>LR990924.1:18000729-18600729 GCA_905163415.1 Noctua fimbriata | reverse complement strand
TAGAGAGTTAAATAATACCTTCGGAAACAGATAAAACAAAACATCATCAACATAATAGGAACCGTTGCCTAGCAACACATTACACGTGGAACTCTCCAAAGTCAAAGGCAGTGAACTTTAGCCAAATTACAAGCTATTCATATTAGTTTCGTCTGCTTAGTTTTTCCTGTTCTATTTTTAGGGGGAAATAAACTAAACCTTGATAACTAGGTGTGCCTATGATAGTCGTAAGAAGTCGGGGGGAGTGCAATCACCTTAAGAAAACGTTGATCTTTTTTTATTTGGGCATTGTCACATTTGACGTCGCCATTTGTGTCATATAATAATTATGGCAAAGTTCTAATTATAATGGCTGTTAAAGTACCCTTAACAAAGCCGTAAGGCATTTGTTCCCTCCGTCATCGATATCTTTTTTTTTTGTTCTAGACCATACCTGGAAACCTTCTAGTTACGGAGATATTGGGGGTCAAAGTTCCAACTTTTTAACAAGTTTTTAATTTCTTTCCTTTAAATACCTCCACGACGCGAGTACTATTCAATGCATCACAGCACAATGTTTTGAGTGCGTTACATTGAGTCCTAACGTAAAATGAGATTTTTCAACAAAAAAAAAGTCGTTTCCCAGCAATAATTTTTACATAGTTACTTAGTTTTATGTACAGAATGCTCGGTTTTTTTTCTGGGTCAAGCCCGTCACTCTTTCCCAAACTACTGCAACTGCTGAAAGCCAGAATCAACAGTAGCGACCACCAGAAACGCACCGAGACAACGAAGCTCGTCGAAGTCCCAGAGAAACCATTTAACAGTCTTGGATCCCGCAACGAAATCAATCAGAAAAGAAGAAATAAGAAAGAGAATGCTTGGTTGACGGCTTCGTGAAGGGTCGGTTTACACCTTTTATGTGGTGGAAAAAATGTGATGATGACCGCGACCGCAAATCGGACAACGTCGCCCAACCGCAGTGACAGGCCGCAGCGACACGTCGAAAACTAGATGAAAATACCTCCGTAGATGACGATTTTGCCGCCTGTATACGATTCCCTACAAACCAGTCGAGTAGAATTGTACCTTTGAGGTTTTCGTAGCTCGGCCATTCTTCCCCAGACAAATTCATCCACGAGTGGGTAACTCAACTACTAATAAAATATTTGTGCTAGGTACCTTTTCAGCCATTACAAGAAGTGCCTTTTGGTCCAAAAAACACTAGACATTTTCTGTCAAGGGTCCATTTCAGACACAAAACAATGCCTTACTGTCGAGATTCAAACAAAATCTGTAGGCCAAATATACTCGAAACATTCCCTTTGTCATCGTTTCTTAAGGTCGGAATGTTTGTGTTTTCTGTCGAGATTTTTTCAGTAGCAGGCAGGTTTATGCACGGTTGATAGCAATGGCCTATTACATGGGACTTAAGGTGGGCGCCAGAGTCCTTCTGTGAAGCATGCTAGTGAAGGTGGTGGCGGGACGTGAGAGAGAAAGAGCCTCACGTCCGTCGGGGTTCACGTGGTGGCTCCCGGCCACCGTAGGCGCGGGCCTGTGGACGGCCAGTTATGGACAAGCTCGTCGTCCGGCCGTCTTATGACGACAGGCCGTGTCGACGGCGCGTTCGTGTTCCACGCGCGCCTCAAAGAGATGTCAGCAACCACGTAGGGGGACCCCTAGCGCCGATGCCTGCCAGGGCGCCAGGGTAACCCGCTAAATTCAAATTTACTTACGTTTTTTGTAATTTGCCGGTCAGTGTCAGGTTGTATAGTAAAGAAAATATGATTCGCGCCCGAAAAAAATATGGTTTTTAAAAATACGGTGATTACACTTTGAATTTGACGCCATCTAGTGGTAGGTATATTGAGTTTCAAATAATGAGAGGCTAGCTTACACCGGCTTTATTTCCACTCCCATACGGTAGACTGAACCAATTGTTGAATAGGATAGGTATTTATTCAAATAAAAGAACTTACGGAAAATCCCTAAGTAATCAGCCATCACGATCAAAGTCCTAAGAAAGATATCAAAAATACCTTCCTTATTGCCAATTAGGTTGTCATAGGAACCTCTCACCTATCAAAGTACTAAGATCGGTTTCTATGGCAACCATAGAATTTTAATAAAAAGCCATTTCGACATTTCACTTTTGACTGAACTCTTCATTTTGCTTTTCTCAAGAACAAGGCCAAGAAATAACGGTTTATCTCAGCGAGAAATGTTAAATTCTGCTGGTTTTCCCTTCAGTAATATTACCATCCGGTAGGATTATGTAATTCCATGTCTTGTTGAACCCATGCATAATATCTAGCAAGTACGGAAATAAACTTATACTGTCACTTACGGGATATCTTCCGTGATTGTTCAATATTTTGAGCTCCCAGACAATCACGGAAGATATCCCGTAAGTGACAGTTTACGTTTAGATGTAAACCGTTAAAGCTTAAAACAAAGTACGGAAATGTGTGTTTTGGGTTACACATAGTATGATCTTCTTTTTCGTGTCGCTGGCACGACAATTTTTATATTTTGTTAGCCCAGAGGTCAATTCGGCTGCATGTTTTTGGGCTAAGAGGGCAGGATAGGAGGTGGAGCATAGTTTGCGACATAGCTCCACAACCACGCTCCGCTGCTGTCTCATTGATGTAGCCCCATTTATCGGTAGTAGGATAAGATGGTGGCTGGCCTTAGTGGCAGTACTTTTATACAAGCCTAAAACATTGGCTTGCCTTTATAACCTACTTCTCTTCGTGATGTTAGGGTTTCTGAACAGTCTGCTTGCCCTAGGGACTTGCCGTATTATTGGCCCCTAGACACGCCACTGGGTGGCCAAGTGGAAACAGTCCCAGTTTTAGGTTGTAGATTCGAAGACAGGCAAGCACGTCTTTTTGTGTCAATTAATTCTATCATCACTGCTCTCAAACTGTCCAAACGTTGACAAAACACCATGAGGCAATTAGCTTGTCCTAGAATCAAACATTTGAAGACATGACATCTACCAACCCCTGGACCGCATGGTGTATTAGATATCACTTCCTCTCTCAGAGTAGCTGATTATGCTACACATAGTGCATGTATACATTATTATGGGTACACTCAGGATATAATTATACATCGTGCAAGCTACAGTGTAAATAAATCTATTTTAGACTCCGGTAACTTACACGCCGCATGATAATATGTAACTCGTGAATCCCACATGAATTATGCTCAACCTACATGTACCCAGAGCTTTAAATCTTTAGATTTACTCTATCAAGTCAAAAAATGATCATGTTTCTGACTCTGACTTTTTTTTTTTTTTTTTTTGTTCTGTATGGGCTTACTCTTGACCTCAATCTAGTCCTGAGGACAGAGATGAGGTCGACGATGGAACGAGCTAACCCAAAAGAAGCCTATTAACTCGCGATTTAAATAGATTGGGGTCTTATGAACTTGGAAACACCGACGCAGGCAGGGAATTCCACTCCTTGGCTGTGCGCATAATAAATGATGTAGCAAAGCGCTTCGTGCGAATGTGTGGAACATCGACAAGGTATGGGTGATAACCTGCAGTACGTCTGGACTCCCGATGGAAGAAAGGAGATGGTGGAATGAGTTCGTGGAGCTCTTGAGCACACTCACCGAAGTACAATCTGTAAAAGACCGACAAACATGCAACTTTGCGCCGATGGGCCAGGCTATGAAGCCTGGTACCAACCAGCTTATCGTCACCAATGAGCCTCTTGGCTCTGCGCTCAACAGAATCGAGTGTGGCTAATTGGTATTTGGCTGAGCCATCCCCAAAGGTGACAGCAATACTCCATGCCGGACCGAACTTGAGCTTTATATAAGATTAAAAGCTGTCCAGGCTTGAAGTAACGCTTAACCTTGTTTAGGATACCCAGCTTTTTTGCCGCAGTTTGGGCTTTCGACTCAATGTAGGCACCGAAGTTCAGATTCGCACTCAACTTCGCACCAAGAAGCTCGAGGCTGTCGGTGACTGGTACAGATGCACCCCGGAAAGTAGGAGCCAGATTGAACGGACTCCTTTTGGCGGTTAACAGGCACAATTGTGTTTTGGTGGCGTTAAAAACAACCAGATTCTCATCACCCCACTTGGAGACGAGACTTAAGGTTGAATTCGTTCGCTCTACCATGGCCTCTCTCAATAAACGCACTTCATCACCGCTGGCTTTCGCGCTGGATGCATAACTCTCCATGACAGTACTGTCGACTTTTACTACTTAGTCTGGCTCGTTCACTCATAATGAATATCGTATCTTCTATCGTCCATCCATGAGATGTGGGGCTCTCTTTTTTCTCCCTTAACACTTTTTGCATAACCTGAGTACGGTGAGGACACATCTAAGGGTTTGAATCTTTGAACATTAATACAAGTTCAATGCCTTGTGGCGCAAGTGCAGTACAATACTAGATATTAAATGTCCTTTCATATAGATTCGTGTCTTGTCACGAGCAATGAATTAATGTATATGTTACGGCTAATAGCCGCAGTGCGGCTACACCTAGTTTTAGCCGGCTAAACCTAGGTGCAGCCGGTTATACTTAGATGTATCCTACTTATCTTCGGTTAGAACATGCAACCAATTTGGATGTAGCGCTCGCTCGGTTCGCGCGTGTTTGTTCACCCTAATCCATTCGGTCGCTGTGTCCTAGCAATAAAAAGGATACACAACTGTTACCGGACGCACCTAGGTTTAGCCGGCTAGAACTAGGTGTAGCCGCACTTCGGCTTTTAGCCGTAACATATACAGCAGTGAAATTGCGATTTTCTCTTGAAATAACGGTTTCTACTTTGATATAAGACCTATTTCGTGATATTTGTCCGCAAACGTAAAACGTTAATAAATACAGTGGGAGAAAAATGCTTTTGAATAAAATGTATACATTTCATTGCTCGTAAATGTACCTAATATTACGGTATAGTATGGTTACATACATCCTTAAACCTCATACTATCCCAAGACATGGAAATGTAATTGAAAAACAAAGATGCTGAGGCTTTCAGTGGAAATATCAACTGTCCCGATTCCGTCCAGCTTTCAGATTTGGCAGCAAATAACATGACAACCTCAAAGAGTCCTGTTCTACATATCTATGAAATTGCGATGTGAGCGGTTTTGAAATGACGGGAAACGGGGTACATTTTGAATCTGAGCCAAGTATTTTTTAAAGAGATCGAGATTTTGACTGGGTTGTAGTACACTTCTGCTTAAACCTTCGGGGATAAGAGGCGGGATGTTATGTTTACTGATTAGACCTTGACTTTAATCCCGAATTACGGATTGGTCTGATATTGCAAGACGCCTATAGGCAGAAAAAACATGACCCTTCTGCGAGGGTCGAAAGGGCAAATTTGCCCTGCAGCTGTGGGTCAGAACAGACTCATAATAATATAAGCTTAATAAAATAGATTATGTTAAAAGATAGAGGCAATTAGCGTCAATACTTAGCTAAGGACAGCCTCGTCGAACGCTCTCAAGTGCAATGCTGAGCATGAGGTCCTGGCTTCGATTCCCGGGTCGGGCGAAGTATTATTTTTTTCATCAGGAATTTCTCAGTAGCAGCTATGGAGTCTGGATTTGTGCCCGGTTGATGCCAATAGGCTTGCCCCCTATTACATAGCACTTAAAACATAACTGACGAAATGTGGGTGTACTATAAGGTACACCTCTGCCTAACTTTTCGGTGATTACAGGCGTGATGTTATGTTATAAGTACTTAGGAGACGACGGAAAACTTCAAGATAAAATAACTTAGTAAAAGAAAATCGAACTTGATCTATTGAAATAAATCATTAATTTCAATGAAGCTTACAAAGAAGAAAACTGTCAAGGTTGTGATTTGCGTCTCGCAGAAGTTTATAGCTGTATGTTTTTTTTTTGGCGAATGACATTTATAGACGGGCACTGTTGATAAACAATTTTAAAACTGTCTGTGGAAATTGTAGAATGAAAAAAGAAATTGAAGAAAAAAACTCATACTTTTTTAAAACAAAAAACAAGCTTTAAAAAAATTGATTTATCTGTCAACATTGAACGCGTATACAAAGTTTCGTGTCCGTGCTATTAACCATTGAGGAGTTCATACGTGAGGATGCAATCCTGGCTGCAGGATCAAGTCATATCTGTCATAAAAATGTATTGTCATCAGAACCAAAGATGTCTGCAAAAATTCAGCTGAATCGGTTGGGGGGAACAGGTGGCCTACCATGACGTCTCGTCCAGCAGGAGTAGTTCCAGTGTGGGAAAGAGATGGCGCTAGACGACCTGTATAGCTCTGCATCTTTCCCACACTGGAATTACTCCTGCTTTAAGACGTTATAGTATACCCTGGTTTGAAATGCAGTTGTAAAATCCAAGATACGCACCTCTAATTTTTGCGATTTATGTGAGTTTTTTATAATTATCACTTGCTTCGGTGAAGGAAGGCAAGTCTGAGAGATATTTCGCGACGGCATGTAAAGCCAAGTCAGAGGCCCATGGGCGGCATAAAAACTTTGTTAGGCACTAACCACACGATAAAAAAAGAAGGCAAGTTAAATAAAAATATATAAGTAGGTGGCTATATAATAGTTCCGAATGAAGGCCAAGTACCAACAGCCCTCTTAAGAAGACAGCGAAGCGGGTAAGGTCAGCGTTGAACCCTGAACCCGCATCAGAAAAACGGCCACTCTTTACCGCCACGCACCGTTCCAAAGAACACAAACAAAAAGATAAATATTTGTATTCTATTATGGGCGCAAACAAAATAAAGCTTCTTTATAACAAAGGCTCCATAAATAGAATTTCAATACGAAGCTCATGTAAGTCTTTGGGCATATTGATTAATAATTTGAAGGGCTCTATTTATTATATTTAGTACATGGAGAGGTGTGTTTTAATAGGATGGAGGTCAACATCACATTGTGTGAATCGATCAATCAACTCTGACTATCCCAGACTTTTGTTCAGGGGTTAGACTTTTTGGACAAGTCCACCTCACTGTTCTTAACCACTGTAAGTCTTGAAGGCCTTTGGTTTTTTTATCTTGATGTAGAAATCCTCAATGAATGTCCTCCGCCCAGGATAGAGTGGAGGGGTCTGTCTGACTAAATCCACACCGGTATTCCCCCGCACACTTGTGTCGGGTTGCACCGGGATCTAATGCGACTTCCGCTGCCCGGGACTAGTGCCGGCCCGCTTGACCTGCAGACCTTGTCCTGGGGGGAGTGAGGTGAACTCTTTAAGGCCTGACTATCAAGAAAACACCGCGGCAAAGAAATTTGGCGTTTCTCTTGTCTTGCAAAGAGCATTCGCATCAGAAAAAAGGAGCGGACAGGTGGTAATCGCATTCAATTTTTTTAGTACTTATTTCTTATGCTTATCCAATACCGACAGAATGAGTTAGTAATCACAACGCACAACAAACAAGCAATTTGAACCCAAAAACAAGTGCCATCGCCTTTATTATGGTCCTTCCATCACTCCATAACCGCAGGGGTTCAATAACCTTAAGAACAACCGAGGATAGTAGGCCCTCACATAAAAATGATATACGGCATATTAAAAGTAAAATATTTGTGGCGTTTACACTTTCCCTTATGAGAAAAACAAAGATGAAGTAACATATTGATAAGAGCATAGCAGCTTTCTTTATACTGGAACTTTACTCATAACATCACACCTGTAATTCTCGAAGGGTTAGGCATAGGTGTATCTAGAGTACGTCATCCAAAAAATGATTATTTTTTTTGGACCGTGCAATAACTAGATTTATATCTGTAACATTATACATGTTTTTCTCAAAATAAATCCAATATATAAATCCAGCCGTCAACGGGGCACAAATGCAGATGACCAATGATGATGATCTGCTACTGAGTACTTAATTCCTTACAGAAAAATTACCTTGCCTGACCTGGAATCGAACTCATGACCACCCAGCAGTAGCTTGCGACTAGACCAATGAGGCATACAACGAAGACGGTGTAACATATTGATAAGCCTCCATGAGAGAGTTCTTGTTATACTGGCAGAACTGTGCAGTTTATAGAAGATTTAAGTGTTATGTTGCCATGGTAACCAGTTCGTAGGACTCTCTTACTTTCCTAGGACAAGTATCTTCGAGTAATTTTGATTAACGCCCTGGGGTCCCTAGTTTCATTGCTTATGACAAAACTATTACTAGGTTTGCATTTTCGAACAATCTCCTTTATGTAAGTTCTCAGAAGTGAATAATAAAGATGGTTTGCTGTAAAATCGTACTTAAGTAACGGTTGAGATGTAATATCTCGCCTGTTTTCCCAGTAGGGGTAAGTAGTATGATGCGTCACGGGGTGGGATTGAAGTTATACCAAAAATGTTCGACGAAATGAGCTAATTGAAAAGCACAGAGAACAAGCATGTGTGTCTGTGAGATGTGTCTTGATGGCATGTAAAGCCCAGTCAGAGGCCCATGGACGCATATAAACTCTGACATCAGCCCCCGTAGCATGGCCACCGTAGACAAGGATTTCTTTGATGGAAGAATCGACAAAATGACAGATAGTGCAAAGAAATCTGTCATAGTGTCGACACAATCTGTCATTTTGTCGATTCTTCCGTCAAAGAAATCCTTGTCTACGTTGGTCATGCTACGGGGGCAGGTTAGGCACCAACCTCACGATAAAGAAGAACCATAGAGAATTGATATTACTTGTTCTATAACCCCTTTTTTCGTCTTATATCTACTTTTTATCAAAATCAAAATCATTTATTTGCATAAATAAGGTACAGAAGGTAGGTAAAATGTACAGACTTGTTCTCTTATTCTGCCTTACATTCGGCGTGCAAATATAAAATGAGGTCACATATTATTTTATTTAAACTAATTATTGTTTTCTACAAGACTAAACTAGAACTCATTAACGACAAAATTCACAAGAAACTCAAGTTATACCTTTGTAACAATAATTATTGCTTCGAGGAAATTTCAAACGGATTTAAATGAATAAAGTTTGAATTATTACTAGAAAACTACAGGAATAACTTATCTCAAGTAATAACTTGCAGACAAGTACCAGCTGGTACATTAGGGCTATTTTTCTTTGCTCCGTTTATTTCTAAGCAAATTTTAAAGTATAATTTTCAGTCATTTTTCTTAACATTGCTCAATAATTTGATTTCACAAAATTGTACTCTCTTTAAATAAACTCGGGAAAAATCTTTCCTTTTCAGATATACAAACTTTTTTTAAAAACTGAATCTGAATGGTCGCAACTCTAAACCATGTTTATAAGTTGCCTGTGTCAATATTCCAAAGCAATGATGACACTGACAGATGTTGAATGCGGTTAATAAATGCTGATCGCGTTCTGTTTCATGGTGAAATTCACCCTAAGGTGAAAATATAAGTACTTATACAACATTATTTTTAGTATATGCGAAACCTGAATATAGTTTGTTCTGAATAAATAACTGAATCGATTCCAATAATTTTTAAACCATGTTATATTTTTTCCCAAAAATATTTTTAAAAGTTAAAAGTTGGACACCGAGCGACTTCAAGTACCTATCGCAATAATTTACCTAAATTATAATCTCAGCTCATTGATAACAATAATTTGGCAGTAGGTAGGTACCTACTGCGAGCTCAAGACGACGCTGGAGGCGCGCGCTGCGTGGTGACCGCGTTTTTGTGCGGACAACTAGGTAACAGAACAAGCTTATAACTTTGTGATTTTTCATGTTACAGTTTTGAAATTTTGTACATAGATTTTTTACATAAAAATACTCGACACGTGTATCAGGTTTCGCATATACTAAAACTAATGTTGTATAGCTTGATTTATAAATTTAACAGTTTTAAAAGAGACTGTTAAACACCATTCAGATAATACCGGTAAACTCTTTGGAAAATCTTTCCGAAAATCGGTGTTCACATCACATATAACATCCAGAATGTTCAGAAGAGCTACACAAAAGCCTTATAGCAGTACACCCAAAGTTGGCTATTTATGTTTAAGCACCATATAATAGGGGGTGAGCCTATTTCCATCAACCTCACAAATCTAGGCTCCGTGGCTGCTAATGACAAAATTCCTGATGGAAAATCCAGTACCACTGTGCCCAACTTGGTTAAAAAAATCGATGGTTAAACAAAATATTTACGAAAATCAATGCTTCACGTCATAAAACTAATTATTTACAAAAAAAAAAACCTGAAACGAAACTTCAAACCTAATTACGTCAAACAATAGGTACAATAGTAAAGAAAAGAATTAGTCCTCTCATCCTGAATACAGTTTGAATAAAAAAGCGTTTAACTAAGGAACAGCTCGGCAATTATTTAGATTTGTAACGGAAACACGTCGCCCTGTTTATAGGGTTAGTTACCTGAATAAACGAGCTTAGGGATCTACACTTTTGTTTAAAAATAGAATAGAAAAAAAAATTGCGCTACGGCCAGTACCTATTACTGGGTGTGATAACGAACGTCTTGGATTAAAAAAAAAATGTACAGGGAAATGATTCGTTCTCTGACTATACAGATACAAGCATAAATTTATGTTTACACTTAGCTAAAATCTAAGGCGCTTATTGTACAGAAACGGCGTAAGGTGAAGGCGCGGCGCAGGCGCTGCGCAGGAATGAGGGCGCTTCAAAACGTTTTCATACAAAATGTAAGAAGGCTACGTGTCGTGAATTACAATCAAGCGGCGCGGCGCAGGCACGTCGTTCTTTGTTTTCGTTTCGTTCCGTTCCACGACCACGCTGCGCCTGCGCCACGCCTACACCTTAAGCCGATCGTGCTGGTATCCACAACTCAAATTTAAAGCACGTATTTTGCGTACGAGGTAAGACCTATTCCATAATAACATGGGTTCCAAGATCCTATTACCTTATAATTTCAGCAACTTTTAGAAAGAATAACCTTTTAAAGTTTGCTGTAATGTATATCTGTTTGGATTTTAGGCTGCATTATTAAAAATTAACCACCAAATCCTTATGCACAAACTGATATACGAACTTAATTTCAACAACAAAAGCTCCCTCTCTTAGCTCCACACATAACTATGTCATATAGAGAGTTCCTTAGTCCAACACAGAGCAATTTCCTTCATTAATTGAGTCGCCGGACACTACGGAACCCAAGCTTTAATTATTTCTCAGTTAAGCTACCCTCTTGTTAACTAGTAATTAATTGTTATATTCTTGTAATCCTTCTGAGGATCCCTGAAGTTTTGAAGGAATAATCCTTCTTTGATATTGTGAGTTTGATTAATTTATTGCTTTTGTGCAGTGGTACGTTTGTTTTGAGTAAACCGTTCATCATAACATCACGCCTGTAATCCTTGAGGGGTGAGGCAGAGGTATACCTAATAATACATCCACAATCGCCATTTAAGTTTAAATCCCATGTAATAGGGGGTGAGCCACAAGTACGGACTCAGTGGATCCGCGCTACTGCGAAATTCCTGAAAAACCCCATAACACTTTTGCCCGACCAGGGAATCGAACCCAGGACCTCATGTTCATCCTACCGCCATGAGGATAAGATTACATATAAAGGGTGTAAATAGACCCTTAACATATCCGAAAGGCATTTGTTCTCCCCGTCTTTGCGATATTTTTTTTGTTCTAGACCATACCTGGGAACGTTCTAGTTACGGAGATATTGGGGGTCAAAGTTAAAAATTTTTCACAAGTTTTTTTTAAATACATGTTTTAATGTAAGGTTTATACTTTATACACCTCCACGATCCCCGTACTATTCAAACCATCCATTAGCACAATGCTTTGAGTGCTTTCCATCGAGTCCTACCGTAAAACGTGATTTTTCATCCCCAAAAAAAAAGTCGATTCCTAGCAATAATTTTTGCGTAAAGCTACTTAGTTTGATGTACAGAATGCTTGATTGACGGCTATGTGAAGGGTCTGTTTACACCCTGTATGTGTATGTATGTGATTGTTCTTTTTGTTTTTCTCGCAGAATATGTAATTCTGCACCTTAACAAAATATCATGTACTTACCTTTCCTTATTTTATCTTTAACAAAGTAAATTATTTTCCAAGAAAATAATAATTAGGAATTAATCTTAAGAAAGTGCTTCCATCGGATGAAACGCTAATACACTCTTTGATTCTCGATTCGCAAAGAAAATCTAGAATCTTATTACGTAATGCCAAGGAAAGCTTTGTTGTCATAAAAAGGATATTTTATCGTCTCAAGTTATAATTCAATCAAGCTTGAGTAAACTTTGATGGCAGAGTAAACTAAGAAAATACTCCTAACAATGTTTATAAAGGATGTTTATCGAAAGCGGGCGGTCGGAACGCGCGTTCCAAACGCCGTGTCTATTCGAAGATTTGGCAATCAGTTGTTCCGAATTCGAATTTTACACGATTTTTATTGTTTGGAAATTAAAAAGGGATTTGTAATCGATTTGGAATATTTGGTAAAAGGTGTTAGGGACAAAAATAATTTTGTCAATGTATAGGGTTTCACCAAAATATTTTCCCAACAATGAAAATCGCCCGCACATCATCATTTGCCCAGCCTTTTCCCAACTATGTTGGGGTTGGCTTCCAGTCTAATCGGATGCAGCTAAATACCAGTATTATACAACATTATTTTTAGTATATGCGAAACCTGAATATAGTTTGTTCAGAATAAGTAAATGAATCGATTCCAATAATTTTTAAACCACGTTAAATTTTTTCCTAAAAATATTTTAATAAGTTAAAAGTTGGATACCGAGCGCCTTTGAGTACCTATCGCAATAATTTAGGTACCTACTGCCAAATTATTATTATCAATGAGCTCAAGACGAAGCTGGAGGCGCGCGCTGCGTGGTGACCGCGTTTTTGTGCGGACAACTTGGTAACAGAACAAGCTTATAACTTTGTGATTTTTCATGATACAGTTTTGAAATTTTGTACATAGATTACATAAAAATATTAGACACGTGTATCAGGTTTTGCATATACTAAAACTAAGGTTGTATATGGAGCGACTGCCTATCTTACCACCACAAACCAAATCGTCGGCCAAACATTTAAGTAAATACCGACTACGAACGGTGAAAAACGGAAAAAATAACACTGTAAATAATAAAAAAAAAATGAAAACTGACTCACGAAAACCGTAATTGAAATTTACCAAAAAAAACTAGTCATCTGGGTGCTCGTACCTGCCTACATCTAAGTACTTAAGTATAGCCTCTCGTGGAGGTTATTTTAATTAACGTAGAAAGTACGTTTATTTACTCTTAATTATATTTAGTAACTCGTCGCGCAACACGGCATATAACCGAGTCCTCTTAGCAACAGCAAGTATGACACCTCGTTCACGACCTCAGGCGTAGGGAATTGCGTCTAGGGAAACGCGCGTGTGTCGTTGGTTTCGTTCGCCTGAGTACTATCGCATCTGTTACTCATGGCATACTTTAAAGTGCTTTGCCCACAGCTTTTTGTAGCGACACTGTCAGGCGTCTGCGTCGCTACTATGAGGCGTTAGTCGTACTAAAGAAAAAAATAAGAAATAGCACAAACGCTAATCAGCATCGTTACTGCCATGGTTCAAAAAGTCACGATTTGCGTTAAGCAATTTCCGTTTTTATTAGCTTTTATATAACATGCCATGTTAGTTTGTATGTATTGGTGAAATCTTGCAACTGAATTTCAAACCATTTCCCCCCTACTAATTGAGCTGAAAGTTTATAAAAGACATGACTTGATCCTGCAGCCAGGATCGCCTCCTTACGAGAGAACTCTTCAACGGTTAATAGCACTAACACGTAACTTTGTATTTCGATGTGGATAGATAAACCTATTTTTTTCTTAATGAAAGCTTGTTCTTTAAAAAAAAATCCTTTCATTTGTTCTCTTCGCAGTGGCTGTTGCAAAACGCGTGTAGCTTGAACGTGGAGTTTGTGGCCAAGCAATATAACCAGAGTCCTCCTAGCAACAGCAAACATGAGACCCTGAAACATTTGTGAGGACCTTGTGTGGTTTCTCTATGTCATTGTCACAGCGATATTTGTGGATGATATTATGTATTAAGTGTTCCAGGAAACATTGAATTCGATCATGTTGTGTATTAATCTTGTTATTCCATATTCTATTGTGAAATTTGAGCTGGGAATTTATTTATATTGTTGATACAATGGTGCTCTTAACAAACAAACAATACCAAGAAATAAATGATTTGTAAAACAGATGATATGGAAAGAAAGGGCAGAAACCCTACTAATATGATGGCTGATATATAATTAAGGAATACTTTCACTACATCAACCTCTAATTAATTAAGAGACAGTAAGGAAGACGGTGATATTCTATTTATATAGTAAAAAGGCAGCTCGTGGCTAAATAATAACAGCCGCTCGGGGCGATCTCCAGGTGATGCCGCGCTTGCCTAGGTTGGTTCGTGGTCCATTACATACCGAGTTTTCTCCGTGCCTCGGAAACCACGATAAGCCGTTGGTCTCGGCTGTCATTTGTAGATCTTTTCCAATCGTTACAGGTGATCAGTGGCCCGAAAATCTGACAACCAGTCTTACCAAGGGGATCGTATTACCCAGTACTAACTGGGTTGTGGTGGTCAGACCGATAGTCGCTCCATGTAAAATACTGGTATTCAGCTGCAACCGATTAGTCTGGAAGCCGAACCCAACGTAGTTGGGAAAAAGCTAGGCAGATGGTGATAATGAAAAGATACTTAACCTGTTGATTTTCGTAAGTCGATAAGTCGTATAATGGTCTTAAAAATCTCTATTTTCTGACTGACAGCACCAGCTTAACCTGGAGACGGATTTTTGTTCCAACTTTCAATCCCCATTTCACCCGCTTAGGGGTTGAATTTTCTAAAATCCGGAGCGTTTGCTTGCGTCATAATCGCTATCTGTATGCCAAATTCTAGCTCAATCTGTCCAGTGGTTTGACCTGTGCATTGATAGGCAGCTAGGACAAACGATTTTTTAAAGTACATAAAGATAGATATAATTATTACAAAATTGATTGAATTCGCTTCGAAATAGCGATAGTCTCTCCTGGCGGGACTAAAATCTAAAATTCCAAGAAAATAAAATCTGAATCATTTGTAATACGGAAATGATACTTTTCTAAGAACGTATAAAATTGCCCTTTCAAGTCTATTTCTGTGAATACTTCGCTAACATCGAAAGTTACGTGGGCTTTCGAAAGATCTATTTTTATCCAAAATATAGGAACTTGTATCACCAAAAAATACGGCACCCACACCACTTACAAAAGTACATATAAAATCGCTTTTCCGAACAAAACAATTTAACTTCGGGAAAGCCACAGATTATCGTATTTCGGCGACATTCTCTTAAAATATTCCTCGTAATGACGAATCCTCCATTATTCGTGAAGTTTTTTACGAAACAAAGAGGGTAGGAATTAAAAGAATCGTGCCGTGCACTCACTAATGGCTGCAAAGCATTTGTGATAAAATCTAAGCGACACATCATTGTCATGGAGCAAACAGAATTGTTGGGCACCCATTTTCAGCATACCAAACAGAGAAATCCAAGCCCTAAAGTTTTATTCACTGGGTTGAGTTTTGTTTGGTGTTATACCGCAATTTGTTAAATCTTTTTCTCCTTTTGGGGGATGAAATCTAGTATTCTCGGTACGCGTGGGGGCGTTGTTTCGTGTCGTTTGTAGGGTAGATATGGCAACAGAAAATATTACATTTATGAACTGGGTTGAATACAAATTGTATCGGATATTCATAACGACCAATTATGCGGGTAGATCTATCTTATATTGCCGTTAACTGTTTCCTTTTTGCGCTGATATGAAATATACAGGATGCGTCTTTGTAATGAAATATACAGGATGCGTCTTTGTAATGAAATACGAATAGTGCAGTTATTTTCGGTTTATGCTCTGTTATTGACGAATAACCGTAATTTGTTTAGAAGTTTGTGAAACATAACGCCTGCTTCCCCCGAAGGGTTAGGCAGAGTGTACAGTCAGCAACACGGTTGTCCAGTTTTCAATTTTATTACTAAAGGCATAGAGGTGAAAAGCAGTCGTCCAACAACTTTGTTAGGAGTACATAATATTATGTATGTATACTCACATTTGACCGTTTCAGTTCAAGTCCCATATAAAAGGGAGCTGCCTTATTGGCACAAATCCAGACTCAGAAAAAATATCAGATCAGAATCCTACTTCCTACTAATATTAAAATTCGCGAAAGTTGGTGAGGATGGAGGGATGGATGAATGGATATTTGTTACTCTTTCACACGAAAACTACTAAACGGATTTGGATGAAATTTGGCACATAGATTGTTTATAACCTGGATTAACACATATAATGATTTTTATCCCGGTATTATGATCCCGTGGGACAGTTATCGAGCTTCACGCGGGCCGCGGGCATAACCTAGTCCTATACAACATTATTTTTAGTATATGCGAAACCTGAATACAGTTTGTTCAGAATAAGTAACTGAATCGATTCCAATAATTTTTAACCATGTTATATTTTTTCCCAAAAATATTTAAAAAAGTTAAAAGTTGGATACCGAGCGACTTTGAGTACCTATCGCAAACAACGCCCCCACGCGTACCGAGAATACTAGATTCCATCCCCCAAGATGGAATCTAGTATTCTCGGTACGCGTGGGGGCGTTGTTTCGTGTCGTTTGTAGGGTAGATATGGCAACAGAAAATATTACATTTATGAACTGGGTTGAATACAAATTGTATCGGATATTCATAACGACCAATTATGCGGGTAGATCTATCTTATATTGCCGTTAACTGTTTCCTTTTTGCGCTGATATGAAATATACAGGATGCGTCTTTGTAATGAAATATACAGGATGCGTCTTTGTAATGAAATACGAATAGTGCAGTTATTTTCGGTTTATGCTCTGTTATTGACGAATAACCGTAATTTGTTTAGAATAGTTTGTGAAACATAACGCCTGTTTCCCCCGAAGGGTTAGGCAGAGTGTACAGTCAGCAAATTTCACGGTTGTCCAGTTTTCAATTTTATTACTAAAGGCATAGAGATGAAAAGCAGTCGTCCAACAACTTTGTTAGGAGAACATATTATGTATGTATTCTCACATTTGACCGTTTCAGTTCAAGTCCCATATAAAAGGGAGCTGCCTTATTGGCACAAATCCAGACTCAGAAAAAATATCAGATCAGAATCCTACTTCCTACTAATATTAAAATTCGCGAAAGTTGGTGAGGATGGAGGGATGGATGAATGGATATTTGTTACTCTTTCACACGAAAACTACTAAACGGATTTGGATGAAATTTAACACATACATAGTTTATAACCTGGATTAACACATATAATGATTTTTATCCCGGTATTATGATCCCGTGGGACAGTTATCGAGCTTCACGCGGGCCGCGGGCATAACCTAGTCCTATACAACATTATTTTTAGTATATGCGAAACCTGAATATAGTTTGTTCAGAATAAGTAACTGAATCGATTCCAATAATTTTTAACCATGTTATATTTTTTCCCAAAAATATTTAAAAAAGTTAAAAGTTGGATACCGAGCGACTTTGAGTACCTATCGCAAAAATTTAGGTACCTACTGCCAAATTATTATTATCAATGAGCTCAAGACGACGCTGGAGGCGCGCGCTGCGTGGTGACCGCGTTTTTGTGTGGACAACTAGGTAACAGAACAAGCTTATAACTTTGTGACTTTTCATGATACAGTTTTTAAATTTTGTACATAGATTCTTTACATAAAAATACTAGACACGTGTATCAGGTTTCGCGTATACTAAAACTAATGTTGTATAAAAGGGACCTGCCCTGTTACCACAAATCCAGACTTAGAAAAAATAATAGATCGGAATAGCTTATAATATTATGCAAAACTTTAAACTCCTAACATAATCAAAACTTACTTGATATCTACACAGGTACAATTTAAATTTATATCTCAATTCAGGTTTCTAAATCGAGCGAAATCATTTCCATATTCAATGAGTTTCTCTTATCTGTTTACGTATTCGAATGTATTACTTTTCGTTATCCAAAAGTTGATATTTATAAGGGGTTCAAAATAACAGACAACTTTGATAGCTTCGGAACAAAATTATTATGAAAATAATCCAGTATTTATTGTTTAACAAAATTAAACAAACGTCAAGCCCGTAATCCGTGGAGGATAAAGCCTCGGATCCACTAGGCAACATTTGGCGCACGACATGTTGCACAATATGTTGGTCAACGTGTTGCACAACATGTTGCTCAACGTGTTGAAAGTCAGCGCGGAACTTTTGTTTAGCAACATTGTCTGTGTGATTTCGCTCGCATCAGTCGTCGACAACATGCGGCCGATGAACTAGTGTTGATTTCAGCGGCGGTAGTTATAATTTTATCGAAAAACGCATCAAAAAGAAAAAAGCCACGTTGCCACGTTGCGCACCAGCTGGCAACGCCGCGCGATGTTGTGCAACGCTGCCGAACATTTTGAGCGCCACGTGTTGCGCGTCAATTGTTGCTTTTAACAGAGTTATACAAGGTGGAAGGGATACCGATGCGAAAACAGTTTCCACGTACTCAGTACCGTAGTAGCTGTTACTTTTTTGTTTTTTGTTCCGTCATGTTGAATCTATAAATATTTGTTATGCGTTATGTTTATTGTATGTATATTTGTATAAGCTTATATAATATCTTGAACAGGCTGAGAGACTGGGGAAGGACAGAGCATCCTAAAACAAGCAAACTAAGGATATAATAAATAACTGATTCAAACTTAACTTAACTTATTCTTATTAAATTATTTAAGTTGAAGCAGTCAACTTTTTTTTATGTTTATTGTTATTTTTTTTGTTATTTTGTATGATGCATGTCATATCCCTGCGACAAATAAATATTTTTTCTGTCTTTTTCCTTTCAGTACGCACGACGGCCAATCAAGTTATACAAAACCAGTTTATGTGGATCTCTCATTTGATAGGAAATCTATACAAAGCGAGGCCAAATTATACTGGAAATGTACAGCTTCATGTGCCGCCGTGTGTACATCATTCTGAACACACATAAAAAATTTTTCATCGGAAATTTAAAAAAAAAACTGCTGTTCCCTACAAAAGTGCAATACCTACATCAACCGATCACAAATCTATAATTCGGGCGGCTGTTATAATTATTATTTGGCTAAAATTCAATGTAATTTTGTTTTAAAGTTCGACAATTCTAGAAAATAAACACAATTCAAGCAACAGAAATATTATTTTGAATATTGTCTGATCTGGGACACAATTTGTATTAAGTTATTAACTTTTGATAAGTTCTTGGAAGTTGTGACACAAAGACGAGCGTAAATACTTGATTATTTTGACTACCGAAATTAGGGGCTGTCGGATTTGGGGCCATTTTAACTAAAAACAATAAGTTCCAGTAAACAATTAATGGATGAAAACCGAAATTGGGGTCAATATTTATTCAAATTTATTTATCCACCAAAAATCAGAAAGTGTATAATATGCTTCCTGGAAAATATTAGCATAGCAACAGTTTGAATGGTTGAGTTTATCGTGACAGACTTGGGAATCGAACCCAGGACTTCAGACTCAGCAGTCGCGCTTGCGACTACTAGACCAACGAGGCATCTCTGCCTAATCCTTCGGGGATTACAGGCATGATGTTATCTTAGGTACACCCACATTTCAAAACACATACATTTGCAAGAGCAAAGCCATTCATTTTGACGATTCAAGGATAAGTCAAACTAAAAATAAGGTACGAACTTCGGTTCGTATCAGGTGGTATTCTTTTGTTTCCTACTCCCCTCGCCTCGTCCACGTTCATACACATGCGCCGGTTGCTAAACGTTCCTTTGAAATCATCGGATTACGATAGAAAATGTGTTACTTACACAATATTAGGTTGAAGATTCTCTCTTAAACTTTTTTTTGCCAAGCCGCCGCTCATGGGCCTCTGTCTTGGCTTTACATGCCATCAAGAAATATCTCTCAGGCATGCGTTGCCACACGAAGTTTTCCTTTACCGAATCAAGTGATAATTTTACAATACGCACATGAATTTGAAAAATCAGAGGGCTTGGATTCGAACTCGAGACTTATGCCTTGGCTTTCCGACGGTCACGCCATTAGGCTATCGCTGATGCTTAAGCTGTGTGAGATAAATACTATGTCCCGCAGTCCTTATAAAAGGACCGAGAAAGATGCTGATAACTAAATAAACACCTCCTGTTATTTATTATTTATTTATATTTAACACTTCAAGCACAAAAGTACAGAGGCGGACTACCGATTACTGTACTATACCTTTAATAAAACGGCTTGAAGTGTTTCCTCTCCAGGGAGACCTAAATAATGCTTCTATTATCACTAACTAGTGCTCCGCCCCGGCATCGCACGAGTGCAATGTGTATACACATACACACACATATAAACCTCCCTCTTGAATCACTCTATCTATTGCTGAAATGCATTAAAATCCGTCGCGAATTTAAAAAGATCTAAGCATACAAACAGCGGGAGCGACTTTGTTTTATACTATGTAATAAAGAAGAGGATAAGCGGTGGACTTCAGCTAAGCATCAAATTCGACACCCCGAAACTCCTTTTGTAAGAACATCAAGGCTCGCTGGATGCACTTAAGTATAAGCGATTAAATTGCTCAAGAGAACACACTTGAACAACTGAACTAAACTGAACTATTGAAGTATCTGTTCCTCCACTCAAACGACTTAGCAGTTTGGACTAACTCAGCCGGGAGTTGACGTAAAGTGCATAAGGAGTGGTAAAACTGTTGGTTTGGAAGTGCATTTAGTGATGTTTAGGTTATGAATTGATGACATCACAAATATGCAAAAGAATTGGATAAACCTATCGGCTATATTGCAAGTCCAACTGGTCGGGAAGTCGCATGTGCATTTACGACTTGAAAACTGTGGACTGTCTCATCAGAAGTACTTCTGATTAAACTTGTTGGAATGTCTTAAGTGCGAATCCAATTGCTTTTGACATGAAAATTGTCGTAGTCTCCCTAACCCCACTAAGGCAGTTTTTGTAACCGTAAAAAGAAAAAATTGAAAAAAAAAAACTTGTAAAACCGAAAAAAAAAAAGTAAAGCAAAAGAAAAAAGATATTCTTTCACGTGATGAAAAAATGTCCGATAAATAATTAAAGACAAAAAAACATGCTTTATTTTTGCCTCACAACGCAGTACTTCACTATTCTTTGTCTTTGACTACACACACCTTGCACTACCACTCGCAAACTAAAACTAAGCTACCTGTTTATGAGCAATCAATCAACAGCAACGTACGAAGCGAGTGCGAGATACGAGATATCGAATGCACACAATACGAAGATTTATGTCTCTGGAAGGTTTCCTACAAACGCTGGAACGCATACAATACAATGTTTAATGTCTATGCTTCTTGTTACGTGTTGGGGTTTGAACTACTTTTGAAATGTTTCTTGAAATAGAAGTTACGCTGCAGATCAATAAGAATAAAATACTTTTATTTTACTTTGGGCGGTCGTGTAAAAAGCTTCAATAAAAGTTTCTTTGTTTTCTGACTCTCAGCTGCGTTGAGGGTATTTGAACATACATGATCAAAAAAACTTAGATAAACAACGAAATTGTAACTGAACAACATATATAAAAGTTTGAATATTTATCAACAAATACAATTCAATTTCCCGTGACCCAAGGGCTGGCTTTTACCTTGGCCAAAGGCTTAGCGTTGCCATACAACGTGGCAACGCCGCCAGTCTTTTGGGTACATTACCAGTTGACTACGTTGAGGAGGAGTTTTTTGACGCCATTTTTTAAGTTTATTTTTAAGTTAGTTAGTTAATATAGGTTATTTATTAATGTATATAATATCCTTATCAAAATATACATATAAATACAATTTGATATAATCCAATCATGATTCGAATGACACGTGGCGACATCTTTTATCATAAATAAGTAGGTACGTTATTGTTGTTTTCCTCGGGAACAGTACTTATTTTCGGGATGAAAAGTACCCTATGTACGTTTCTGTACAAGGTATGTGTAAAATTCCAGGATGGTCGGTTCAGTGATTTAGGCGTGAACAAGTAACAAATAAACAAAATTACTTTCGAATTTATAATATTATTTAGTTAGGATAGGATTGTACAGGGTGTAATAGAAAGGGTCATATGAAAGGATATGCTGCAGACCATCAAACTGACGAACTTTCTCCTTGGGTCCAATATCGTAAATGCTTAAAAATTGTCAGCTGTCCCATACATTTGGGTCGAGTAGGTTTTGAAATTTTGTTTTGAAACGAGTATTTTTAATTTTTAATTCGTCGTATTTACGTTACGTTTAAACAGGGCGCACGTGCTAGGGCCTCAGATTTATCAAATAAAGCCACAATTCCCGGAAAACTAGTTTCATTAAAACAATCATATTTTCAACAATGAGCCAGTTAAAGCTAATCCGGTAATAAATTAACCGAAACTAGGTGAAAAGGTTTTCACTGATAAGGGAAGGCACAGTCCCTCCACAGTTATTTTGCTTTTGACAAATGCAGTCCAACAGCACCCTTATTTTCACGGAAATAAGAGTCATTGTAACTTTGACAGAATTGTCAGTGATAGCTAAATTCACCCAATAAAGAACCTTGATACTATGAACAGAAAGATCAAAATGTGATTTTGACAGCAATGCAAGGTGGAACAGGACTGTACTGACCAACCCTATTTTGAAACACGACATCTGATTTATTATTATTGTACTAGTTTTATGTTAAAAAATGTAGGCTCTGTAAAATAAATATGTTACTGAAATAAATACTTTGAGTTAATTTTATTTTATAAAAATATTTATTGTCATACTAATTGGATAAAGATACGATGGCTTTTTTTCAAATAACAATGAATAAATGTTTTTTTATCTTCTTAATCACTTATTACTATACTATACCTACTTACCTAATTACTATTAAGGTTGGTTGCCATAGGGGCGCCGCGCTGTAGGCCGTAGCCAGTTTTTTTACGATAGATCTTTACAAAAAACTGGTAATATCATAACTGGTAATACAAAAATGAGGTCAGATAGAAAAGTCAGAAAAATCTACTTACGTAAATATAACTGAAAAAATAATCAGGAATATTATGTAACATTACTCGTAGGTACTTCAATTTCTAAGTAAACAGGACCAAAGTAAATAGAGCCACAAGCTCAAATCCGCCATCTTGCCCGAGAGTTCAATTCAAAATGGCTGTCGCAGCAAAAGGTTTTAGCTTTGACGAATACAGTACAGAAAACTAATCATGCGAGACTCGTTTTGCACTTCTATGGTTTTTTTTTCCTGTTACTCCAAAATTATTATTTCTACATGACGTGAAATTAGAACCGATCGAAGGTCCTAAAAATACTATTCTTCTTAACGTGTCGATGACAATTCAAATTCAGTCAGCCCAAAATTTGGCGACGAGTTTGACACTTTCAGTAGCATCCATCAGCTCCTGTGATGAGCAAATAACAGGATAAGCAGGACACGATATCAAAAGTCCCATCGTTTGTGGGGCAAAATCCCATTTACACTCAGGGAAGAGTCAAGTATGAATCTCCACCTGAACAGGTTTTCCTTGCTTCGGCCAACCTGTGTCCGGAGTCTATTTAAAGATTTCCAGGTCAGCCATGGCAACTCATATCCATTCAGGAGATTTTCGGCAAGTGCGTGAATAAATGAAATGCGTGGTAAATGAGTGAGCACACACGTTAACAAGAATGTGTGTGGTATACTACAACTAAAAAAACCCAACTACTCATAAATCACGCACTAATTAAGATCGGGGTTTATACGGTAAAATCGACTCCTCCTATTGTTGAAGTCGGTTAAAATGTAGCATATATTACCCGGGCCAAAATAACGAATCGATTGACACCTTATTCATCAAAATCGGATGAATAGTTTAGGCGCTACGGAGGAACATACGTAAATACAAACATACATAAATACATAGACTGCTAAAATCAAAACCCTTCCTTTTGGCTTCGCCGTAGTCGGGTAAAAAACTGTTCGGCTGTTCAGCCTTTTCGGCAGGAAGGTGTTATTGTGTAAAGGATAAAGATAATACTTATATAATTAAGTTATTTAGATCTCAGCTGATTTGAAAGGATTAAAAATTTACGTTACGAAAATGTAAAATACTTCTTGTAAGTATTTTTCTTGTATTTTTTTTAGTCTGTTTTTTTTTTTAATTCCTCCTTATAATTGAGTGATATATTGCATTAACGACAGAAAAGTGACACCATTTATTGCTAAAATATTGCACTGTAGGAAGGAATTGCAACACCTTAGCGCTAACCAGAGCGCGAAAAAGCTAAATCCAAAAAAATTGCTTGAATTTAGGTTGCTGGTTTGACTGCTTTGTTTTAGGTTTTTGTTTGTTTGTGCGGTTTTTGTTGATTCTCTTAGTGTTCGTTAGTGGTAATGAGCATAACAGAATTATAATGAATTTTTATAACCCTTCGATGTAACCGCAACACATTTTGTATTTTTCTCAACAAATTATCACATTCCTTTTCAAACCGTATTTCGTGTAGAAAAAACATAAAAATGAGGACAAAAAAGAAAAATGAAGTAAAAGCGAAAAACTTACCGAAAATAAGTCCGTTAACACTGGCAGTTAAAACTGTAATGTCAATAAGCTGGTTAACGAATAAATTAACTAAAGGGTAGGGCTAATTGGTAATTACCAAGAATTCCCAAAGTCCCAATAGTTACTCAGTTAACTCTTAATTTAATACAGGACAATTTACTATTGCAAGTGAATGCATATCGGAATACCCAGTAACAAACTTTTAGAGGCTCATACATACTGGTATTAAGATATTCGGTAAGACTGAAAGTTGACCACAACACTTAGGAAGAACTAGAAGATATTCGTACAGTTAAATGTAAAAAAACACATAGGTAAACAGCCTATAATGTTCCCAATGCTGGGACACAAGAGAGAAGTCGTGCGTCTGTGAGAACTTTGAGTATGTAATGAAAATGGAACTAAATATTATTATAAAGGGTGTAAATAGACCCTTAACGAAGCCGAAAGGCACTTGTTCTCTCCGTCATTGCGATCATTTGTTTGTTCTAGACCATACCTGGGAACCTTCTAGTTACGGAGATATTGGGGGTCAAAGTTCCAACTTTTTCACACTTTTTTTACTTAAATACATGTTTTTAATATAAGATTTTTACTTGAAACACATCCACGACCCCCATACTATTCGATGCATCAATCAGCTAAATATTTTGAGTGCGTTATATTGAGTCCTAGCGCAAAAAGTGATTTTTCAGTCTTTGAGAGGGGAAAAACATACCAACAAGCATTACTTTGACCAGGTAATGAAAATGAACCATTCAACCAATACCTTATGTCAAAGTGCCCATTCTCCTTTGCCTATCCGATCGTATAACCCCAACGTGAATGCACTATGCAAGAACATATTGTTACTGTGATAAAAGCACACACCGGCATTCACCTTTGAACTATTGGTACCTGGATTGAAGCTGCCGAGAGCTCTAAGCTCTAATCGTCCCTAATGTCTGCTGCATTCTAATCAAGTCCGGCGCTAACCCTCCTTTAATCTATGATCTTCAATGTCCCTGTAGCTTTGCAGTGGTGAGCAGTACGTCCAGTCACGAAAACTAGTGTGTAGCACTTTATGTTGTAACGAAAGGAGTATTTTGGAAACCATACTATTGAATATGAATGTAGATGGTTATATGAGTAGAGGAAGACCAAAGAAACGATGGTTGGACTGTGTGAAGGATGATATGGCTAGAAAGGAGGTGACTGCTGAGATGACGAGTAGAGAAGTATGGAAGAAGAAGACATGCTGCGCCGACCCCAAATAAATTGGCATAAGGGCAGGAGAATGATGATGATGATGTTGACTATTATGAACTAGGTATTATCGATATTTCACGAGCAAAACATTTTAAGATTTTTCAACTACACAACATTTATTTCTAATAGACACATTACACTGTCAATAACAAAAAATATGAAGCTACGTCCAGCCACATGGAATAATAAGTGTGAAAGGAGTATGTGCCCATTCCAAAGCGTAGATCTCTATGGAGAAGAATGGGTAAGAAACTCCATGGACACTCTTTTATAAAGTTAGGTATTACAAAGTCACAGTTGTTATCGAGTTCTTTGACATTTGACAAAATTGTATCGAAAAAGGTCGTTACAATATACACATTAATTTTGCTATGTAAGTATATATAATTTACTTTTTTGATTCAATCAACAAACCTAAATTTTTCGGTAGGATTAACAATGATCTAGATTTATTCATCGCAAATAAAGTTATTTTTAAGGACGAGGTCGGTTCGTTTTTATTTATGTAAGTTTAATGTTGAGAAAATAAGTATGTTTATTTACATAGTAAACATGTCTAGTTGTGCTATAACTAGTGTTGATCTAGATGAGGCTCGCATAGACCAGGGAAACATGATGCATAAGTGATAAGAGCTTATTCCTAGATACTCAACATTGGCTCAAAAAAATTTAAACATACTACCTTCATTAGCAATATGTTATCTACGCATGGATGTAGATAACATACATTCAGGTCATCATGGCCGTGATTGTCTAAAAAATGGTCGAAAAATATTTTTCAACTTTTTTGTGGCTACATTAATGGGAATCGTTATAAGTACATTGCTAACAATTAAACCCAGTTTAAGTTATGGCTGATAGCGTGAAATTTTGCTATAAACTGTGCCTACAATAACTGTCAAGGGACAGTGAAGTCTAGTGCTTCAATTAGGCGTAAATATTCTGGATCCGTTTAGCTTAAACAAAGGGAAACTATAAATTCTTTTAGTAACTGAAGAGACGGATTAAAGTAGAATTTAGTGACACTTTGTGCACCCATTGAATTGTAATAATGGTTCCCTGTAGAAAATGGGTCACAGTTTACCACTCATAGGTATGGTAATGTGTGCACATGGTTACATATCAGGGTATAGATTTCCAGTATAACCTGATCTCGCTTTGTATAAGCTTTCCGTGCATAGAGAGATCAACTTAATTTGGTTTATTCTTGATTGTTCGTAGTGCGTACTACGTATGACTTCAGAAAGAATGGCATTACTGTTTTAGACGTTTCCCTTTCCTCGATTCGTTTCTATGGCGAATTTCACAAGACGCCACTCGTCCGCGCAGTCGAGCGGTGAACCAGATCTCACGTTGCATTGTCTTTTCTACGCTACGCGACGGAGCGCGGTGCAGTGGGAGAATCGCCTAACACACGTACGCAGCACTCCACTTATGTAAATAATACGGCTAAAATCAAAAATCCAACAATGGATGTTGAAATACTCTGACGAACGACGCGTGAAAACAGCTGTTAATTTCCTACCTAGCGACAGAGTTCATCGAACCCGTCGTCGCGCTTGCCGTTCGCTACGTGCGTTTTGCCACGGTAACGATACATTGCGCTTGAGGATATAAAATAAATCATATTTATTGGATTCCCATAACATTCCTGAAACAATTTCGTGTACCGGTCTTCTTAGTATGTTATACTGAATTCAACCCCATCAGTTTGTGGAGGGCTATCCCTTACACACTGTATTTCAGACGCCTTGCATTTATAACTTGCACCAAACACTACATGAGCACGCAAATGGGGTGTGGACAACATACATACATTTCTAAAACTATTTCCATTAGCTAAATTCGGTACACGAGTACATTGGCTTGGAATATTCCAGAATTACTGGACAAGTCAATAAGCTTTTCACAGAATTCGTCGACATCGTATCGAGAACTATAATTATTTTACCTAGTTATATAGTTTATCGTGGCTCTTGAGATATTCAGTTGTGCCTGACCCTTAGTTAAAATATAAAATGCAATATGATATTTTATTATGATAAATATATTTGTGGATGAAAATTGATATTATTTTGAATTATGTAGGCACATTGTCTAGCCAGCCATATTAAGTACAAGTTAATTAAACCTAAACTATTTTGCAGTGTAGCAACTACGCCCATTTTTGCAGTGTAGCAACTACTACCCTTAAACTAGATATAATACAATCAATGTTTAGATTATTTTTATACCTATTTTACTTATTTCTGTGGCTGCTGAGATCCTCAAGCGGGGCAAATACTGAAACCTTATTGGTACCTACAGTTTTGAGTCGTTTGGGGTCGAAACGCTCGGGTCATGGGGACCGAGTGCACGTCTCCTTTTTAAGGAAATCTCTCGCCGACTGGTCGACACTTCGTGTGACCAGAAGGCTGGCTCTCTCTTTGGCCAAAGAATTAGCATTGCTATTCAGCGAGGCAATGCTGCCAGTCTTCTGGGCACGTTTCCAGATGACAGCGATGCGGAGGAATACTTTGACGCCTAAGTGTCCTATTGTCGTCGTTGTTTAGATGTTTATATTTTCTTACTTTTACTTAAGCCTACAATATGTTTTTAGTATTTACAAACTGTCTGATCATCATCATCATTCTCCAGCCCTTATTCAAACTTATTTGTGATCGCCACGGCATGTGTTCTTCTTCCTTACTTCTTTATTTATTAATAGGAGAACCGACAGCTATAACAGATGGATACACGATGAATTTACAATAAGATTCCAGACGCCTTAAAAAACTAAATGACACGCATTTCAAAAAAACGAATGAAATCATTTCTAATCAATAAAATGTATTACACTATTGACGAATACTTAAATGACGAGTTAATTTAGAACTACTATTATTTAAATTGTAAATTTGTACGCCTCTTGGGATAACATATCGCCCTGTTTAACTAACTTAAGATCTGTTTAATTGTGTACCTATGTTACAAATAAATAAATGATTGATTGATTGATAGCAGTTGTGTGTATATATTATGTAACACAGAGCCAATTACAGGTTCTCACGAGTAAAAACAGAAAAAGTAGTAGAAATCTTAAGATCACTAACAAGCATGATAAAAAATAAAGGGAATTAAAAACATAATGTACAATAAGCACCATGCGCTTTTAAAAAAGACAACTCTCAACCGAGTGTGTACAGTTGTGGTGGTTATTAGTAATCGTGTCATGAGTTACCCGCTTTCTAGCCATATCATCTTTCTCCACAGTCCATCCATCGTTTCTTTGGTCTTTCCGTATATAACTCTTATAACCATCCACATTCATACTACAAACTTTCCTCACGAAGTATACCACATTACCGGTATGTTCAATTTATTCATTTTAATACAACAATTTAATTGCTAAACAATTCAAAATTAAGAGGAGTAACAAAAAAAAGTAAAAAAAAATAACAGCCGCTCGGGTCGATCTTAAGGTTAAGCCGTGCTTGCCTAGGTTGGTCTGTGGATGGGTGACTACCCATTACATACCGTGTTTCTTCCGTGCCTCGGAAAGCACGTTAAGCCGTTGGCCCCGGGTGTCATTTGTAGATCTTTGAAAGCCGTTAGGTAGTCAGTGGCTCAAAAAGTCTGAAAACCAGTCTTACCAAAGGGTATCGTATTACACAGTACCAACTGGGTTGTGGAGGTGTGGAGATCAGATAGGCGGTCGCTCCATGTAAAATACTGGTATTCAGCTGCGTCCGGTTAGACTGGAAGCCGACCCCAACATAGTTAAGAAAACGCTAGGCAGATGATGAACAATTCAAAATCAATAAAGAGTTCAGTTAATTTCTTCTCCATTTTTATTCAAGAACGATTTTTCAAAATCCCGTTTACTTAAGCAAGTCGTTTAAAAACTATTGAGTTAACTTTAATGGCTTTTCTTTCGGTACGATACTTAGCCGCGATAATGCTTCCGTGTATCTTGCAACATTTAATATTTTTACTTTATAAGGATAAGGAGAAGGCTCCATTAAGTATCCTGGTTCACCAAGTAAATGTACCTGGTAGTAAATGTACTAAATTCTTTGAAAAAATGTAAATCTTTTGATGTGTTTTGGGAAAATCGTATTTATTATTTCATTTTACATTTGTGTTATTTATTTTATAAAATTACAAAAAAAAACAAGTAATTTTTTTGTCACTACTAAAAGTTAATTGCTTTAAAAGCTTTCATAGGCGGGAAGGTACTAATTTCCTCTATAGTAACTAACTTTTGGTAAATCCAATTAAATTATATATATTTAACTAGCTGGTGCCCGCGACTTTCTTTCGCAAATTATTATAAAAATATTACTTCCCCATTATAATCTAATTTTATTAACAATTTCAAGGGTTTTAATTCTTTTACACGGAACCCTAATCCTTTTTCAAAAAAAAGTAGCCTCAGTTATTTCCTATAACATCGGCTATCTTCCACTAAAACTCCCGTCAAAATCAATCCAGCCTTTTCGGAGATTAGCTGGAACAAACAGACAGACAAATGGACAGACCGACAAGCATATAAAAATTGAAAAAAAAATAATTATAACTACCGTATTTTAAAATTACAAACAGACACTTCAATTTTATTTATTTCTATAGATTGTGGAACAGTATTTCGCTCTTTCTCTCTTTGTTTCCCTGCCCGTGTCCAGTTCACCATTGTCTGCTTAGTTTTTGGGAAACAAAAGAAGAATGATTGCGTTGTTGGTAGATGCAGTGCTATTTATGATGGCACACATTCCGGGGTGGTTCCCCAAATCAATGTAAATAATGGGACCTGTCCAATGATACTAAAAATAAAAAGAGATAGATATCGCACTAGCGCGCGCAAATTGTTGCAGACAAATTCAGACAATTGTCGTAATTTAATTTGTTGTACGCTCGCTGCTATTACCCGCCCGAAAGTGTAAAAACTATGTTCCAAGATATATAAGAGTGAAAGAGTTTTCACGATTATCCTTTACATACCATAACATTATCAATTACAAATAAATTTTGTGTGTGACAAGGACAAATAGCATACGTCACAGATTCACTACTAGTGTACTTCAAGCGCAACACACTACAGATAGCTATCTCTTTCTGTATCATACGTCCCTTATTATCTAACGCAATCATAGTTTAAATTACGATACACCTATAGATAAGTACATTTGTAATTACAACGCAACGATTTTTGAACGCCGCTCAGTATGAACGTATCGTATCTTTCTTTATAATATCATTGGTCCTGTCAAACTCTTTGCTACGGAATTACAGGAGCTAGACAAATGGGAAACGCTTTCAAAACGTATCGTATTTCTACAAGGCCTTTCAATGGGATTCACACAAGCTTTTGATCATGATACTTAGTTTGTATCTGTGCGCCATCTTGGACTTAGCCTAGTTGTTTTTTTTATACAACACTAGCTTTTGCTTGCGGCTTCGTTCCACTTATGTAAGGAAATTAACCCACGAGAATGTTTTAAATGTAGCCTATAACACTTGGGAATAATGTAGCTTCCAATTAGTGAAAGAATTTTCGGAATCGGATCAGCAGTTCCGAAGATTAATCGCTACATAGAAACAATAAAAGTATTTAGTAAACTTACACATACAAATAACTCTTTATAATGTATAGAAGTATAAATCAATTCTTAGTATGAGCTTTGAAATACGATTTTATAACACCATGGATGAGAAGTATTGTGAATGTATAATACCTCCATTATTATCTATGAGAAGTACAGGTATCTAGCTACTTGCTGTATTTAGAGCCATAAAAATGACGCATTAAGTCTGAGATTTCTTTAACACTGGCACAAGGTTAAAAATATGTATTTTAAAGCTTATCCCAATTCTGTGTCGACTCAATTTAGATTGCCACCAACACGCCAAGAAGAACAATGTGTAAGTTTAATAAATAATTTACCTATTATAAATATTCTCATTCTTTAAGAATCTCCCTGAAATAACCATTTAATTACAACGGAAGATCCTACAGAAAATTAATAACAGCAACTCGTCGTAAAATAATTGTCTATGGGTACAGTCTCGAGCACTTAATATGTTCACACTTAGCATCTTTCAAATGTCATTTTTTTTCAATTTTTGGTGTTATTATCAACATGGTATTTTTAGAACCTAAACTGTTAGGAAGCGATCTTATGTAAAAGTTGCAACTAAGTCAATCTAGTTACTAGTTGTCGTCGACCTCATCTCTGTCCTCAGGACTAGATTGAGGTCAAGAGTAAGCCCATACAGAATAAAAAAAATAAAAATAAACTTTTATGCCACGATACACACACACACACACACACACACACACACAAATCCAGACTCCGTGGCTACTACTGAGAAATTCTTGATGGAAAAACATAATCGCCTTCTACGATCCCATACTCCTATCCACCAGTAATTACCATTAAAATGTTACTAAGAGTAATACAGTATACTTTTGCACATGACTGTACTTTATTTTCTTTCAGATAGTAACAAGATCTACCTTTTGTTATAATTCTTAATTAACTTCCTCTTATCGATTTTCTATGATCTGTGTAACGAAGGCTATGCTCCAATTACTCTTAGAAATAGAACTGCTGACTTGAAAATCAAGAAATTACTTACTTCTCAAATTATTATGAAAAACCGGTCGAACTTGGAGATATTATTATAATCAAATTTTGACGGGACAAAGGTTTTAAAAATTGTTCGAACCGTCGATGTAGATGGTTCTTAGACAGAACAGTGACGTGTGATCCATCGAAAATTATTAAAATGCAACTAAAAAGAAGAAAATTTTCCTCGTCATATTTTTTTTCGTCTTTAGCTCTAAAATTATGCATTCATACATATGTTTATTTTTTTTAATATAAAGATAATGTACTGACTGTGTGAAGGCTGTTATGGCATAAAAAGAGGTATCTGATGAGATGACGACTAATAGAGAAGCATGGAAGAAGAAAACATGCTGCGCCGAACCCAAATTAAATTGGGATAAGGGCAGAAGAATGATGAAATATAGTAGAAAACAGCGGTCTAAAGCACTTTTCGAATAACTTAGGGAAAGTTAGCGTTATCCAAAGAAAGAAAATCAGCTATAACCATCATATTTCGTAGGTTTAATAAGCTTCAATGAATTTTGCATACACTCATATGTTTTGAGCGGCCTACGCTTTTGCTACGAACTGCTACGAAGCGCTACGACAGTCATCAGTGGCGTAGCGCGTAGCAAAACAAAAATACAAAAACAGTAATACTTTGCATTCGTAAAATATATTTGTAATTTGCATACAAAAAAAGTAACAAAATGTACATATAAATACGTAATGGGAGCACTCACTCGCTTCAGCATTTCAGGAATAAACTTCACCGACGCAAACGTGTTTAAGTGTTAGCCAATTTTTTACGAAACAATAAGAATAAAAGATATTCACAATAAAAAGAACGTAAACCACTTCCTGTTCTAATATTCTTGTAAGGCTACGGGCTTAGTACGTAAGCTTTATCGACTTTGCAAAACCTTTTTGTTTTATAGATAAAATCTTTGTTTCTGAATCATGGATTTGGTTATGAACACCGATTAGAATCAGTAACCATGGAGACACTGCGAAGAAAACAAATGAAGAAGTTGTTTCAGCCGACTTTCTGAGAATCGTCGTCATCATCACCAGCCTACAGCAGTCCACTGCTGGACATAGGTCTCCTCAATCGCACGCCACTCAACTCGATTCTCAGCAACTCTCATCCAGTTGCTTCCAGATACCCTGCGAGGATCGTCGCTCCACCGGGCCTGAGGGTACCTTGTGCTTGCCGATTCGCGGTCTCCACTCAAGAACACCATGAATACCGAACCTTTCTGAGAATACCGCGACGGCAACAGATCGTCATCTGTTTGTAGTTTGACGTAAGCCATGTCGCAGTTCGCAATATCTGAGGTTGTGAACGTGGCCTTATTCAAACAGGTTAGTAACGAGGCAATCATGCGCACTTAGAATACGCACGAGTAGAACCAAAAAAAAATATCGGAAAATTGAAGTGGGTTTATAACATTACTTAGCTTTAACTTCTGATTATTCTTATTTCAAGTTGTTGTTGCCAGTATAAATTGTAATCGCTTTTTAAGGAAGGAAAGAAGTATTTTTTTACTTCTCGAACTTTCTTGAACAGGTCCGAAAGAGCTTTGAGCTTTATGCGGATGCAGTAAAAGCTTAAAATACGTAATTCGCTTTGTTTTTGCTCAGGCGATGCTATTCGACACGGCTCTACACGTTGAACTATAGGCAACACGTGTTGTGCTCGATATCATTACATATTATAAAACAAAGTCGCTTCCCGCTGTCTGTCCCTATGTATGCTTAGATCTTTAAAACTACACAACGGATTTTGATGCGGTTTTTTTTTAATAGATAGTGTGATTCAAGAGGAAGGTTTATATGCATATATTGCACCAGGGCGGGTCGCTAGTATAGAATAAACTGTATTGTGTACCAAAATCGTAACACAACTCTTTTACAAATTAGCTGATTCTATGGTTAAAATGGCGGTCTAATCGCTGATAGCGATGTCTAAAACAAACTAAGAACTTAAAATAAAGGGAGGGGGGGGGAGGGTAGTCAGAGGTGTACTGCAAATACTTAACACATACATTACAGAATTTCTCAGTAGTACCAATGGAGGCCGGATTTGTGCCCGTTTGTTGGCACTAGGCTCGCCCCCTATTACATGGGACTTAAATATAACTGGCGAAATGTGGGTGTACTATTAGGTATACCTCTGCCTAACCCTTTGGGGATTACAGGCGTGATGTTATGTTACTACACAAAACTTCTCCCTAATTCTCTCTTTCCCCGCTGCGTCTTATCACCATAATCCCACCAGGAACATCCCACCACAACCCGTTGTCCGTGTGACATTTCACTCGATACCGAAATAATACGATTCTAAACCGAGGCGCATAGTGCGGTGGCTCACGACAACCGATCACACAATAGGAATCCTATCGTATGTGTCGAATTTCCGATGCTGCTAAGAATTTGGTCGTTGAGAATGTTTTATTTGCGGTGAAATGGAACTGTTTAGATATAATTTGAGACTTTTACTGTCATACTGCTGGGCAAAGTCTTTATCTTGGACAGAATCGACTAGTTGGCGATTTGAAGACTTTAAGACCAGAGGTCCCTGCAGACTAAGAGAAAAGATAATAACATAAACATGCATTTCGCCTGTTAACCCCGAAGGATTAGGCAGAGGTGTAGATATACCTCTACCTAACCTTGCCTACCAGTGGCGAAGGTTCCATACAACTCGATTCTTACCGGCTTCCCTTTGAAAAATGGCAGTATTTTATAGACAAATAATATAATCACATTAAAGATATGTACTCCGGCTTACCTCTTACAAAAAATAACCCTTCGTTACTGCTACCTACCTACTACTACCTATCTACCTATTTAGGTACGTACTATTAGATAATATATTACGTACTATTAGATAATAGTACGTACCTAAATTTCCGCATTTATGTTTAAATCCTCTGTAAAAAGGGGCGAGTCTATTGCTATCATTAGGGAACAAATCCGGACTACAAAAAAACCAATTACACTTTACCCGACCTGAGACCTATGACGGTAATGCTTTGTTATTTTGATAAACTGTAATAAACTGTGTTCATGACTATGCCTGGGCACCGAATTGTTATTATCACCCACGAGAATACCTGCCACCAGAAAATCTTTTGATCTCAAAACTAATGAGATAGAGTATCAAATTGCCACCTGCCACAATTATTATAATTACAAGATCACATCTAGTCTTAACATTACGCGAAAGAGAAAAATTAAAGATCAAAGATGGTAAATACAGCAATTTTAATAAAATAACCTTTTCTAGACAACCAGTAGCGAGAAAATTTATCTTTCATCTACATTTAAATGAAGTCAAGGAATACCGACGCTTGTCTTCAGTATAAACTTTTGATTATTATTATGTAAATACTCTTAAAGCTGGAAACCTGTCATAAATTCTTGTAGCCTGTATTTCAATTCCGGAAATTGTTTTTTTAAGTCTTTTTTAATGTTATGTTCTTAAAAAGTTTTCGTAGCTGGATTTGAAAAGGAGCTGGTTATAGTATTGCTTGGTGTCTAGGCATTTCAGATTCGTCTTGGCATGGCAACGCACCTGTGTTGCCCCTGGTAGGCATTTTAAAGTTAAAACATAATTTCTCCGATACTTAAAATAAGTTAACTAACTGGTCAATATAACAATGAGTTGCCATGGCTGACCAGGAAGTCTTTAAATAGACTCCGGACTCAGGTTGGTCGCAGCAAGGAAAACCTGCTCAGGTGGAGATTCATTAATGACTCTGCCCTGCAGTGTAAACGTGGTGCTGTTCTACAAACGATGGGGCTCTTAATATCGTGTCCTTCGTGTTCTATTGTTTGTTCACTACAGGAACTGATGGACGCTACCGAAAGCGCCAAACTAGTAGCTCACTTCTGGGCTGACAGAATTTAGATTACCATCGACACGCTAAGAAGAATATAACAATCTGTTCTAAAATATAGATATCTTGTTGTACCAATTGGAACATTTAAAGGCCTTGTTCGTAAAACCATTTTGGATTTTACTAAGATTTATGTTTCTTTCATCTTTAAAACTAGTGTACTTTTTATTTCATGTACTTTTTTTCTTTTTTAATTTGTATGCCTATTTAGTTTAAAATTAACACATGTCGCATTGTATTTAAAACAGGTGGAAAATGTCGTTGGTCTGTAATTATGTGTAAAACTGTAATGTTTTCCCAAATAAATAAAATAAAATAAGTTTAATCAGTCAACTCAGTCTGTGGCAGTCTGCTGTTGCTAGACATAAACCTCTCCCAAGTGTAATTGTATCTCAGAAGGCAATCATAGAATTAAAACAACGAATAAAGCAATGCAATAACAATCATCATCATGATCATCATTTCAACCGAAAGACGTCCACTGCTGGACATAGGCCTCCCCCAAGTGTCGCCACATTGACCGGTCCCGTGCGACTTGCATCCAGCGGATCCCTGCAACCTTCACCAGGTCATCGGTCCACCTAGTGGGAGGCCTTCCAACGCAGCGTCTTCCGGTTCGCGGTCGCCATTCCAGAACTTTTCGACCCCATCGGCCATCCGTTCTGCGAGCAATGTGCCCTGTCCACTACCACTTAAGTTTGGCTATTCTTCGGGCTACGTCGGTAACCTTGGTTTTCTTGCGGATGTCCTCATTTCTGATTTGAACACGCAAGGAAACTCCGAGCATAGCCCTCGAACGCAATAACAATATTTATTATAAATTATTCAGCCATTTTAGTACATATCACATTATTTAACTAACCTTAAAACTTATCACTCCGGTGCCTCGTTCAAGACTAGCTCATGTCGGCGACTTGTTCAACTGATAATTCACTTCAATGTCAAAATATTTTAATAACTTACAGTGACACTGACACAAACGTAACTCGACTATAACAAGCTTATCCATGGACTGTTTACTAATATAAATCTACCCTCACATTATAATACCCTTATATTATAAGTCTTGTTACACTAGCTACATACCAGTCCTCCAGGTTCCGCATCCATTCTGTCCAAGCCACGTTTTGAAGGCCGTCAAATCAAAATCAAATCAAATCATAATATTTTATTTTACATAGGCCTAGATGGGCACTTATAAAGCGTCGAAAAAAAGGTGCACGGTTCGGGTTGGTCGTTTCCTATGGAGAAGAACCGGCAAGAAACTCCATGGTTACTCTTTTCAAATCATTTGGCGTTACATTAATATCATGGATACAGCATTTGTACTTAAGTATGGGGGTACAGCGTAGGCCCGACAATAAGTCGTTGCTTACTACACAAAAAAATGTAGAACAAAATAAAAAGTTAACAAAAGTAAACAAGCAGCTGGGAATCTACAAAGCCTACAATGTTCACACATTTACAAATAATTGATGAAAAAGAATCTATACAAAGGTAAAAAAAATAATTGTAAAGTACTAAATTAAACAAGCAGCGGTCCATCTAGCTGAGAGGTGACCTGCACTACTCTTGCTGACGCGGTCTCCTCTCTAAAACACGTCTGTACCGCGCGCTTAAAAAACAGCATATTCTTCCTAAATTAGACGATATTCCTTAGACAAAATTCCTGAGTCTGTACATCTATGTCCAGTAGAATAACTGACTTGAAAAGTGCTTTCCACCATTGTTTGCAGAGTGTTAAGATACCTAATATAACTTCAGTCACGGTCAGAACTCTCACGAACTAATCCCCTATTGCTTTCAAAAGGTATTTTATACTAAAACTAAAATAGTTTTAAGAAACTTCTAAGCGTGAATAATCTTTAAATCCTGAATAATGCGTTGGTAAAGTGACTTGAAGGGTGTCCTAGACGAAACGATGTCACGTTTTAAAATAATAAATTACTTCTAATCTATGTGAACCATTCTTCGTCACTCATTTGTTAACTTAAATATTTGTTACTCTAAGTTTTTCGAGGGGTCAGATGGCAGTCGCTCTTTGTAAAAATAAAGATCTCACCACACTACGGCAAATCCCGCGCGACACGAAGTGAATGAGCGTATGGATTGTTATAATGATTTGGAAGTAATGAGACTAGTCGCGTCAATTTGATCTCCTCCGTAAGACTTAGTTGAGACAATCGATGAAAGCGAATTTTGTCCCGTATCGTGCGCGGGTTTTGCCTCTATTCGCCTATTAGAGCTAAAGAAGTTACTGTTGTGATATCTGATAACAGCTTTGAAGGCGCGAGTAAGTTTGTCAAACCAAAAATACATGTAAGAATCGACGATAATGGAAGTTTGATCGAAAAATGTTAGGAAAATGAACAGAAATTCAAGCTAAGAGTAATATAATATTGCAAAAAAGGTTGAATTACAAAAGGCTCAAAATAATTTTGTATTAAAAGTATCTCTGCACAATCGGATAACTTTTAAGGCCAGACTTTATGAGGTCATGGACCAAACATTATACCTTTCATCCGAATATTTATTCCGAAATCTAGTCCTAATGTCATTTATTTGACCTAACCCTTCGCCCGCTGAACAAATGGCCGTTTGGCCATTATGTGGAGGCCGTTTGGCGATATATTGTGCCATATGTTTCTATGATCATTCTGCTTTCGAACGTGTCTGGTTTACATTTCTATGAAATGAAATGCCTAATGTCATTGTCATATGTTTTGTTCTGGGCCAATTGTGCGGGTGACAGGGATACAAAGCTTAATGGGTAAATAGTGCGTAAGAGTATATAATTGGTTTGTTGATGGCCAATGAGGCAACGGCGAAGCGGTCAAGTCGATTGAGGGCATTACGTGCTTAATGGAGTGTACTTAATTGAGCCATTGATAGCATTGGTAATTAATGATAAAAAGCCTGAGACTGAAGTCTGGTATTTGATTAGGGTGGTGTGTACCCAATAATTTCAGTTAAGATCTTAATAAGATAAGTAAACATATAAAAATTTTCTTCCGAAAACCCAAAACCAAAAGACACAGAAAACCGACACGACTGGTTTCCACACTCTTCTGTAAAAACTCTTCCATAAATGCTGTCCCAATTTTTAAGTTAAGTTGCGGTTTGTAATTCCAAGTCTCCGGCACCTTCAGTGATCTTTGAATACTTTGAACAAATTTTTACTTTTGTGTAATAAATGTAGAAGGCATGACGACATGCTTTCTGTAACAACGCAAACTTTTTAAAACAACTATTGTCATCATCATCTACCTAGGCTCCCAACTATGTTGGGGTCGGTTTCCAGTCTAACCGGATGCAGCTGAATACCCGTATTTTACATGGAGCGACTGCCTATCTGACCTCCACAACCCAGTTAGTACTGGGTCATGCGATACCCCTTGGTAAGACTGGTTAAAACAGCTATTGTCAAACATTCAAAATATCCTTGGGTCAATAATACCCTGCCACCTTTACCCGGGTTTACAAACATTGACGTCACGCCTGCAAATGACGTGAAGAGCCATCTTATTCATCGAGAAAAATCGAAGAGAATTGCCTTGTTCGTACATAATAGCGAGGCCGTAATGGCTACCACAAAAGATACGAAAATTATATGAAACGATGATAGCACAGTAATTTGGGATCCTTGTACTTTTGGGCCTTTCAATCTTGCAATGATATTATTAGAATATAGTTAGTAATAATTAACTTTTTGGGTACGCAGTACTTCGTAGTGGTTCGTGTAACCTGCGGACGTAAACCAGAGTTATGAACAGCGACGAATCTAAAGGATTATCTTAGGATATTACAAGTGGGGTTTTCTCGTTTTTGTCCACCGGCAAACGGCATGAGTTTGTACAGTATGTACTTTGCTTTCTATCTGATCATATTATTCGCGGGTGTCAGTATTAAATAAGGAGGCGTAATGTTTTAATTTTTTTTTTATATACGTTGGATCCAACAGGACACTAGGAATTTCTCCTATATCGTGGGTGTGTTTACAAACATTTAAATTCACGTACAAAAACAGCCAGACTCAGAATAACTACCTGTAGGCCATACAAATATTTGCTCTGTGCGGGAATCGCACCCACGACACGCAGCACGACAGCCAATCGCTCAGTCACTGCGTCAACTGTGCCGTCAAGTGGTTTGAGGTTGCTGTCGTCTGCAGAAGTCATCCTTGACAAGAGTTAATCGTTAGCAACGCGTTTAAATTTTCTACGATATTAATAACATAAGCTTTTCGCAAGCTTATGTCAATTCAATACAATTTTGACTTTTCCAATATCGTTTTCACCTTGAATGTCACATTTTCTTGGCATTAAATCCCATTTCAAACATCCTCTATAAGTAGGTCTTAAGTCTATCGACGTCTTAAAGACCTAGTTTAGAGCCGGGAAGCGCTCACAGTCGTCAAGTAGTAGGCAGGTCACTCGGTACATCTTGTTAGTTTTAATTACTTTATTCTCGGAGGGTATCAAATATAAATAGGTTGTATTTATTTTGCGAGATAGTTCTCATAATTGGTTTGGATCATGTTGAATGAACACGAGTGCCTGTCTAGTTATTTTTGGGATAGATGTTTTTTTTTAGAATCTAGAGTTTTGTTAATTGGTATTTCATGATTGGTAGAGTGTTCTTAGTTATAATGAACTCTATTTTGGACGTGTATGGGAGTGGCGTATAATTTAGGATGTCGACGTGTATAGTTGATTAAGTGCTGTGGGCTAATTATCAAAATGTTGTTTTTTTTTTAAATTGCTCATTGTCAGTAATCCGCTGGATGCGAGACGCACGGGACGGGTTAATGTGGCGACACTTGGGGGGGCCTATGTCCAGCAGAGGACGTCTTTCGGCTGAAATGATGATGATTACGTCAGCAACCTAGGTTAAGTTACTTCTTCAAAAGCTCAGGTTCCCTTCATCATCCTTTAGAACACGTTTTTAAAACCCAATGTCAAACTATGCCTGTCCCTAGCTTCTTTTGTCTGCATGTCGCCATTTCAATTTAAGAGCCACTTTCTCTTCAGTATCTCTGTTGTATTTTTTTAAACAGCTTGTTTTTCAACCATCTAGAAAATCGATTTAATTTACTCACTGCCTCGTTGGCCTAGTGGTCGCAAGCGCAAATTGTGCATGAGGTCGTGGGTTCAATTCCCATATCGGGCAAAGTGTTATTGAGTTCTTCCATCAGGAATTTCTCAGTAGCAGCCACGGAGTTTAGATTTGTGCCCGGTTGACGGCAATAGGCTCGCCCCCTATTACATGGGACTTAAACAACTGGCGAAATGTGTGTGTACTGTTAAGTATACCTCTGCCTAATCCTTCGGGGATTACAAGTGTGATGTTATGATGATTTAATTTAGTCTCTATCATTTCTTGCCAGCCTGCAGCCTTGCCAATCAATTTAACCCCACAAAAATATTTTCCCGGCCCAACCCTAAAATGCAAAGGGGCTTAACCAACTAAAAGCACCTAACAAATCTGGGTTGATTGTCAAAAGTTAATGTAATGTGTGTCATGCCTACCGCCATTAATGCTCAATGTGTTGTGACACGCAAATGAAGCGTATATTTGTGTTACAAATGTGTTTTAATTATTATTTATTTTTAGCGTTTTAGGGGACGGTTTTGTTGCATCATTTTAGTACAAACAGTTTGTTTTGTTATGTCGTGATATGAAAAAAGGAGAAGTGATAGCGTAACGGTTGTTGCGGGACAATGAAAAGAAAAACTTTTATGGAAGTCGTTTTTTTTTTTGCAAAAAAGTGTTTTTTTGTGTGCACATCATGCACAAAGACAAAGAAGGAAAAATGCATATTGTAGAGAATAACTCATAAAGTACCGAAGCAAATTTAGTAAAATTGATACGGGACCACCGCGCGAGCTTCTTCTACCAAATGAAAAAATAATCAAACCATTCTAATCAGGGAGAAATCGCTGAACATACATGAAAAAATGTAAAATTGTGGAATACATTACCTCCTCCTTTTTTCGAAGTCGGTTAAAACATGACTGTGTTATGCCGACTAGAGGTAGCATGGGACAAGGACAGCTATTATGATGGTAATGTTCAGTCGTATGTAGTTTTATTGAATTCTCAAGGGAGAGGTTGGTGACATATTGAAGTCACACCTAGGGTTCCCAGATCTACGTTTTTTTCCGGAGAATATTACGGACATTTGAGGAAAATTCCGGACTTTATCTTTTAAATTGTGTACGTAAGTACAATTTAACTAATTTGTTTATTTTAATTATTTAATAAATAATTAATTTTATTTTAGTATCAACTATTTGGTATTTTTACATTGTTGCAAAATTTCGAACGTTTTAGAATTCCATCCACATTCCAGACACTGAGCTAAAATTGCGGACATAGCGGGAAAATTTCGGATGTATGGCAACCCTATACACACCCATACATAATGATATTAATAGGCGGATAGGTACCTAAGCAGGTACTGATAGTAGCTTGTATTAATCCTCATTTTTTTGGTGTGTATAGTCTGGTACCTAGGCGGAGGAGAAAACATTCTAAAAATAAAAAAATAAAATAAAAAAACCCTTTCATTATTAAAATCTTTATTAATGATGAGTAAGAACCTTGTTACACAAACAACAGCCATTTGATACAAGCTTCTATTTTTAGAATAACTCGACTGAGTTTTGTTTATTTATGTGACCCATATTAAAGCACTCAGCAACACCATAATTCCAAGAAAGACACTCAATTTAATTAACTGACTTTTGGAAAGTCCTCGATAAACACAGCGGTATTTAGAAAATAACGTTCAAAACACTCTCCGTGAGATCGCTTATAATAATCCTACGCTCCACACCCTTCCATTATATTATGAAACTAACGAAGCTTTAAAGTCGACTTAATTATTTAACGTAAAGTGTCATATCAAGTAGGTCATACATGCATTATACCGTGACATCACTGCATGACGTCACGACATTTTCCCCGTACTAACGTTTCCCGCGCAACGCTTTGACAGTGGACTGATGTGTTGCCACTTTTCAAAACTTCCCGCCAAACTTGGCCGCCATATTTAATCCGTGAAATTTGTCAGCGGTTTTAAGTTTAGATTTAACGTTTTGTTTTGTTATGTTTATTTAGATAAAGTTATTACCTATTATTCGAATGTAAAGTATGTAAAAGACACTGCCTGTCCTTTATCTATAATATTTCCATCTGTATTTTTGCCTTTTTGTGTATAAAAGAAATATGAGTCTAATTAAGAAATAGAACGAGCATTACAGCTGAGCTCCCTAACACCCTCGCCTACGGTTCGGGTGTGAATACTGCCGTGGCTGCAATGACAAAGTTTCCCCACTTTTATCAAAATGTACTTTTATGCGTAGATATTTTCAGAACTTGGTACCAAAGTAACTTTTTATCAAAGCACCTTCGTAACTACCTAATTGAAAAAGGTCTATATATATATAGACATTGCTAAACGAACCCAGGTTTGTCGATGTCTGATCGAATGGAAAATTATCTTAAATTATCGAAAATTTGAAAGGACTCAATCTAAGCTAGAAAGTTAAAGTGTGTTGGAAGATAAATAACTCAGAAAGCCAAACAACGTTATTAAATGTCAATAAATTCACTGAAGCGACTCGATTTTAACTATACACGTGCTAAAAGTCACCCAATCATTAATATTTTATTTCCCTCACTTTAGTTAATAATTATTTCTATTTTAACCACTATACCTACACGGGGTCACTAATACCTGAAATCACATCCCTACTCCGCTAATTCTTATCCCTTGTCTATGTCATCCTTCTAAGATGTAGACAAGGGGTCCTTTGTTCAAAATTTCAGCTTTCTATACGACAATAGTCAGAACTTTTCTGTTAATATGTATCAATGTATCCTACACAGCTCAATTTCAACTCAGAGCCATATACATACATTTCAGTTTGGCGAATACAAACCCGTTTGTATGATAAGTAACCAAGAATATAAGCACTACGGAACGACAAACATAATATTCAGAACTCACAAATAATCAAGTTATGTCTAAGTAAACTTTCTGATGCTGTAATAAGTTATACATTAAATCAACTTAGTCTTGAAGAAATATCATGTGGAATACTGAAAACAAATGTATAGTTAACAAAACAGACTGGTATGTAGGTAACGCGGGTATACTTCGTTTTGCATGCACATTGCACGTACGGTTGGCCACATCGGTTGATCTTCTTCTGTGCTGCTGGCACGACAGTATTTATATTTTTAACCGACTTCTATAAAGGAGGAGGTTCGCAATTTGGTTGTTACCTCATAACTCCGTGATTACTGGTCCGATTTACGTGATTTAAGCTTGCGCGGCGGTCTCATATAAATTTTATTCACATTGCTTTGGTAGTTTATGAGATATCTTTATATCCTGCCACGTGTAGGCAGGTACTTTTAACATTTATCTTTTTATGAACGGCACACACCTCAAAAATAAAACATGTGCTAAATGTACACTGATAATATTATAAAGAGGAAAGATTTTTGTATATTTGTAACGAATATACTCAAAAATTACTTTGCTGATTTTAAAAATTCTTTCATCATTAGAATGCTACATTGTTCCTGAGTAATAAAGGCTATATTTAAAAAAAAAATGTACACGCGTTCGAAGCCGGGACTGGCCGCTAGTCTTTTGATGTATACAAAACCCTAAACATTATATTCCTATGATCAGGTTTCCGTTTAGCAAAATGGCAAAAACTAGCAAAAAATGTCTGTCTTTCGACACGAAATTAGAAGATTTAATGACAATCGCGTAAAAATCAATCGATCTAGTTTTATAGGATTAATTTATTTAAAAATAGAACACGAATCCGCCATGTTACCCCTTTCAGTCCGCTGGACCTAAAACTGTGACTAATCTCTAAAAATACGCTGAACTGAACATAAAGGTAACGCAAACAAATAAATTAACAAATACACGTTGACTCTGGCCGGATGAAATTAATCGTCCGCTTCAATGGGTTACAATTATTTTCATTTGATAGAATCGTGACATAGAGGAGCTCGTAGCTAAATAATAACAGGCGCTCGGGTCGAACTTAAGGTTAAGCCGTGCTTGTCTAGGTGTGTACGTAGATGGGTGACCACCCATTACATACCGAGTTTCCTCCGTGCCTCGGAAAGCACGTTAAGCCATTGGTTCCAGCTGTCATTTGTAAATCTTTGACAGTCGTTACTGGTAGTTAGTGGCCCGAAAGTCTGACAACCAGTCTTAACAATGGGGTACCGTGTTACCCAGTACTAACTGGGTTGTGGAAGTCAGATATGCTGCATCCGGTTAGACTAGAATATGGTTTAAGAACTTTATTATTCCTCATCAAGAATTAACAATAATTCACTTACTGAGAAACTAAATTTCAATAAAATGTTTAATATTTATGAGCGTACAGAATTTACGTTCATAGCAAAAAATAACAAATATGAGGTTAAGCGATCACAGCAACAAAAAACAAGATATTATGTATTTAGAAACTAAACTTAAATAAAACGTTTATGAGCGTACAGAATCCACGCTCATAGCAAAAAATAACAAATATGACAAATATGAGGGTAAGCGATCACTAGAAGCCGACCCCAACACAGTTGGGAAAAGGCTAGGCAGATGATGATGTGAGAATCGTGTCATATTTTTTTAATCTTTGACGTATATTTTTATTTAGCATTTATTGGGTATTGATCTATTCGGCCCGTAGGACTAGACAGAAAAAGAGAAGGATGCTACAGGGGACCAATTTCGAGTATGACGGTAGGTCTGTTTATATATTATATATTTTTTTGGGAAACAAGAAACAAAAAATCAGGACCTGCACTACCTGCACCTCAAACAGCAGTATTGCTTTCATGTCACTTGTGACATTATGACCATACACATGTACGACCACAATTTCGAACAGCGTTACTGTACTTCAGTTTGAAGGCAAAAAAAGGCGCTGGCAACAAGGAACATTTTGGCTAATCTCTGGTATGATCGAAGTCGTGCATCTGCAATATCTCTAGTAACTAACACACGTATGTACATATAAACAAGTCAAAGTGATTACTTGAGTAAAAGTCATTATTTAAGAAACGATTTATATTCTGTAATTGCTTGAAGTTAGAACTGTCAAAAGTTATAATGCTTAGTTTTGCTTTCTTTGGCGGTTCTTACTTCGTTTAAATTCTTGTCTATGGCATAAAAATGTTTGCAACTCAAGTAATTACTTTAACTTGACTATAGATACGGGTGTAAGTAGTGTAGGTACAGACGCCAGCACATCAAGCTACCCGAAACTGACAAAAGAGATGTTTCATTTTCGGCCATAAGATGTACATTTATTTAAAAAGAGGAAAAAATGCCACGAACTTAGGAAACATTTTCTTTCGTGAATTTAAGCCTGATTTGCTGTGCGCAAAAAGTAATTGTTTTTCAATTATTACCATATTCTATTCAACATGGCGTCTTACAGTTTGCATAGTCTGCTTTCGTTCTGAAATCATGTCACATAAAAACATATTATCACGTCGACGTTAAATATGAAAAGTATGTGTTCTTGTAATTCATTATTATTATTTTTCTCTATACATCATTTTCAACTAATTATACGCAAGTGTGATGATTTCATCGTTAAAAAATATAATAGGTTCTACTTTTCTGGAGTGTACTTCTGAACGAAAAATTCAAAATGTCATTTTGTTCTATGTACTATGTAAAGATAACAATTTCTAAGTTATGTAAACGTTATCTCTACAACCTCATGACTGTCATAACGCTCACGACAAACGTCAAATATTATTAATTATTAATGTGTGTGCATAAAAACCATATAATATTATGTAAAAAATGTTACGTTATTCTATTCAGGGGTTTGTTTACCAGCTTTTCTGAAAAGTACAGGTTATGGCCGGAGTCCCATACAAAAATGAAACATCTCCTTTTCCCAATCAACATTGAACTTAATCGTTTAGCGATAAAGTTGGAAATCTATTAAAGAAATTTGACAGGTCGTAGTAGCGTCTGTACATGCAATTCATAGGACGGTGACAGTTGACCAGTTTCCTCAATATTGAACGTTGGCCTTATAGTCACCAAAAAAATAATTAGAAAAAAAAACCTAAATAATACCAAAGCACATACGAATGGAACACGTTCAAAAGTTTCATAATATTGTTCTAAAAAACAACAACATTTTTTCCAAACTGTTTCATATGTTTGCACATGTGTGAATATAATACTTGTGCAAACTCCAAAGTTCATAGGAATAGAGATATTGCAGCGACGCGACGCGATGCCAGTCCACGCGAAATGCAATATTGTGGCAAAATATCACAACTTGTGTTTATGTTTTATTTCAATATTCACGTCAAAACCGGATTGCGTGGAATTTCGTGAAATAGTGATGCAATTTTTGTTGAATTATTCGGAACGTGTCCTTTTGAGGGTAATATTGAACTGAAGCATATGTGTCGTGGCAGTCGGTGATTTCTGTCTAGGGCGTTTCATGGCTGCCTCGTTGTGTTATTCAGTTTTTCAATCAGAAATTTCACAGTAGCAGCCACGGAGTCTAGATTTGTGCCCGGTTGTTGGCAATAGGCTCGCTCCTATAACATGGGACTTAAAACATAACTAAAAATGTGGGTGTACTGTTAGGTACACCTCTGCCTAACCCCACGGGGAATACAGGCGTGATGTTATTGTTAGTTTTTTTAAAAGGGTGCAACTAATTTAGCTAGCATAACTCCGCAGTCGTGATGGGTATCGATAACAGTTTTTTTTTTATGATAAAACCAAAGAGAAATTCATTTTGTCGACTAGAATAAAAAAATATCCCCAAAAATATGTCATCTTTTTTTTTGTTTTGTCGCTTCACCATTTAAAATGTGTTCAAATATTGTATTACGTACCCAAGGTCACTGACGATCTGGGACGTTTCACTCTTATGCCCTAAGTAATAAAGTTAAAAAGTGGTCGACCGTCAATGAATTCAGTATTACTGTATACGTCTGCGGAATTTAACTAGCTCATTTGACCTAGTCTAGTAGGTTTAGGCTAAATAATAACAGCCGCTGGGGTCAATCTTTAGGTTAAGCCGTGCTTGCCTAGGTTTATCTGTGGATGGGTGACCGCTCATTACATACCGAGTTTCCCTCGTGCCTCGGAAAGCACATTAAGCCGTTGGTCTCGGCTGTCATCTGTAGATCTTTGACAGTCGTTACAGGTAGTCAATGGCCCGAAAAGTCTATCGTGTTAAGTCTATCGTGTTCTAACTGGGTTTTGGAGGTCAGATAGGCAGTCGCTCCATGTAAAATACTGGTATTCAGTTGCATCTGGTTAGACTGGAAGCCGACCACAACATAGTTGGGAAAAGGCTAGGCAGATGATGATGACAATGAAAATAAAATCTTGTCAGAAAGAGTCGAACGTTAGACAAGGTCGTTTACATAAAACTGTGATGAGCTGATAGTAAGTTTAGATAGTAACTGTTGGCAAAACTTGCACCTCATTTTAGCCGATCTCAATAAATTTGGGAAAAGACTAAGCTTATAATGAAATATTGGGTATAAAAAAAAAATTACATTTTCCTTTGCTTGAACCGTAAGACATCAAATCAAATCATAACATTCGAGTTCTAGGAAAAGTCCTACGCGTAGCTAATACCCGTAATCACGTCTATTCCCTCCACTTACGTGCACAAACTGCGAGTTTCACAAACCAAAGATCACATTATAACCCGACACGTAACGCACGTCTCTCTGATTGGTGCAATCCACTGCATTTAGTGCACTGCAATGCACTTCGAAAGCGCTAATTGGCTAAATCATTGCACGGTATAGGCTGTACCGATCACGTTCGGTGTTAACTAGGGAATAGTAATACTTAACCAGTGGGCGAAAGATAAAGAACCAAAATAACATCACGCCTGTAATCTTCGATGGATTAAGCAGAGGTAATCCTAATATTTTATTTTACTTTTCTGGGACATTTAACAGTTACAAAAAAGTATGACAGAATAAGTTTTAAACTAAATAAACGTGTAACCCACACCAGTATCCGCGAAATAATGTTTTTTAAAAGAATATTTAAATACGTGCATTAATATTATAGACAATTAAGTAAGTACTCATATGTGATTTAGGGATAGGTATTAGATAGCTACTTTAAAGATTCAATAGCCATCCTTTTGAACTTAAAGTATGTAAGTGCGAAAATATCAAGTTTGATAAAATGTGTGTTATACGTATCTAAGATGCGTCGGAGAGGCGCCCGTGCGCGAGTTCTACACCTTGCAGTGTGGGCCAGCCGAGGCACGCGCGCCTTTCGGCGGATCACAGTCCTAGGTACAATGTAACATAGGTTGTTAGTATTTTTATTTAACATACAACATTATTTTTAGTATATGCGAAACATAAATATAGTTTGTTCAGAATAAGTAACTGAATGGTGTAAATTTTTATTATGTACATTATATACAGACTAAAAAGAACTAAAGTAATGATAAAAATAAGACTAAAAGTAAGAAAAAATAAACATCTAAACAACGACGACAATAGGACACTTAGGCGTCAAAGTATTCCTCCGCATCGCTGTCATCTGGAAACGTGCCCAGAAGACTGGCAGCATTGCCACGCTGAATAGCAATGCTAATTCTTTGGCCAAAGAAAGAGCCAGCCCTCTGGTCACGCGAAGTGTCGACCAGTCGGCGAGAGATTTCCTTAAAAAGGAGACGCGCACTCGGTCCCCATGACCCGAGCGTTTCGACCCCAAACGGCTCAAAACTGTAGTTACCAATAAGGTTACAGTATTTGCGCCGCTTGAGGATCTAGATACAATAAATAGATCACAGTCCTAGGTACAATGTAACATAGGTTGTTAGTTATATCAGGACAATCGAATCTGTTATTACACAGACCATGCAGCATCATGGCCATCAGTAAGCTGCGTCTAGACTCCAAGCTTTGAATTTTATAGCGTTTTAATAATGGAGTGTATGTAGTGCATCTAATCAATAATGCCCTAATGTTATGTTTACTGATTTTATTAATTACGCATGTTGAGCTTTACTTTGATTTAATTTTGTATTTTTTTTTTTTATTCATTTTATTGATTGTTATTATTATTTTTGATTTCTGAATGTTTTAATTACTATTTTCATAATTAATTGTTATTTGTGTTTTGCTGTGCTGTCACGCTGAACAGCCAATAACTCAATCTGTCATTTCTGTCTATACTGGGCCACCAAGATACAGGCTATGCCTAGTTTGGGGCCCAGGGCTACTTCCACTTATGCGCTCTTTTAACTAACACTGTTGTCACTTGTTTGTATGTTTCCTAACCTGTGTGTGTCAATAAATTGAAATTGAAATTGAAATCTGTAGTGCATAGAACGTAAAAATTTCTTTTTAACCATTTCAATTCGTTTTACATAAACATCAAAAATGGGACTCCAAATCGGTTCTGCCAATTCCAATTGAGAGCGGACCAAAGTTTTAGTATAGAAGTATATATTACACCCAAATTTCGCCAGTTATGTTTTAAGTCCTAGGTAATGTTGGGCGAGCCTATTGTCCTTAACCGGGCACAAATCTAGACTCCCTGGTTACTACTGAGAAATTCCTGGTAAAAAACCCAATAACATTTGCCCGACCCGGGCGTCGAACCCCAGAGCTCGTGCTCAACAGTCGCGCTTGACCACTCGTCCAACGAGGCAGTCTATAAAGGCGATAATTAACTGATCTAAGTTTATTTTTGAAAAATATACAATGTCCGTGACATTCTAGGTGACTGGGGCTCGAAATGGGACATAAACATAGCTCGCGGCATATGGGTGTGCTGTTAGGTAAACCTCTGCTTACCCCTACGGGGTTATATTCATGATATTAAGAATAGAACAATATTTTTCACAATGATAGTTCAGCTAAATTAGTTCTTTTTTTAGTTGAGTAGGGCTTCCGAAAGAGTTGGTCTTAAAATGAACATGGACAAAAACAAAATCATGTTGAATGCCCATGTAACACCCACTCCTATCAAGATCGGAGACTCTACACTCAAAGTTGTAGACGATTATAATAAATAAATAAATAAATCATTTAATTCAGGTAACAAAGACCCATGACATATATACCTTATAGACTATCATACATATTTTATAAAAAACAAGAAAATATAAACTATAATCTGTGAAAATATAAATTATGTCCACCTGGGACAAACTATCCAGTTAGGTAGGTCTAACTTCAAGAAAGAGATCAATCGTCGAATCCGGTTCGCCTGGGCAGCGTTCGGGAAGTTGCGTGGTATCTTCTCGTCCAAATTACGCAGTGTCTCAAGACGAAAGTCTATGACCAGTGTGTGTTGCCAGCGATTACATACGGGACCGAAATGTAGTCGCTCACAATGGGCCTTATCAGAAGGCTTAAAGTCACCCAAAGGGCAATGGAGAGGGCTATGCTCGGAGTTTCCTTACGTGGTCAAATCAGAAATGAGGAAATCCGCAAGAGAACCAAGTTTACCGATGTAGCCCGAAGAATAGCCAACTTAAGTGGCAGTGGGCACATTGCTCGCAGAACGGATAGCCGATGGGGCCGAAAAATTCTGCAGTGGCGACCGCGAACCGCAAGACGCTGCGTTGGAAGACCTCCCACTAGGTGGACCGATGACCTGGTGAAGGTTGCAGGAATCCGCTGGATGCGAGTCGAACGGGACCGGTCAATGTGGGCGACACTTGGGGGAGGCCTATGTCCAGCAGTGGACGTCTTTCGGCTGAAATGAAGATGATGATTTCTTTTTTTTAAACTAAATGTAAGCCCATTTAGTATAAAAAAAGCTAATTCTCTTGACCTCAATCTGGTCCTGAGGACAGAGATGAGGTCGACGATGTAACGAGCTAACCCATAAGAAGCTTATTAACTCGCGACTTAAATAGATAACATTATTAATTTGCCTCTTCAACAATGAGTAGCTACACTATTACATAATATATAGGAAAACGTTTCAAAATAATTCTAAGTGCCCCACTACATGCACTATATTATGCGCCTAAACAGCTAATTAAACAACAACAAAAAGAATAAAATTACAACAGAATGAAAACCATACTATAATAAACCATATTATAATATTTAGTCCATAAGCTTAATTAACACAACACACTAGTTAATAAAACTATTGCTTCTCGAAATATCTAGGCTGGTACGCAACAAATTTTGAACAACATCGAGAGAGAAACCAACACACATCTAGAGAACTTATCTACTTTAGAATTTACCAGCACAAAACAACACGCGTAGCTACCAGGAATTCCAAAACACCAAGAAATCTTGTAGCGAGACAAAAACAACGCGCTTCAAAATCCCTTACAACATTAATGAACTTTCCCACTACCTCCCCCTACTTAGAATACTCAGTACTAACGATGGAAACAGGATGTAAAAGTGAGAACGTCTTCGGCATACTAAAGGGGAGCTGTGAAGGACCGTCTATACGGGCAATGTTTTTACCGCAATGTGTAGCTACAATATTGTCAACTATAGTCCAGTCATTGTGTTTGAAAAATATCTCGTCAATATGCCTGCCTGATCTAGTATGGCTCATATTATGTTTGTCTTGTGCACCTTTTTACATAAATACGGCCTATGCTATGTACAGCAGTGGACTGTTGTAGGCTGATTATGATGATGACGATATAAATGTATCAGCCATACAAAAATGTGTGTCTGACTGGCTGGACATTATTTAAAATATTGCCGTGCTAGTATATTGTATAGTCTGGCTGTAATACAGGGTGTAAGGGACAGCCCTCGACAAACTGATGGGGTGAATTGAGTATATCATACTAACCTTAGTACCGGTACAAAAAAATATTTCAGGAATGTTATGGAAATCCAATAAATTTGATTGCTTTTATTTCCTCATTTGAAATGTATCGTTACCGTGGCAAAACGTACATAGAGAACGGCAAGCGCGACGATGAGTTCGATGAACTCTGTTGCTAGCCAGGAAGTGAATAGCTGATTTCACGCGTCGTTCGTTAGAGTATTTCAATATCTATTGTTGAATTTTTAATTTTAGCCGTATTATTTACATAAATGGAATGCTGCGTCCGGGGAATGTAATTTTACGTTGAAATAAAGGAATAGTAACTGAAAAAAAAAATAAAGAAAAAAAACAAGTGAGAGTGAAATTCCAGTGGATTAATATGATTCAAAATAAGGAGCTGAATGCACCCTATCAGTTTGTGAAGGGCTGTCCCTTACACTGTGTATTGTTGTCAATATTGCCGGCAACTGTATTGCAGCCATACATTGCAGTAAAAAATCGCCCGTTTAGTCGCAACTTAAGTTGTACAAAGAGTACCTACTCGCATCTGGGGCAGACACAATAAAGTTTGATTGGATACTCGGCTATCGCGGCCGCTGTACGTTCGGCTCTGCTGATGTATGTGGGTTGTTAATTAGTTTTTTTTTTATGTTGGTAACACAATTTGAGAACTGTGTGAAGTATGATGCAGAAGCAATAGAAAGAAAGAAAGAAAAATATTTATTTGTCGCAGGGACACGACGTGCGTACAAAATGACAAAAAAAACAATAAACGCATAACAAATATTTATAAATACAATAGGACGGAACAAAAAAAAAGTTGACGGCTTGCACGTCACCATCGTGACTGCGACAAGCAGGTTTTCACTCAGCATGATACTGTGCTTTGCCCACAGCACAGCGCTGGTTTTCAGTGGTAACGCGTGAAAAAACGTACGGAAGCCAAGGCAGCATAAACATTTGAAATCTATTTCAATAGTTGAGTCATTAACGATATATAATATATAAAAAGTGTCCATGGAGTTTCTTGCCCGTTCTTCTCCATAGAGATCTACGTTAGGAAATGGGCAATTACAGTACTTTCACAGTTTTTATGCCTTGTGACTGGGACTGTAGCTACATTACATTGTTGTCTTTATTTCGACAATTCAAAAGTACCTGTAACTGGCCTACTTGAAATAAATGCTTTGATTTTGATACTTGTGAAGGCGATGGCATAAAGAAAGTGATAATACCACTGTGTTTTAAATTCCGAACGGTCTCGTCACTAGTCAGACAGCAGTGATATTTCTCTTCATCAGTTTCACGAAAATCATTTTTAGTGTGTAGTCTTGTTTCTTAATTTCAAATGATGCATGACGCAAAGAGAACAGCTGTTAGATATGTTTTCCAGGCACAAGTCGTTTAAAGAATAAGGAGACAGTCTGATTGTCGATTACCGTCCCGGTTACCGGGGCAGAGGTCTCCTCTAGTCGTCTGAGATAAAACTTACGGGAAATTCTGTTTGTACCACAGAATTAAACCGTTAGAGACCACGTCGAAAACTGATCACTGAATAGATACTATAGTATTGTCTCGCTCATTCATATTGAAAATTGTATGATCTATCGTTCCACGTGAGATGTTCGAGCGAGCTCCCCAGAGTAAACATGACTAAGTTCGGTGAAAGCATATTTTACAGTTAAAATCTTTGGTTTTTACCGTAAATTACAGCTACAAGTAATTTACGCATACTAAATGTTTGCAAACGATCGAGTCGATAAAATTGAAGTTAGGGAAAAAAACCCATTCAGACAGAAAAATCTAGACCAATCTGTAATAAAATCGCAGCAAGCTTCAGAATATTTTCTTGGTGTTCAGCCTAAATTGTGGGAAAATAAAAATCTAGTCATTTGTTAACACGTGTTTCTGAGCAACATAACGTCCCATCCTGACTTGTTTTACGACCAAAACGTTAAGGAATACAGCTGCTACATACTTTCGTTTATTTTGAGATTAAAATGAGTTTCTTGAGCTTGTCAAAAGTGTTATGTGTGTATAAATAATGGTAATGACTGATTTTCAAGACCTAACGGAGTGCTAGTTTTAACCATGAGATTTTTGATATAATTATTTATCGCGAAGGCTAGGTGTGTACCTGTGAAGGAACATGGATGGGTTTTAGTCAGTACAAGTCTGACACTCCCTTCCGTTCCGCCCAGAGCGGGGGCGGGGGGTCATTTGATGATTTCCCATCCTAAAAAAAAAAAAAAAGGTGTGTACCTGTAATAAGTCATAAGTCATTTATTTCAGAACAACATACATTGTATAGAAATTTAGTAAAAATAAAATGTAAAATAAAAAAAGTACCATTAAAACATTACAATCAAAAAACATGTCAAAGATGGAATGACAAATTCAACACAGTAATAATCCACATTCAATTTAAAATAATTAATAATATGTCATCTATACACCCTACACCCATATTTAGCCATTTGTTATGTCTAAGTCCCATGTAATAGTGGGCGAGCCTAAATAAGTACCTTTTGTGGGTTGTTCGAAAATATCCACAAAAGAACTCACAGTTCTAGAACTTATCAGAGGTCTGGAAAGCAGGCCATAAGATAAGATAGAGATACATTTATTTTGTAAAAACATGAGTATGTGTTGTATCTAGGTCTTTTAAATAAATCTTTATCGTGTGGTTAGGGCCTGACCTGGTGACAGAGATTTTATGCCGCCCATAGGCCTCTAACATGGAGTCGAGAAAAATCTCTCAGGCATGCTGGTTTCCTCACGATATTTTATCTTCACCGAAGCAAGTGATAATTATACATTACGCACATCAACTTGAGACTATCACTGCTTATAAATAAATGAAAAGCTACTTTACATTTATTTATAAGCATGTTACATGTTTTTAAACTTATGACGTCATTGGACTTTACAATAGGAGTTGTAAAGTCCAGGAATGTTTCAGCAATACCTAATCAGCAGTGATAGGAATAGGTAGTGCCTATTAGCCTAAACTTCGAAGAACAGAGACAAGAAACGGAGACTTCCTTAGGACTAAATTATTTCCGGCACATCTGTCTCGAAATTTCGAGACAACATTTAAATACATTTAAAAAAATGTGTTATTTAAAATAAGTAATTCGTCTATATTTATCTAAAGTTTGTCTATAAATGTGATAGTTTGTATGGATGTCCATTACTCAATTCCACTGAAAATGCTGATTTTGGTAGTGATATAGATTAAGGTGTGGAATAGCACATATGCTACTTCCTATTAGAAAAAAAAGTATTAAAGTATTAGTAAGTAAATAAAAATTACCGTTTTATTATTTTAAAGACAAAATGCCTTTTTTACACTTGAACTTTAGAAATCTCATTAAACGTAGCCGAGAGTGAGCTAGAAAGAAGATATTTACTTCGAAACGTGTACGGCTTCTTATTCAAACATTGTGATTCATTGTGTATTACGATCAACAAGTCATATACAAAATGTTCTCCAAAAAAAAATTCAGAAAATTTTATGGTTGTAATGACTATGTATGTTATTTATTATGATATGTCTAGTCGCAAACTTTAGGTAAATATAGACGAATTAATTATTCCAAATAACAATTTTTTTAAATGTATTTATGTGTTGTCTCAAAATTTCGGGACAGATGTCTCGGAAAAAAATTAGTCCTAAGGAAGTCTCCGTTTCTTGTCTCTGTTCTTCGAAGTTTAGGCAAATAGGCACTACCTATTCCTATCACTGCTAATCAGAGCTATAAATTAACAATGAGCGTTTGTCTACGCGATGCAGCTAGCTACCTCAATGCGTTCACAGCGATACGGGGATAAACACCAGTGGGCAGATCCGTCTGAATTTTGCTACCAAGTGTAGGTATATTTATCCCATCGAGCGTATGATCTGCCATCTGCCAATTCAGTCGTCATTTGAGCTTCGCGTTTCGAGTGATCAAGGGTTTGTGACTGATAAAGAGACGGTACGGTCGTCAGATAGCTTTCTATTGGGAAAAAATCTGACAGGCAATCATCATCTGCCTGTCTCCCTGACCTCCACAACCCACTTAGTACTGGGTAACACGATACCCCTTAGGAAGACTGGTTGGACTTTCGGGCCACTACTTGTAACTACTCTACAAAGCGCTATAAATAAAAGCCGGGACCAACGGCTTAACGTGCTTTCCGAGGCACGGAGGAAACTCGGTATGTAATGGTCACCCATCCACAGACCAACCTAGGCAAGCGCGGCCTAACCTGAACTTCGACCCGAGCGGCTGTTATTATTTAGCCACGAGCTCAAAGTCTGCCTGAAAATATCTAACAAGACTACATAGAAGTTAACTTACATTATCATTCCTGTAATTCGGGAAGCAATGAGCAAAGATTTAGGTGTCTGTAATACACTCACATTTTGCCATTTATGTTTAAATTCTATACAGGTTGTAAACGGACCCTTCAAGAAGCCGTCAACCAAGCATTATGTACATCAAACTAAGTAACCCTACGCAAAAAATATTGCTGGGAAACGACTTTTTTTTGGTGTGAAAAATCACGTTTTGTGGTAGGACTCAATAACGCACTCAAAACATTATGCTGATGGATGTCGTGGAGGTCATTAAAGTAAAAATTTTACATTAAAAACATGTATTAAAAAAAATACTTGTGAAAAAGCTTGAACTTTGACCCCAATATCTCCGTAACTAGAGAGTTCCAAGGTATGGTCAAGAACAAAAAAAAATATCGCAATGATGGGGAGAACAAGTGCTTTCGGCTTCGTTAAGGGACTTGTTACACCCTTTATATACAACATTAGTTTTAGTATATACGAAACCTGAAACACGTGTCTAGTATTTTTATATAAAGAATCTATATACAAAACTTCAAAACTGCATCATGAAAAATCACAAAGTTATAAGCTTGTTCTATTACCTGGTTGTCCGCACAAATACGTAGTCACCGCGCAGCGGGCCCGCGCCTCCACCGTCGTCATGAGCTCATTGATAATAATAATTTGGCAGTAGGCACCTAAATTATTGCGATAGATACTTAATGTCGCTCTGTATCCAACAAGTAACTTTCTTTAAATATTTTTGGGACACAATATAACATGGTTTAATTTTTTTTAGCATCGATTCAGTTACTTATTCTGAACAAACTATAATCATGTTTCGCATATACTAAAAATAATGTTGTATATCACAGAGCGAGCCTTTTGCCAACAGCAACAACTCGTAACTTACCAGGAAGCGGTAAAGCAGACAAAAGTAATCCATCAATGTTTTTGCAATAGGTCTCTACTACTAAGAAATTCCTGATGGAAAAACCCAATTGCACTGGGCCTGTAGCAGCCAATGATTGTAGGCACCCTACACTATCACTTAGTTGATGTTGGTTTAGTTGTGGAGTACACGTTGTGTTTAAAGTTATATTAAAATGTCAAGGGTACAAGTTAAAGAGGTAGCGATTCTTTCTCTTGACAAGTGGTTAGTTCCACAGTTGTTGTCTGACTCGCTCTGCCTTGCGCGAAAAGTTACAATTATAGCGTAATATTTGTGACGCACGACATTCAAGTAGGTTGCTGCGTTCGCAAAGTAAATGTACGGTTGATGAGACCGTACAGGGCCAGACCCGGGAATCCCAGGACTACATGCTCAGCAGTCGCACTTGCGATCACTAGAGCAACGAGGGAGTCAACAATAGGAATTGTAAAGTCTAACAATGTTTCTGCAATACCTAATCAGGGCTATAAATTAACAGAAAACGTTTGCCTCGATGCGCTGCAGCTAGCTGCCTTGTTGTGTTCACACTGATGCGGTGATTAATATCAGTCGGTAGATGCGTCCGTATTTTGCTACCAATTGCAGCTAGATATATGCTACAAAGTGTATGAGGTGTGACTGGTAATTGAGTCGTCATTATGTGCCTTTTGTCTTGTTTAAGGGGCATGTTAATTTGAGCTCTATATTATGACTGATAAGGGTTGAGTATTTATGTGGAAAGCTGGCTGAAATGAATGACTAAATAAAAGAAGATATATTGTATGATGGCTGATTGAAACAGAAACGAGTACTTAAATAGTAAAAAAAGACTTGTTGCTCCAAATAATAAATTGGAATAAAAGTGAAAAGACGTGATGACGAAAAACACCGGATTAAAGATTTTAAAGAATCAGTTTCTTGTTTTTTTTTAAACATTTAGGATCAATTTACTCCGCCGCGGAATGGAATGTAATGGAAGCGTAAATTTCGCCTCATGACGCGAGAAGGCGCGTGAATTCGCGGGAATGCTCGAGAAAACTCGCGCATTCCAGCGTTTTTCGTAGGCGCTTGGCACCGCACTACTGTGTCTGACCCGACCGACTCCCCGTTCGCGCCACTTCCCGCGGATTCCACAAACGGCACCGACAGTAGCTAGGCGAATTCTCGAGAATTCGCGAGGACTCCCCGGATGACGCGTGACCTTTTTTTTGGCTCGTATTTAGTTTGTTATACAATTGACATAAAGTTCATTATGCTATGTACAATTTCGTTTCGCAAAAAGTCGCTTGCATTCCATTCCGCGTTGGTGTAAATTGAGCCTAAGAACAACTTCTCTGAAAGCGTATTTTATTTTGTCAACACTAAAGATTTACAATTCAAGATAAAAATCACAGCATTCTATAAATATTGCTTTATTTCCGAAGTAAATGTAGCACCATACAATTTTATCTCAACGCAGTAAAATACAAAACTTGACCAAACTCGAGAAATACAACGCCATTCCTAGATTTACATCACACGTCTGACCTATTTACTATTCCAATTCAAATAGAAATCATATACAAAGTTCCAAGACTTCAATAACAGAACAACGTAACTGAATCAGCCAGTACATTAAGCCGAATATCAGCTGAAAGCCGAAAGCCGAATAACATTCTTCAAAAGTTGCTCCCATAAAATAACTAGGCAAACAATGTTCGAATATTTCACGATCTAGTTAGTTGGACCGCATAATATCCGCGGCCGAAAGCCGGATTCAATAAAAGTGAGTGGCCGACAAACATGGCCGAGCATGGACGGATAACGGAAACCAACTCTGTAGTATAACTGCACTGTGGAGTGTCCGGGTACACAGATTTGAGGAAGATTGTTAAGCCTTGTAACGAAAATGGCACGTTGGTAGAGTTTCAAACTTTTGTAGTAGGTACAGTCGCCAGCGCATCAACTACTACAAACTGTCAAATTTTTTCATTCGATTTTAAACTAAACCATCAACATTTTATGGTTTAAAATCATTTGGAGAAATTTGACAGTTTGTTGTAACATGATATGCTGGCGACTGTACACGCGGCGACATATCAAGCTATAATTTCCAGTATAACATGGCCTCGCTTTGTATCTTTTTCCGGTACAATGAGAGATCCCCTTATGCTGGATTTTATTGCTTGATAGGTCGTCGTGCTTACAGGAAAAAAACATTGTGTGAAGATTTTTCTCCTCTAATACTCCTCAGCTAAAACACAAGGAAGTGTTGAAGGGCGGGCTATGCGGGACTGTTTTATGTAATTTGAATAAATTACGTTTGATTTTGTGTTAGGCTAAGTAAGCATGTTTGTCGGTTCCTCTACCATATCGAGTTAAATGTTGTATTCACAAAAGTGAGTTTCTCGATTCGGAAAATGAAACACTTTATTCTATCCTAATGTAAGTTGGTTGTAAGGTTACGGAATTATTTTGTAAGGATGGGCTGTGGACTCTTTAATACTGGTAGTAACATAGTCATCATCATCATCACAGCCAGGAGGATGATTTTCCTGTCCTTGTCCCATGTTAATTGGGGTCGGCGCAACACGTTTTATTCTTCCATTCTCCTCTGTCAATCGTCACGCTATCATTTAGTCCTTTTTCCTTCATCCTCACATGATAAATCCATCTTTTCTTCCTCTCCTTCTCCATCCGTCAACATTTACACATATTCATCATTCTTTCAGTCACATGTGTTCCATTCCTCCCTTTCAGCAACATCGTCATGTCAATAGTAAATACAGTATTTTTTTACATCATTACCCCACATTATGAATTTCTCCTGTGTAGTAAGTGCGTTTACAAACATTTAAACTCACATACACAAACACAAACAGCCAAACCCGGAACAACTACCACCGTAGACCTACAACTGTAGGTCATATCATTTAACTTATCGTAATCCACTGTTAGACGTCAGCCTCACTAAAGTTGATCCACAATACGAGTATACCCTAATCCCTATCCTTCACTTTTCGCATCCACTCTGACCCAGCCATCCTTCTCAGGTCATCGCTCCCTGCATAATAATGGCCTCAAATCCTTTATTCAGCAGTTCCTATTTATAAACCCCGCCAAATACCAACAGAGATACACTAGACATATTTGCATTAACGTACAGTAATACAACTAGGAACAAGCTTTTCTGTTGTGCTGCGGGACTGTTTGAAAGAGAAACCGTGGCTCTGGAACACAAAGGGCTAAGACGGAACATGGGTGGGTTTTAGTACAAGTCTGTCACTCCTTTCCGCTCCGCCCAGAGCGGGAGCGGTCATGTGATGATTTCCCACCCGAAAATAAGGGTTATCTATCGTATCACTCAGTATCTGGGTTGTGGAGATCAGATAGGCAGTCGGTCCATGTCAATACTGGGATGCAGGTACATCCGGTTAGACTGGACGCTGAAACCAAGGTAGTTGGCAAAAGGCTAAGGCAAAATGCACGCCCACATGCAAAGCATTTACACGACACGTTCGAAGCATGCTTCAGGTAACAGGTTATTCGTGAGTAAGTTGGCTGTCGCATCAAGACGAGTAGTTACTATTTACTTGTGTAGTCCAACATGTGAAATCTATGCATCTATACAAATAAATAAAATAAAAGTGTGTTTGTAATCTCAAAATAACAGCATTTTACTGAATGCATATGGAAGTATATACGGGACTGATAACAAAAAGGAGGAATACCAAATAAAGGAGAGATACCAAAAAAATTTAGCATGCGCATCAGCCGAAATCCGTGTGATGGCTTCCTTCTATCCTGGGGAGACCGTTGAGGGTCTTACAAAATACGTTAAGATGAGGTTCACAATAGTTGTGTAGCGTACGTACCTTAGACTACGACCTGCACTCGTTGACCTTCCAGCGGCCGTTCCTGATGATGATGATGACGATGGTGTTGGATGACGATGAATCTAATCAAAGTTCACCCGAGGTGCGCGTTGTTCGGAGGTAGGACTCGAACACGAGTTAGAAACTCCACCCTGCGCTCCATAACTCAAGTAGCTGATGTTGGAGTTAAAACAGCCAAGCTAAAGTATGAATGGGCTGGCCACGTCGCATTAATGCACCCGGAGAGTTGGGCAAAAATCGTCACTCACTGGACACCTGAGGGTGAATATCGCCGACGCGGACGAGGTCGATCGTAGCGAAAGTGGTGTGACGACCTGATCATGTTCGCGGGGCAAGTATGGCCAGAAATTAAACAAAACAGAGAGACAATATCCCGTTCCTAGTATTAATGATAAAACAGAGAGGTTTTAAGGGAGAAAGGGGACGCTTTTGCCCAGCAGTGTGACACAGAATAGGCTATGAAGAAGGTCGCAGGCAAGAGCTAGTTTTAAATATCTCAACAAAAAGTGACAACCCTAACACCCACGTTTGATTCGACAAAAATTCCTCGTTGGTTTTCTGTCTATCTTTACACTGCGACAGGGTGTTATCTCAATCAAAGAGTCAGTGGAATATGATATGAGTAGCATGGAGTCTGGATACATTATTCATTGTGAGAGGATCGCTTTGCGTTTGTGATTGTGGTTTGTGAGGTGTAGGATCGAATTGTGGAGCTATTAAGGTCTGGTTTACTAAGCTTTGCGTTGAATTTAGACTCCACTTCTTGGCTACAAAATATTGAATCTGAGAGAAGAACAGATGTGAACATAAAATGTTAATTTTATGCTAGCGCGACTGCTGAGCATAAGGTTGTGCGATCGATTCCCAGGTCAGGCAAAGTGTTATTGGGTTTTCCTCAGTAGCAGCCACGGAGTCTAGAGTTGTGTCCGGCTAATGGCAATAGGCTCGTCCCCTATTACATGGGTATTAATCATAACTGGCGAAATGAGGAAGTACTACTAGGTACACTTCTGCCTAACCATTTGGGGATTATAAGCGTGATTTTATGTTATGTATTCCGCCTTGTCAGTTTAACCTTGTGAATTCCGAAGAAATCCGTTAGATTCAAGAAGCACGGGACCAGTCGTCCAGTGCACTGATGACATGACGCGACCTACTTATCAGTCTACCCACACCACAGCGTGTTTCTACAGAGCCCTGATGTTCAGCTCGAGGCGAGGGCGACATTCAATGTCTGATCGCGGCGGAGTTGAGACGTCTTGGAACTGTATACGATTCATTGTGCCCCGTGTTATTGTGTTAAGTTATCATCATCATCATTTCAGCCGAAAGACGTCCACTGCTGGACATATGCCTCCCCAAGGGGGGTTTTGCCATAATCGCCACGCTTGGCAGGCGGGTTGGCGATCGCAGTATGTTTGTTATAAAAAAAAAATCACAGAGAACGCTGCTGCCCATTCACTGGTAAGTCCCTTAGTCGCCTCTTACGACACCCACGGGAAGATATGGGATGGTGCTATTCTTTACGTCCGGACACCATACAGAACGTGTTAAGTTATAATCTCAAGTAATTCGTTAGTTTGCTAGAAACAGTGTATCGCACCCAGTGTGTTTTCATAGCACGATACCCATCGTCTGCCCACGAGTACGAGCCTTACGGAATAAATTCTGACATATCCGACATACTTATACTTTTGTCTTTTGGAAAACATTCACCTAGTCCATTTTGCACGCGACCTACCATAAAACTTGACCAGAATGCCCAAAAAATGCCTACTTGCTATAATTAGTCAGGAAGTAAGTTCGTTATTTTCAGCAATAGTTGCCCATAACAGTAACATAATAAAATAATATTTATAGCATTCAAAGGCCCCAATTTGCATTTACATATTAGGTAGGTAGTAACTTCCACGTATTTCAGATTTGGTTAATTATACGGAACCCTCTTCCAATCTTAATTGGAATCGCAATAATAATATTTAGTACCTATAATTTTACGTCAATAGCTACAATGTTGCCGAGTTAATTTGTTACTGTTGTTACGTACCAATTGGTTTTCAACATAACATAACATCACGCCTTTAATCTCAGAAGGGTTAGGCAGAGGTGTAACTAATAGTACACCCACACTTCGCCAGTTATGTTTAAGTCCCATGTGATAGGGGGCGAGTCTATGGCCATTAACCGGGCACAAATTCAGTCTCCTGGGCTGAGACTGAGAAATTCTAGATGTAAAAACTCAATAACTCTTTGCCCGACTTGGGAGTCGAAGCTAGGACCTCATGCTCAGCAGTCGACGCCATTGCGACCATTAGACCAACGAGGCAGTCAAGTGGTTTTCCTTAGTTATAATCAACTAAATATTGCACGCGGTTTCGCTTACTTGGAGGTCAGAAATTATCCCACTGAAACGTACTATCGGGATAAGATTAGCCTATTTCTTAATCCAGGTCATGGTCTACTTAAGTCCCATATTTCAACTCGATTTCCTCAGCCATTGTCGCTGAGTGACCACCGCATTCATAATATTACAGTATGGAAAGTGTGGAAGTAAGAACTTCCATTAAATTAACACAGATTATATGAAGTCTTCTCTCTGCCGATGGCTTGACACCACACCATCAGGAAAAGGGTTGATAGCACGCCTGTTGAAAATAATTTTAGACCTACCCGAACGATAACGTTCTATAAATAAGTAATGAAGATCTAAGCTTTCTTGATATAAGCAAAATCGTAATGATTGCTCCCTTTCTCTTGCTTTACTATTGTATAGCTTCGTCTCTTTCAGCCTTCACGAAAATGATTGCGTTCTGAAAATTGTATTCACGAAGTCTTCCAATATGAAGCAAATTCCGATTGGTGACCACGAAAGCTGAAACGTAGCGTAGGTGATTTAGTAGCACGATGCCAACATTTTGAAACCATGATGATGATGATGATGATGAAGCGTGAGGCCAACCTGTTTTATGTTCCTTTTCTTATTTTATCCATTCGCGTTACACTACACATCCCTCTTAGCATTCTCATCGCAGCCACATGCAAATGCCTTCTTAAATAACAAATAATTATATCCCGCACTCTTTTCCATTACACAACAGTGAAATAAATTAAAACTGTCACAAAAGAACTTGTTTCATTTAAACCGTTGAAAGGTTATGCTAAACATTGATTTAAGTTTCGTAAACTTATTTTAACAACGTCTGGCAAAACAATAGAAATACGAATTTAAACTTTCATTTTAAGGCATACTTCCAAAGACGACTGCAGACCGCAGACGACAGCGGCATACAACAATAACCGCAAGCGACAATAACACTGTGGTTTAAATTTGGAATGCGGCGCCACCACTTCCACGTCCGCAGCATTTCTCTTCTTCCGTTTCACTAAATTTGAGGAACCAACACATAAGTCGGGTCGGTCTCTTAGAAGAAACCACTGACAGCACTACTGATATGCCGACTGCGGCCACCGCTCGGCCGCAGCAGCAACCGGCAATGTCATCATTTACGGAAAATTTTTCAATAGAGTTAGATCACATAAAACCAGAACTGTCACTGCAGTAGTTAGTTTTGTGCAGCATTGCCACTGCAATTTGTGTCAGCATTTGCAATCGCACCTTTAAAAATATGCACCGAACTCGACCTAGATATTTAGCTCCATTTCCAGACCTTTCGTTACACAATTACTTTTTCACAGACAGATCTTTTCGCAGCGAAAAAAAAATGGTAATACTTCATTATTTTATTCCGCTTCTCGTCCAAAATTCAATAGATACGCAGCTTTGTAAACTTTCGTAGCTTCGGGGAGAAAACTTTTAATATTTCTCTCAAACTTTAAAGTGTTCGCCGTCGTGGTCTTAAGTTTAATGTAGATAAAATCGCATTTGACGGTTGCATGAGCATCGCATCTTAAGACATACGGCAGCCATTCGCGCGGAAGGTCGCTTGATCGTAAAACGGTGCATACGATGGGAACTTAAACGGTATTGGATTTTTATATAGTTTTGTCTGACATTACAACTTCTAACTCTGCAAGAACACACATACATACATGGAGCGAGTGTCTATTTGACCTGCACAATAAGTTAGTACTGGGTAATACGATACCCTTTGGTAAGACTGGTTGTCAGACTTTCGGGCCACTGACTGACAGCGGAGGAAACTCGGTATGTAAAGGGTAGTCACCCATCCACGGAACAATCAAGGCAAGTGCGACTTAACCTGAAGAGCGACCCAAGTGGCTTTTATTATTTAGCCACGAGCTCTGAGCTTTAATTTTACAGTAATAGTTTTTAAATTAGAGCCATGATTTTAGACTGATGTAGAACAGTTAAGTTAAAATCGATTGTTAGCGTAGGTAAAGACAGCTACAATACTACGAATTGCCGTAGGGTCTAAATTCGCTTAACAATAAAATTAATTTTCCTGGCCGTTCAAAGAATTGTTTTGACACCTGCAAAAGAAGCCAAAAACCAAACAAAAATGAACCAAATAACAATGCCAATTCAACCAAGTAGAATCCACAAGAAAAAAACTTCCCCCAATCGTTCCAGAAAAATATATTAGAAATACGAAATAGCGGGATATTCATTTATGATAAAACATTTACTTCTTCGTGTTCCGAAGTAAGGAATTTTCCTTCTATACATATATTTGTTGCAAAACAACCAGGCTCCTGGGAATCTCCGTGAAAGCCGATATTTTGGAGCTCATAAATAATTTAATCAGAAACAAAATGGATGAAGATGGAAGGCCGACGATTTTTTTTTTCTAGGCTAATAGTGTTTTGGTAAAAGACTCTTTAGTTAAAAAGGCTGTAGGTCTAATGAGGAAGTTGCTTGGAAAATTCCGAAGTAATAAATACAAAAATGTTTCGAAAACACTTATAATTCTATTGCTATTCTACCGCGGCGAGTAGGCACTCTCTCTCAAAAAAAATCCTTTGCAAAAAAAAAATCATAAAGTAAATTCTAAGGTTTAACTAAACGCACTTCAAAAATACGTTTTCTGAGGGCCAGGACAAGTGACAATTGCTTTCAACGACTGTCAAAAGGATTGTCATATTCTTTCGGTAGCATGTCAATCAATTACAGTATGACCATTTTCAGTTTGCAGTTCAATGTGGCGCTGCTTGTCAAGAAAAAATGCATCGATATTTCAAACTTGGTACAATTATTTTAGTTCTGTATTTTCCCGCCACAGATAAGTTAGAAGTGTACGTTTATCACATTTCCATCATTTTCATCTTTGATAATGTTACTTTTTGTAGGCCTTTTTTTTTGGATGGGAAATCATCAAATGACCCCCCCCCCCCCGCTCTGGGCGGAGCGGAAGGGAGTGTCAGACTTGTACTGACAAAAACCCATCCATGTTCCTTCTTTGCCCTTTGTGTTCCAGAGCCGCGGTATCTCTTTCGAACAGTCCCGCAGCCCTGGCAGGCATCGGCCCATGCGGACCCCTACGTGGTTGCTGACATCTCTTTGAGGCGCGCGTGGAACACGAACGCGCCGTCGACACGGCCTGTCGTCATAAGACGGCCGGACGGCGAGCTAGCCCATAACTCGCCGTCCACAGGCCCGCGCCTACGGTGGCCGGGGGCCACCACGTGACCCCCGACGCCCAGAGCGTCTCCCGCGGCGGCTGGGACGTGATGCTCTTTCCCTCACATTTTGTAGGCCTGAAAAGCTCTTTTTTTTAATTACCCCATTACGACACCAGAGCAAAAAGACCAAAGGGATTTAAAAGATTTATAGAGCGGACTTTGGGAATATTTTCGTACAAAAATTTTTATCCCGAACATTTTCAATTTTGACACACGAATGCTACCTAACAAGCGGGCCTATGACACTATAGACCAACTGCTTTTTAATGAGTCCTCGCGAAGGTATCAATGTAAATGGAATATTGTAAAGGTTGATCACGTATTGGTTCAATTAGCATCGTAATTCCTACGAGGATTATGGTTATTTTAAAGCAAATAACCTGTGGGATATTGTTAGGGCTTTGTGGACGCTTAATGTGCCTTTGAAGGGGTAAGGCGGAAGACTCATTAAAGCGGTCAGTCTCTAGTCAGAGCGACTAATAAGTAGTATAGTACCACCACGTTAAGTGTGCAGTTCAAGCTGGCGTTGCTTATCAAGAAAAGCATCGATATGTCAAAGTTGGTACACTTATTTTAGTATTGTGTTTTCTCGCCTGAACAGATAAGGTGGTTGAAGTTTAACAAGGTATTAAATTAAAATTTTCTTCCTCTTGTCCCGTCTACCGCTCGTTAATATTTTTTTAACACACATGCACACTATCACACCCCACACCAAAGACGATATACTACCACACGTAAATTCCTTGTTTAATTATTTTCGATTTTTAATTTTCTTTATTTCTTAACCAGTTTTAATATTATTCTTGTGTGTGAATTGCCATATTATTTCTCTATAATAACCAAACTTCTCTATTAAACTTTGTCTATGGAAGTGAACTGATTTCCAAGATAACTATTCTTTACCTAGTTTGGAAGTCAGGCGTCCATCTTGTTTCTTGCAGCCTTTTTTTTGTATAGACCCTAATAGATGAAATTGTATTAGGCTATATTTTAATGAGTTCGATAAACGACTTTTTATTATTATTATTAACTAGTGACCCACCCCGGCTTCGCAAGGGTGCAATATATATATATATAAACCTTCCTCTTGAATCACTCTATCTATTACAGAAAACCGCATCAAAATCCGTCGCGTAGTTTTAAAGATCTAAGCATACATAGGGCGGACAGACAGCGGGAAGCGACTTTGTTTTGTACTATGTAGTGATTCATATTTGAATCTCTTTGAAAAATAACGAACGATCGTAAGGTAATACCCCCATTAAGCTAAGCAAACGCAATATAATATATTTATTAACGCTTAAAAGCAAAAGCATTTTGTACTCCACCCTCTTGGCTCAGCGGTAAAGGCGTGGGAAGACGCCTTTGACTTTTAACCCTACGCGAAAATGCGAAACAAAATAACCAAAAACGTATGCTTAACAACAAATACCACGTTTTATTTACCTTTAGGGATTTATAACTTAAAGAGCAATACATATTTTACTGGCCTAGGTACTAGCTTTTTGTTCATGGTTCCTTTGAGAATATCAACCTAGCGGTGTTGCTAGACTAATATCCATTTTCTCTAGTTGGTAGGTTATTTTTTTATTGGAGAGACAGGTGAGGAGAATGTGCTTTCATTTTTTTTGTGTTCAAGGTGTCTCATGTTACCTGTATCTGTCTGCCTCGTAGGTACTCGTGGTCGCAAGCGCGTCTGCTGAGCTTGAGATCCTGGGTTCGATTCCCGGGTCGGCAAAGTATTATTGGGTTTTTCCATCAGGAATTTTTCAGTAGTAGCCGGACGGAGTCTGGATTTGTGCCCGGTTGATGGCAATAGGCTCGCCTCTTATTACTGGCTGCTTTTACTTTTAAAAGCAGTTTCCCGAACTCATTTTTTTTCTGACGGTTGATTTTTCTCCCTCAATTAGGCGATAATCTATGAAAAACAAAGCCTTGTTTTTACTTTCTGTACTCTGGCTCTCTAGTGCCTGTAGCCTCTCTTAAATAATTGAGTCAAACCACTCAATAGATACACTCCATCCGTCACATTAAGTCTCACCCACTTTTCTGTTTATTCTCTTTAACCTGCTTTCCGAGTCACAGAGGGGTCTCTGGATATAAACCCATCCACAGACCGGCCTCGGCAAACGTAGCTTAACCTTTTATCGACACGTGCGGCTGTTATTAATAATCCAAAGCCTGTACGCTATTTATAACTCAACGAAAATAAATCGAAGTTACAGTTACATAATCGGTGTAAAAGTACCCTTAACGAAGCCGAAAGGTACTTGTTTTCCCCGTTATTTCGATATTTTTTTTATTTTAGACCATACCTGGGAACTTTCTAGTTACGGAGATATTGGGGGTCAAAGTTCCAACTTTTTCACAAGTTATTTTTTTAACACACGTTTTTCATGTTCTAACTTTACTTAAACACCTCCACGACCGCCGTACAATACATCCTTCAGCACAATGTTTTGATTGCGTTACGTTGAGTCTTGTCGAAAAACAAGATATTTCACCCCAAAAAAAAAAGTCGTTTCCCAGCAATAATTTTTCCGTAGAGTTACTTAATTTGATGTACAGAATGGTAGACGGCTTCGTGAAGGGTCCGTTTACACCCTATAAATAGCTAGTACTAAACCATTTTCAATTCGTGGAAATCTATTTCAATTCGCTGTTTCCTAGAATTAATCGGATGGAGAGTTCCAGGTAAATACGGTAAGTGATCGAAAATAACCTAAGCTAGTAATGTTTTCTCTGCTGAGAATCAGCACCCAATAGCGACACACACTTTTTAATAGTCTTCCGAATGTTTCGGTTCTTCTAACCTAACGGACAGATGTGTTGTTGAAGACTTGGTTCCGCGACCTCTTCTTCCCAGCTGAAAAAAAAGGCAAATGGAAATGGCGAAGGGCGGTCGTTTTGGGGGACTGCATAATCAGCCTATAATGTTCCCACTGCTGGGACTCAGGCCTCCTCTCTATGAGAGGGAATGGGCTATAATCCACCACGCGGGCCCAGTGCGGGTTGGTAGATGTCGCATGTCTTCGAATTTTTGGTTCTAGAACATGCCGGTTTCCTCACGATGTTTTCCTTCACCGTTATTTTTGGGGGACTGACTCTTGTAAATTTTGACAAAAAAAAGAGAAAATTATGATTATGTGCCTTATTTTAGTGCTAAATAATAACAGCCGCTCGGGTCGATCTTGGTCCGTGGATGGGTGACCGTCCATTACATACCGAGTTTCCTCCGTGCCTCGGAAAGCACGTTAAGCGGTCGGTCCCAGCTGTCATTTGTACATCTTTGACAGTCGTTACAGGTAGTCAGTGGCCCGAAAGTCTGACAACCAGTCTTACCAAAGGGTGTCGTATTACCCAGTACTAACTGGGTTGTGGAGGTCAGATAGGCAGTCGCTTTATGTAAAATACTGGTATTTAGCTGCATCCAGTTAGACTGGAAGCCGACCCTAACATAGTTGGGAAAAGGCTAGGCAGATGATGATCTGCCTTACTTGAGTAATTGATGTTTTGATTTTGATTAAAAATCTCTCTCGTCTCGTTTGCTCGACAACCTAAAGACGCAATCAATGCTGTTGAATTCATGTTTTCAAAATTGATACCACTGGGAGTGCAAGTGTGCTGTAAAAAGGAAGAATCGACAAAATGACAGATTGTGTCGACACAATGACAGATTTCTTTGCACTATCTGTCATTTTGTCGATTCTTCCGTCAAAGAAATCCTTGTCTACGGTGGTCATGCTACGGGAGCAGAAGATCTTGACTTCGTGAAAACCTATAGTGAATTGACGTAAATGTCAGTTGTCTTCAAATTTTGTTTCAAGGACATTTTCTCATTACATTTCCCTTCGTCGTTTTAAGACCTTCTAATGTTCAACAACTTCATCAAATATCAAACAGACGAACATCAAACGGATCATACTCGACACCAACTTCAGTAAGGCAGTAGACACATAGGAGATAAAACACGGGGGCCGCAATAAAGCCTAGTGCGCACCACCCTTAAGAGTAATGGCCTAAAACAATGAATTCGTTGACGGTTGAGATATATGGGAATAGGGCGTGGGAAAGGGTATTACAGATAGAAGAGCGGGTGAACAGCGTACAGAGACGGAATCGTTTTGTTATACGATGATACGGCGTAGTTTTTAATGGTACGAGTAGATATAAACGTGGCCCTAGTTTCCTCTTTTGCTGATTTCGTTGGATATAACCAGATTTTGTCCATGTTATGTTGTTACGAGTATATTGTGTGGAATCTCGTACAAACACCGTTTGCTTTCAGAATAGGAGAGATTAATTACTCAAGGCTGAAGTGTGGTGTTCTTTCTTCCGTTTAAAGTTTTCTTTTTGGGATTGATGATTATTCAACTGCCTCGTAGGTCGAGTGGTCGCAAGCGCGACTGCTGAGCGTGAGGCCCTGGGTTCGATTCCCGGGTCGGTTATTATTGGGTTTTCTATCAGGATTTTTTCTCAGTAGCAGCCACGGAGTGTAGATTTGTGCCCGGTTGATGGCAATAGGCTCGCCCCTATTACATGGGACTTAAATATAACTGGCGAAATGTGCGTTTACTATAATTGGGGACACCTCTGCCTAACCCTTCGGGGATTACAGGCAAGATGTTATGTTATGATTATTCACCATCATCTACTACCAACCTATCTGTAATCAACCTTTTCTCAACTGTGTTGGGGTTTTGGTTTCCGTCTTCTTTTAAGTATTTTGACGTGGAGCGACGGCCTCTCTGACTCGGCAACCTAGCATCTGAAAAGCACGATACCCTTTAGTAAGACTGGTTGTCACTGTTTCGGGCTTCTGACTGCTCATAACTACAGTTAAACATCTTGGAATGGCTGTTTTATTAGTTCTTTCTTATTATTTATTGCACAAAAAAATTAGAGAAATACATAATTACAACATATAGCTTACGAGTATGTACAAGTTTATCTTTTATTCATATTTTCTCTTATGAGTTACGTTTTTAAATATTTTACAAAACAAAAGTTTATAAAACATTTAAAACATTTTTGAAAAAACGGCCCATCGGCATCGAGGAACTAGGTCCAGGCTGCCGGTGGTCAGGGTCCCAGAGAGAGGATCCTCCTCACTATGCGTGCCCTGCTGGACACGGGTCAAACACACTGTGACACTATGCATGAGTACTGCTTTATGAATCAAGCCCTTTATCTAGCCGCGCAATGAGAGCCTCCTAAGGTATTGGTACTCACCGAATAATAACTTATTTAACAGTTTAGAGGTAGTTATCACCATACATTTTTACATCAAAACAACAAAACAATCTCGCTAGAAAAGGTATTGATTTTACATACTTTTCAAACAAAGTTAAGGATAACTTCCGGCATAACCGGATGCGGTTGACTATCAATATTTTACACGGAGCGGCCGCCATGCGACCTCCTCAACCCAATTATGAAGGGAACCCGATATTCTGAGGTAGGACCGTTGTCAGGGTTTTGGGCTCCTAAATGCAATAACGAGATTGTCATAATTATTGAAAATGGGGCTGGCTGTAACCACAGAATAGATAAATAAAAGACAAAAACTAATTAATTCAGGGTGGAAGGAACACCGAAGGAAAACAGTTACCACGTATTCAGTACATCATTCTGAGCCCCCCCTCCCCCCTAGAAAAGCAGCTGTTTCCAACAAAAGCGCAATACCTACCGGTCAAATACACCACTATTTTTTAATTAGTACAAAAAAATGGAGCTCTGTGCGTACCCGTTACTGATCATATTTGTGTAATCAAAAGTCAAAAAACGAAATCCCAAAATTGTCCACGAAAATTTGTCATAACAGTTAAATTCATAACGAAATTAGTTAAATCATGAATTAAATCAATCATTCATAACAATAAATTGAGTGACATTTTGGGATATAAACAAACGCTTATAAAGCTGTTTATGAATATTATTTATTGAGACTTTACATATATAATAACAAGACTTTCTCTAATAAGCCCTTTAAGTATTTGTACTAATTAAAAAATAGTGGTGAATATGGAACAGCTGATTTTTTTTTAATAACCGATGAAAAATTTCCGCGTCGGTGTACCTTCCACCCTGTATTACGCAAAGATGGGCTGAACGCTCTCCCTGAATTGACCTCCACTAGCTACCCTTATCATAATGGTGACGACCATCCGTCTACAACAATCAACTGCAATACGTTGACATTCAGCTCGATTGTTGGCAACTCTCACCCTTCTGCTACCAGCCATCCTGCAAAGATAGTCACTCACAGTTGCTGAGTTGCTGTCACAGTATCGATAACGATTGATATTTACCCATGATCCCCTTAAAGAAAAAATGATCAAAAATGTTTGCAACAAAAATTTTAATGAGACCTTCAAAGTTGAAAATCTTTTCGCTGACTAAAAAAAATGTCATCGCTTTTTAAATTACTTAAGACGATTTTTTATGATCCCTATAAAAAAGTAACTTGATATTTTACAACTCGCCTTCAATATCGCTCTTGCCTTATTCCAGTTGATGAGAGAACGCGGTTCGGAAAATCGATGCAAACTTTCTATAGGTTAAGTTGCTGATAAGTTTTCATTTATGAGTAGCAGAATATTAATGGTTCAACTACACATATAACGGTGAACAAAGACTTGTAATCAGTGTGCCTGAACTTCGTGTTACCAAATATATGAAGTAGAAGTTGAGAATTAATTCAACAAACAATAAAATTTACGTAATTTTACATCACGCTTGTAATCCCCGAAGGGCTATACAGAAGTGTACCTAATGATACCCCGACATTTCGTCAGTTATGTTTAAGTCCCATGTGCTAGGTAGCGAGTCTATGCGCCCGGCCCTGGTTCAAGCCATGGTCCGGAGCGAGAGGGAATGGGAAGCCGTCACCTCCTTCTGCGAAGCAGTCATGCTAGTGAAGGAGGTGGCGGAACGTGAGAGGGAAAGAGCCTCACGTCCCAGCCGCCGCGGGAGACGCCCTGGGCGTCGGGGGTCACGTGGTGGCCCCCGGCCACCGTAGGCGCGGGCCTGTGGACGGCGAGTTATGGGCTAGCTCGCCGTCTGGCCGTCTTATGACGACAGGCCGTGTCGACGGCGCGTTCGTGTTCCACGCGCGCCTCAAAGAGATGTCAGCACCCACGTAGGGGTCCGCACGGGCCGATGCCTGCCAGGGCTGAGGGACTGTTCGAAAGAGATACCGCGGCCCTGGAACACAAAGGGCAAAGAAGGAACATGGATGGGTTTTAGTTAGTACAAGTCTGACACTCCCTTCCGCTCCGCCCAGAGCGGGGGGGGTCATTTGATGATTTCCCATCCTAAAAAAAAAAAAAAAAAAAAAGGTAGCGAGTCTATTGCCATCAACGGGAAAAGAGTAACCATGGAGTTTCTTGCCGGTTCTTCTCCATAGGAAACGACCAACCCGACCGTGCATCTTTTTGTCGACGTTTTATAAGTGATCTAGACCTATGTGAAATAAAATATTTTTATTTTGATTTTGATTTTGAAAAGGGCATGAATCCAGACTCCGTAGCTGCTACTGAGAAAGTCCTGATGGAAAATCCCAAAAACGCTTTGTCCAACCCGGGAATCGAACCCAGGACCTCATGCTCAGCAGTTGCGCTTGCGATCACTAGACTAACAAGGCTCTCAAAAAAATGGGTAGGTATTTTATTAATGGTTGAATTAATTCTTCTCAGTAGCTGTACGAAGTTTGGAGTCCAGCTCGGTTAATGGCTGGCGAAATATGGCAGTAACTAGTGAAGCACACCTCTCATCATCATCATTTCAGCCGAAAGACGTCCACAGCTGGACATAGGCCTCCCCAAGGGGGGTTTTGCCATAATCGCCACGCTTGGCAGGCGGGTTGGCGATCGCAGTATGTTTGTTATAAAAAAAAATAAGTAAGTCCCTTAGTCGCCTCTTACGACACCCACGGGAAGATATGGGATGGTGCTATTCTTTACGTCCGGACACCATACAGAAGCACACCTCTGCCTAGCTCTTATTCTACCAATTAGATTAGAAATGTGAAAGTAGCTCTGGCTCTGCGTCTGTTTTCTTTTGACACCTAAAACCTGAACAAATTTCAATAAAATTTGGACCACAAGTGACCTGGGTTGGGACACAGAATATCATTTTATCCTGGTAATAAGTTACTGTGGGACAATTTACACCTAAAACCTTCACGGAGGCGAGAACTAGTTCTTTTTTAGGTCTATTATCACGGAATATTCCGACATAAGCTACCCTCGTAATGTCTGTACTGACGAAATGTAATTATAATGGCAAGCCCCCGGGAATGGGAGTTATTTTTAGATAAGAAAGGGCTTGCCGAAATCAAACCAAACCTGTCTTATGCTGGTAAATAAATGCTATCAAAATTGGCGTAAATCATCAGTTTCGTGATAGACAGACAGATAGACAATCGCCAGCACATTAAATTCTCAGAAACTGTCAAATTTCTCCTAATGATTTGAAACCATAAAATATTGATGGTTAAATTCAAAATCGAATGATCAAATTTGACAGTTTGTGGTAACTTGATGCGCTGGCGACTGTACCAAAATTTTTGGCCGCCCGGCAGATTATACAAGATTATTTTTAGTATATGCGAAACCTGAATATAGGTTGTTCAGAATAAGTAACTGAATCGATTCCAATGGTTTTTAAACCATGTTATATTATCATATTTTGTCCCAAAAATATTAAAAAAAAGTTACAATTTGGACACCGGGCGACATTAAGTACCTATCGCAATAATCTAGGTACCTACTGCCAAATTATTTTTATCAATGAGCTCAAGACGACGCTGGAGGCGCACGCGAGGGCGCGTTGCGTGGTGACCACGCTTTTGTGCGGACAACCAGGTAACAGAATAAGCTTATTTGTATTGTATTGTATGACGGGCTGGTGTCCGCAACTCCACGTCGAAGCGCGTATTTTGCGTGCGGGTGGGAGATTTATTCGATCCACCCCAACTCCCCGAGAAAAGCCAGCAGCGCCTTGATGTTGCTGATAATCTCGCGGAGAGTACCTGGGTTACCGAAGTACTTTGCCCTGTATGTTGCAACCACTGGGCAATGAAGAAGCACGTGGGCTGCTGTTTCGTCTTCCTCCATGCAGGCTCGGCATAGGGGGCTGTCTGTGACTCCTATGACAAAGAGGTGTTTATTAAAAGAGCCGTGTCCAGTGATGGCGGCTGTTAGTGTGCGTAACTGTTATTTGGTCAGCCGAAGCGCCCGTTTGGTCAGGCGGCCATCGATAGTAGGAAGTGCTTCCTTGGCCTGCCTGCACTCGCCATGGTCCAGCCATAGCTTGTGGTGTTGTTCGCTGGTTCGTTTCCTTACCAGTGTGCGTAGATATCCGAAAGGGAGGTGCACGATGGGTTCAGGTCCCACTGCTGCCATGCTCGATCCCCTTCTAGCGAGTTCGTCCGCTGCATCATTGCCTCGGGACTCGCTGTGTCCTTTGATCCATTGTATGGTTATATTATTGAGATTACCAACCTGGTTCAGGCGTTGGTGACACTCGTGTATTAACCCAGAATTGACTATATGGTTGTTTAGTGCTAACAGTACAGCCATGCTGTCCGAGAGTATGCGAATAGAGTGGTCCACAACCCCCCTGGCTGAGATGGCTGAAGTCGCCAGGGAAATGCCCATGCATTCTGCCTGAAATACTGTGTTGTGGGCCCCCAGTGGTGTGGCTATATGGATGTTGAGATCCTCCGAGAATACTCCAGCTCCAGTGCCAGTACCTGTTTTAGATCCATCCGTGAAGATCCGAAGTTCTGCCGGGCTTAAACCCTCGCAGCGGTGGTCTTCATGGAGTTGGATTTTGTATTTTTTATCGAATACAAACTGTTTGGGTATCCGGTCGTTTATTGCTTTTGCCAGGGGGAACTCATTGTAGAATTCCTCCAGTACCGCGGTGTGCTGTGTTACCTTCTTACCCCAGAGTTGAAGTGTCTTAAGGCGTACTGCCGACATCGTCGCTTCCTGCTGTATGAACAGATGGAGCGGTGGGAGTCCTAACATGGCTTCGAGGGCTGCGGTCGGAGTAGTCCTCATGCAACCCGTGGTCGCCATGCAGGCAAGCCCAGAATAAGCTTATAACTTTGTGATTTTTCATGATACAGTTTTGAAATTTTGTACATAGATAAATCTTTAAATAAAAATACTCGACACGTGTTTCAGGTTTCGCATATACTAAAACTAATGTTGTATTTTGATCAAAACACACCGGATTTCTGAATAAACGAGGGCTACTTAAGAAGATCCTCCCGATAGCGACTGAAAATCTAACTCATTGAAAACAACTGATTTACAGTTTGGCAGAAGTAACATTTTGTGATACTTAGAATGTCACCACGAATAAATGCTTTTTCATTCGTTTTCATTTCATTTCAATATTAGTAGTTGTGATTTATTTGTTATAAACATTCTCCTATAACTTTACTTTTTCAAGTGATGCCAAACACATGAAGACGTTGACTGTCTGGTTGGTCTACTGGTGGCAAGCGCGACTGCAGAGCATGAGGTCCTGGTTTCGATTCCCAGTCCGGGAAAAGTTATTATTCCATCAGGAATTTCTCAGTAGCAGCCACGAAGTCTGTATTTGTGCCCGATTGATGGCAATAGGCTCGCCGCCTATTACATGGGACTTAAACATAACTGGCGAAATATGCGTGTACTAATGGGTACCTCCTAAGACAGTCAAATTGTTTATCTGGGACTTGTCGATTTTCATAGCCTCGGAGTATCTCAAACAGTATTCACTGTTGATTCTGACTTTCAAGAGTTGCAATGGTAGGGAATAGTGTGGCGGGACTGGTGGGCTGGTCTCCCGAAGTCTTGACTGTTCTTGTCGAGGGAAGCCATTGTCGTTACCACGTCCACGTTGAACTGCATATACAGGGTGTAACCAGACCCTTAACGAAGCCGTCAACCAAGCATTATAATGTACATCAAACTAAGTAACTTTCATCATCATCATCATTTCAGCCGAAAGACGTCCACTGCTGGACATAGGCCTCCCCCAAGTGTCGCCACATTGACCGGTCCCGTGCGACTCGCATCCAGCGGATCCCTGCAACCTTCACCAGGTCATCGGTCCACCTAGTGGGAGGCCTTCCAACGCAGCGTCTTCCGGTTCGCGGTCGCCACTCCAGAACTTTTCGGCCCCATCGGCCATCCGTTCTGCGAGCAATGTGCCCTGCCCACTGCCACTTAAGTTTGGCTATTCTTCGGGCTACGTCGGTTAACAACAACATCAAACTAAGTAACTTTACGCAAAAGTTATTGCAGGGAAACGTTTTTTTTTTTTTGTATTTAAAATTACGTTTTACGGTAGGACGCAATGTAACGCACTCAAAAAATTGTGCTGTTGGACGGATTGAATAGTACGGGGGTCGTAGAGATGTTTAAAGTAAAAATCTTACGTTAAAAACATGTATTTAAAAAAAAATTTGGAACTTCGACCGTAAATATCTCCGTAACTAGAAAGTTCCCAGATATGGTCTAATTATTATTATTATTTTTTATTATTATTATAAGCCTATGTTGTCCCACTGCTGGGCAAAGGCCTCCCTTCCCTCTTTCCACATTTCGTAGTCTAGTGCGATTGTAGGCCAATCCTTTGCGAAAGAGTCCAGCTCATCCCGCCGTCTCCTTCTGGGCCTGCCACGTTGTCGTTTCCTGCTATTTGGTATCCACTGAGTGGTAATTTTAGACCATTGCTCCTCCGACATGCGGCAGACGTGACCAGCCCAGTTCCACTTCAACCTAGCAGCTGTAAGGCCAGCATCAGCTATTTGAGTTTTGGAGCGAAGCGAAATATGGTCTAATAGAATAATAAAATGATCTCAATAACGGGGAGAACACGTGCCTTTCGGCTTCGTTAAGGGTCTTGTTACACCCTTTATATATATTCTGTCGCTATCTTGATAGTATTGAAGCAGCAGAACCACTAATACGATGACCATTTCTGGTGAAGGCCATCTTGCGCCGATACAGTAATTTCAGAACTTTCCCATGAAACGTCCTATTCAATGCTTTAGAGCGTGATATTGATTTTTAATTACAGGTATAACGTGAGTGGGTCACATGAGCGACTTAGCCCATATAATTAACGACACTTATCAACTATGTGTAGTTAGTAAGTCAGTACCACATGAGAGTAAAACTTTGATATTTGACGTGACTTCGTGTTTAATTACCTTAATTATTTGAAGTTATACCTTTAAGTTTCTGTAACCGAGTTTTACGTAATATGCGGATGAATGAATTTCTACGATTTCATGTAGACGAGATACAGATTATTAGAAGTACCTATGAAAATCATCACAGACGAATGCTCATAAAGTGAAAACAACATCATCTGCCCTAACATAAGCATAATCAGCCTATAATGTTCCCAGTGCTGGGACACAGGCCTCCTCTGTATGAGAGAGAATGGGCTATAATCCACCACGCGGGCCCAGTGCGGGTCGGTAGTCATGTCTTCCAACTTTTGGTTCTAAAACTTGCCGGTTTCGATTTTTTCCTTCATCGTTTTGAGAGCAGTGGTAGTGATATAAATTATACAAAGTAAAACGCCTGCCTAGGTTCGAACCCAAGACTTCACTCGTTAGTCGGGGCCGCCACCACTGGGCCACCGCTGCTCTTGCTCATCATCTGCCTAGCTTTTTCCTAATAATAGTGGGGTCGGTTTTCAGTCTAACCAGATGCAGCTGAATACCAGTATTTCACATGAAGATACAGTCCAACCAGAGCCACAGGCTTTGAAAGGACTGTAGTTTTTGATAATGCCAACTAACTCCACTTTGTTTGCTTTGCCATATAGTTTGGTACCGATAATCATCATTTCAGCCGAAAGACGTCCACTGCTGAACATAGGCCTCCACCAAGTGTCGCCACATTGACCGGTCCCGTGCGTCTCGCATCCAGTGGATCCCCGCAAACTTTACGTGGTCATCAGTCCACCTAGTGGGAGGTCTTCCAACGCAACGTCTTCCGGTTCGCCACTCCAGGACTTTTCGGCCCCATCGGCGATCCGTTCTGCGAGCAATATGCCCTGCCCACTGCCACTTAAGGTTGGCAATTCTTCGGGCTACGTCGGTAACCTACGTTCTCTTGCAGATGTCTTCAATTCTGATTATAATAACCCATATATTTAAGTGTAGCAAGTTCCCCATTTCGTTTACTTAGTCAGTTCCTAAACACTTTTACGCCAAACCGACCCTATTATGTTCTAAGACTTACGACTTCTAAAATTCCCGTAACGACTATCGAACACAATTTTATGTGCTCTTCGGCCACGTAGCGGTATCGAGTTTTCAAAAGAATGTTCACTCGTGTACGGTACTGACCATGACAAGCAGAACTTAACACAGAATAGACTGTTTTTGAAATTACGAAACAAACTTAGAATTAATAAATTACTAACTTTTTTTATGAGGTCCTGGGTTTGATTCCCAGGTCGGGCAAAGTGTTATTGGGTTTTTCTATCATTAATTTCTCAGTAGCAGCCACGGAATTTGGATTAGTGCCCGGTTGATTGCAATAGGCTCGCCCCCTACTGGGCCCAAACTGTGTAATATGGAAGTAATATCGTTACGACAAGACGAAAAAGCCGTAAACTTGTGATGACAGAAATGCTTTCCTATTTATAATATGTATTAGTACGGATTTTTTCTGAAATTAACTGCTGCCATACTATACAATTCATCGTCGGTTTTGACTGCCGAAAGCACATTTAACTTTTCAATCAACCTTATTGGTAGCTAGCCTAGTTTTGTCATGAGAAAAACCAATTATTAACTCATCAGTGACGACCGATATCTATTTATACATCTATATAAATAAATAAAATTGAAGTGTCTGTTGGTAATTTATTTCAAAATAGCAGCTTTTTACTGTGAGTAAAAACGGTACTTATGACAAAAAAAAAGGTTTATACCTTTGTCTGTTTGTTCCGGCAAATCTCCCAAACCGCGGGACCAATTTTGACACAACTTTTACTGGCAGATAGCTGATGTTATAAGGAGTAAATAAGGCTACTTTTTTTATAGTTTGGAATTGTTAGCAAAATCCGATTCATACAGGGAAGTAAATAATTTTGTAATAATTTCACGCGGACAAAGATAGCGGGCAAAAACTAGTCTACAATAATAATACTTAAGCGAAGTGTCCAATTAGTGTAGATCTAGTTTAAATTCAGGTATCCCAGCTGTTATTTTACATCTAACTGCTACTCTGCTACTTCAAAATATCACCTGGAGTTAAGGAAATGGATTTCGTATTTTCTGCTCTAGCAGTGAAAACACCTTCCTTGGAAAATATTTCAACGAACTCAAGTATCAAAGGTAACTTGGATACTAATTCAAAAATAAACTTAGCTCGCACAAGTATAATCATATTTTTCGACATGTTTTCTTATGAATCGTAATTTTGTGCGTTTGAGGTAGTCTAGGCTAGAAACTACATACCAGAATTTCAAGAATATAAATAAATTAATATTGTTTACGAAAACATGTACGGCAAAAAAAAAAGAATGGTGAGGTGTGAAAAAATCAGGCTTTTGGATCAAAAATCTAGACAAAAAATAACGTAACTTCACGCCTGTTATCCTCATGCTAAGCAGTCGCGCTAGCAAGCACTAGACCAACAAGGAAGTCCTGGAAACTAGAAGACAAATAATCAGATAATGACCATTGACCAGAATTATCCATACTTGGTGTTCTTTAGTAAGTAAATAAATAATTTATACGCAACACCGAAGATTCTAAAAAAAAAATCATAATCTAAAACCCCTTTGGCAATTGCCCTCCAAAGACAAAGAAAATTATTAATCCAACCTGTTTTATCAAGCTTTAAAATACTATAAAATTTTAATTCAATATTTCACAGACAATTGGAAATTTCGACCTCCGCTTTTGAAGCTTCAGCCGGCTTGGTCGGCTTCCATTACGGGCTGTTAATTGTCCAAATAATATAGAGCCCGGAGGATCCTCACTTCTCGTTTATCGGCTATTATCTTGGCCACGAGCCGGCGTTTGGACGGGACATCGATTTTGAGAGAAACTGTAGGCTTTTTGGTTAATTTAGATCAATACCGGGTGGAACAGATACCGACGCGAAAACGGTTACCACGTATTCAGTATATCATTTGGAGCTCAAAAATTTCTATGGCCACATAGAATTTTTTCTTCGGTAATTTAAAAAAATCTGCTGTTCCATACATTTTGACTGTGTAGTGTAGATATTGCAGTTTTGTACGAAAAAGCATTTTTTTATTTTATTACCTGGTGAAAATTTCGATGTGAGGAGACTCAGAATGATGTACTGAATACTTGCTAACCGTTTTCGCGTCGGTGTACTTCCACCCTGTATATAACACGCCTGTCATCCCCGAAAAGATACGTAAAAATATTCCCTTTGATTTTTTGTACCACCATATTTTTAGCTCAAAAATTAAATAATTTGTCCCTGTTAGATATTCTAAAAACATAATAAAAAAATACTACCGTCAAACTGGGTGAATAGGAACGCAGGGGTGGATAGAGACAAAACTTTGAAAGGGATAAAAACGTTGAATTGATAAATGATTATTGTTACGTCGGTTGCTTTACGAGAACATTCTAGACTACGTGCGAGCCTCGAATGTTCCTGTAAATACCTGTCTAGAATATTAGAGTTTAGAATGTTCCAGTATAGAACTGTCCAGAAGTATAGAGTCTAGAATGTTCCAGTATAGAACTGTCTAGAAGATCCGAGAAAGTTGTGGAACTTTCTCGAAGAACAACGTTCTACTATGGAGCTTTCTCGAAGATTTGAGAAATTTCCACAACTTTTTCGAAGTGTGATGAGACTACCCCACTAAGAACTGTGAAGAAGGTTCCTGAAAGTTGTGGAACCTTCTCGAAGGATCGGTCGGCATATAAATAGCCGTCGTGTTTGTAGGAATAGCCAGTCTGATTTTGGCTACACAACGAAACGAATCGAGTGAAATAGCAGTGCGATATCTAAGTTAATAGTGATCAGTAGTGTATTGTTGATTAAGTTTTAAGTGATTTGTGATTATTAAAATTATTTGTGGTTTAACCGGTAGTATTTAATTTATCGCTTACCCAGCTCGAAACACTATGTTACCAAAAAGTACTCTGTTTTATTTACTTAGTTATACTTAATTATTTAGTGACCTTGTTGGCAACATAACATATTAATTCAACGTTAAAATCCCTTTCAATTTGTTTTCTCTATACAGCCCTGCGCTGCGTTCCTATTCACCCCGTTTCACCCGGTACCAATAATCCCTATGCCTATTTGGCATTATTTTCCGATTACCAGATCGTTATGCCATTGAGAAGGTTAAAGGCCAGTCTTATAAAGTAGAAACCGTACATTTTAATCATTTATGTCCAAGTAATTTTTTAGTTTCTTCGGGCCGCAAATATACATAAAAATACCCAGCTTTGAACAAAATGTCCATCATCAGGGCTTAGAGGGATGAGTTATCTATTCATCATCTGCCTAGCCTTTTTCCCAACTATGTTGGGGTCGGCTTCCAGTCTAATCGGATGCAACTGGTATTCAACCAGTATTTTACTTGGAGCGACTGACTATCTGACCTCCACAACCCAGTTAGTAAATCGGAATTACGATGAGTTATCCTCTATTATCTCCTAAAAACTTGTAAACGACCGTGACAACATTATCGTGCATCTAACTTTACTTAACTACCTGATTATCTTAAGATTAAACCGTTCACAATCCCCTTTGTAAGCTTGAACTGATTAAACTAATTAATTAAAACGTCTTTAATATAATCTCTTTACCTGATACTCTCACGGATAAGTAACACGCAATATTATTTTGATCCCGTTTCTCTGCTGTTAAGCTTGTGCACGAGGTTAATTAGCAATTTCCGTAGATCGGCCTAGAACGGGTTTTAAAAAAAAATGGAATTAACTGCAGAAATTACAGTATCTTCTGCCCCTGTAGCATGACCACCGTAGACAAGGATTTCTTTGACGGAATAATCGACAAAAAGACAGATAGCGCAAAGAAATCTGTCATTTTGTCGACACAATCTGTCATTTTGTTGATTCTTCCGTCAAAGAAATCCTTGTCTACGGTGGTCATGCTACGGGGGCTGGTTTCGTTTTTTTATATAAAACGTTACCCCATACTAGGAATTTCTCCTGTATTGTAGGTGCGTTTACAAAAATTTAAACTCACGTACACAAACAGCCAGACCCGAAACAACTATATACATGTAGGCCCTGTAGCTCACACAAATATTTGTTGCGAGCAGAAATCCAAACCACGCCAATCGCTCAGCCACTGCGCCAACCGTGTCATCCACATCGAATTCGTCGTAGTCGTCGAATTGTTTAAGAAGTTTGTCCTTTTATTGAAACAGCAATTCTTCTTTAGGTGCCTCTATAATTAGGGAAGGTAGGCCATCAACTCCGAATATTTCTCGCTGATCTTTTCGAGTGAAACGGGTCCTTCTCAACCAAAGCTTAACTAGAAATGCGAAAATTCTGGTAACAACCTTGATTATAGGAAGGTATTCCCAATAGCATATAAAACGTTAGTTTTCAATTCGAAAGGTAATTTATATACTGCCACATCTGGTTACTCAGACAACACAATTAAAGTTAAGCCTAGGCCTAGTTCTATCCTTGTCTAATTTTACGTTTCGTTTACCTTATTCTAACAACATTGATCTGACATAACACAATTTACTCCTGAAAGACAAAATAGATTATAGTTATCCTAACAAGTGACCACAAACGATGAATTGGTCGTTAGTCCGATAAAGGCGCCCGATGAAGTTGGAAATAAACTGAACGTTGATGAAAATGTCACCGAAACTTTGCTACAATTTTTGTACCGACGACGCAGAAAACTACTCTTAGACCTATTTTAAAGGAAGCTTGGCTTACACGGTTGTCATCTGCCTAGCCTGTTCCTATATTAGGGACGGCTAGGCAGATGACAACCAGTCTAACCAGATGCACTTGAACATCAGTATTTTTCAGAGACTCGGAGGGGCCTCGGTATACAACATTAGTTTTAGTATATGCAACATTAGTATTACAACATTAGTCTAGTATTTTTATGTAAAGAATCTACGTACAAAATTTCAAAACTGTATCATGAAAAATCACAAAGTTATAAGCGTGTTCTGTTACCTGGTTGTCCGCACTTAATCGTGGTCACCACGCAGCGCGCGCCTCCAGCGTCATCTTGAGCACATTGAAAATAATAATTTGGCAGTAGGTACCTAAATTATTGCGATAGGTACTTAAAGTCGCTCGGTGTCCAACTTTTAACTTTTTTAAATATTTTTGGGAAAAAATATAACATGGTTTAAAAATTGTTGGAATCGATTCAGTTACTTATTCTGAACAAACTATATTTAGGTTTCGCATATACTAAAAATAATGTTGTATAATAAGTCACCCAACTAGGGATCGATCTCGCTAATCGCTGCTTAGCCTTGTAGATCGACCTGTGGGGCTTTTATAATTTATATTATACCAGCATTTTCTTGCATATTTCCCTTTCTGTCACTTTGAATTGCAACTCACTAAAGTGCGAGGTCCAACCGCATGTTCCAAAGTGCTTCCGATGTGAATGAATGCGGATGATTGCGACCAGACTTCTCGCTCCACCAAGTAACGCCTTTACGTGACAGAATGAGATAAAGAGATACTCGAAAACCGCGCATGCAAATGATGTTATGTTAGGTTTTTTGCAATTTACAGATCAGTGTCAGGCTGTATATTAAACTAAATATGATTCCCGACCGTAACACGTATGTAGGTAGTTACAGAATTATAATCAATAAAGTTAATTTCATTTCATTCAATGACTATTATATGAAAAAGTCATTCAATAGAATTAAATGTCCATGGAGGGTTGTATTGACGATTTTATAATCATAACTCTGTAAAGCCATATTTTTTATGGTGGCAAATCATATTTTATTCAACATAAAACCTGACACTGACCTGCAAACTTCAAAAAACCTAACATAATTTGAATGTCACCTTAAAATGGCACGGACACAAAATTGGCCACAGATTCTGAAACCTACACAGTGCTACCAACCTAACGCAAATAGTCTTAACAGGCAAAAGGCTAAGCTTGGAAGGTGACATCGATGCAAATAAATTAATCCCGAGCCAAATATTTGCTGCCTGTATTTGATCAGTTGAGAAAGGTACCTCCTCAGGAGTACCCCCTCCTAAAGGGGGCTTACGTAGGGGGGTGCTAGTAAAATGGAGGATAGTGAAGATGGGGTGGTGTAGTGAGAATTAATGCAGACATGGAAGCCTATTTTCTTGACGTATAATGTTACCACTTGCTCGAGTGTAAGTGGAGTATGGAGCCGCTAAATCTGCGTGTAAATTGTCGAGTTATGTACTGCTTTGCTGTCTTGTAATTGGTGGTTTAACTTTGTTCTTTAACTATGTTTTTTAGGAGAAAACACTAGATCAGGATTTTGCCGGAGTTTTTATGGCACAATTTGTGTTTGAACCCTACTCTGGTGTTCTAATGGCAATCAATGACGATAGCATTATCATATTTTTGTCAAAAAATGGACTCTTTTTGTTACCATTAAGTAACACAGTAGTCAAACCTTAGCTATGTCAATAATATAAAGAAAATGGTAAGAAAAATATTTTTCCTTTTTTCATATCTATTTGCTATTTTATTTCTATTTATTTACGTATCATAAAAGCCTACTTCAAAGCCCGTCATATAACACGAGAAAACTGATATTTTATCTTAAAGTCATCGCGAAGAATGTTTTTTATTCTTTGTGTCGCCGTGTATGATACTAATACACGGAATTGAGTTCGTTACACAGTTATTGGATCATGATATTATGATAAACGATGGCTCCTTGTCTATATTATGTTGTGACGTAATATCTTGTGGAAGTGGGATTATCTATATACATGTGGAAGATTACTTCCCTGCCGAATCCTTTGGGGCTTATAGGGTGATGGTTATAAGATATTGCGAGTTGCGATTTATGTCATAAACCATACTGCATACATATATAATAAAATATTCGACCGACTGAATTTGGGACACGGCGGCAAATCCCAACGGAGATTAGCCAAATACATAGGAGATATAATAATAGATGCGTTGTCTGCTCCTTTAGTCTTTTAGTCCGATAGTACGGCCATTCGACTCGACCGGGGAGAGATCATGCGCAGGACCAACGGTTACGTGCTTTCCGAGGCACGAGGGCAGCACACCACCAACTTCCAAGCTTCGGGCTACTACTAAGAAAAATCCTTAAATTCGGAATTGAGTTCATTACATATTTAATGGATCGTGACATTATGATAAACGATGGCTCCTTGTCTATATTATGTTGTGGCGTAGTAATCCTATCTTGTTTGTTGATGTGTGGGAATGGGATATGATGTATGTATGTCAGACAATTCAATAAACGCTCAGCCGAACTATACAATAAGGTAAACAAACTAATATACATATACACCAAAAGCACATATGATTGTAGGAAAACCGTAACAAATTAGATAAAAAAACTCACATATGAAGAGACTGAGGCACTTCTACAATACATTAAATAGCAAGATACAAAACATTATGTTACTCAATTGTCACAAACACACATCCAATCTCGCAAAACTGCAATCTAAAAATCAAATACAAACATACACACGCATACACGCCCGCACATACTCACACACACACGCACACACACACACATGCACACACACACACACACATTTACACTCGCAATCGTCACTCACACACTTATACATTATTTTCTTGTTTTTGCTGTTACTGTTTTTTTTTTTTTTTATTTAACTCTTGTTTTTCCTTTTTAAAATTAAAATAAATAATAATAATAGAAATAGGTAATTAAGTATAAGTTTAAGTTTAATTACCCACATATTTGTTACTGCTGTAATGATTATGCTATGGAAGAGCGGGGTCTCTTAACACAGGCAAATATTGCTTAAAAAGAGTCCCCAAACACGACCACCCATTGATGTAACAAATTTTTTTTAATAAAACTTTTTGTATTTTGTATTTGTATTTGTATGTGTAGGTATCCTTTGAGGAGTGATGGGTATAAAAATATAGCGATGCAAGGCATTCTATGCCAAATTAAGTAGAGTAAACTAACTAAATATATTATTAATTAAAAACTTTTAAATTACCAAAAATAAATAAACTAACAACAAACTATAGAAGGGCATCAAAAAAGTCCTCCTCAACGCTGTCAGCGGGTAATGTGCCCAAGAGACTGGCGGCTTTACCACGTCTATGCCATCAATTCTGTTGTAATTTCTTTTTCGGTGTGCTGATTCCTGGGCTTAGGTGTTGAAAAAAGTGAAGCTTCTTACCTATAGATAAACAAAGTGAAGCAAAAATTGCGTAACATTATGTTCCGCAAATACCTGGAAGTAATGTGTTGCTCAGCTACTTGTTTATCAGTAATATACAACTCCTGTAACACAAAAATATTGTTACGAGCTGGGTATGAGATAAATTAAATACTGCCGATTAAACAACAAATAACTTTAATAATCACAAATCACTTAAAACTCAATCATAAATACACTACTGATTACTATTTACTTAGATATTGTACTTCTAGTTCACCTCGATTCGCTTCGTTGTAATACCTATAGTCAGACTGACTGCTCCCGCAAACACGACAGATATTTATATGACGACCGAGCCTTCGAGAAAGTTCCACAACTTTCTTCTCAGTTTCATAGTGGAATATCATCCTTCGAGAAAGTTCCACAACTTTCTCGATTCTTCTAGACAGTTCTATACTGGAACATTCTAGACTCTAACCTTCTAGACAGGGCCTTACAGGAACATTAGAGATTCGCACGTAATCTAGAATGTTCTCGTAAAGCAAACCACGTAACAATATGTTGTTACCACAACGTTGCTAAACTTTTTTCCCAATGGAAACTTGCCAAGCTTGGTGTATCAAGTAGATATGCCAAACTATAAGCGTGGTCATTTAACAGACATCCGATAAAATTCGTCATCATCAATAATATTGAGAGGCTCATTATTAACAACAAGTTGGTCGGCTGAAAAACTAACTAGAAAAATATGGTTCATTAGTTTAATATAGCTCTTTTATTCCACCAATAGCACCGTGGAACTATCCCAAAATATATACCAAAGTTATCATACCAAACTATATTTTCGACGAAAAATGACCACAAATTACAACCAACTTACTAGTGAAAATGAAAAAACTTTCGTAAGTGTACCAATTACGGTTGGCCGGGATTGTGTTGGTAACAGTATTTCCTATCTCAGGCTCTTAATTAAATTCGTTGCTTCCTCCAACACAATATAACTTTTCTACTGACTACAAGATTACGGATGCAAGCTTGTTTCTCGCATAATAGGGGAAGATGCTATACTACGAATAATAGGCCTTAGGCGGAGAGCTAGCGTCGAATGTTCCTATTCCATGAGAGAACGCTTTTATTTTTATTTATTTATTAGGATAAACAAACAATTACACACTATAAATGGTTAACAAAGAATTATACGAGACTGCATCAGTGTGCAACTAACTACGTTATCCACATCTTATAAAAGCTTTGTCAGAAGTTTCGCTGTAGCGTTGATGATAAGTTCCATATATTACAACGATAAAGAGTTCCAAGGGAATGGTGCCATAATACGCCGGATATCATCAGATGGCTTATCTTAATTCCTTTGCTTCCTTCCTCACACTTTTACCTACAACACGGAAGCATGAAAAACAATTTATTGGTATGGTTTTGTTAACTAAAATCTACAACAACGTACAGACATAAACACCTTTTTGCTATGGGGACAATTCTTCGATCCTTAAATACTCCTTTTGCTTCGTCCACGTTCATATATCTGGCTACAACATCAGTATGTTTCAAAACCATAACTACAATAAAAACTAACAAAATTCAATTTGCGCTGGTGTAAACGTAGCTACATGGATAAAATGCAAAATTATTACGTGAAATGTATCCATTTCCCATGGCACTCTCACAAAATAAAAGTGCGAATATGATGTATTTGAAAAATGGCCCCTTCGGGATGATCTCCTATACATTTCCGGATGAATGAAATTAGGACGAAAATATTGAAAAAGTGTTTTCTGCTAAAATAAATTGAAACAGGAATGTGGAACCATTGAAAAACTGTTTGCTTTTGTGAATTATGAAAAACGAACATTACCCAAATATGACCCAATTGAAAACTCGTACGTAGCTAATAATTTATACAAATAAATCCGACTGAATTTATTTCTCTTTTTCGTTATAATAAAAGTATAACCCAATTACGTCTGTGTTAATTTCGTCGCTAGCTCCCGGCCTATCCCTATTTGTTTATTTTTGCGTCAATTTGATTTATTTCTGCTGATAAAGGAATGAAGGAAAAACAGAGTGAATAAAATGCTTCTCATGACGAATAAGACATGAATTGACTTATGGGAATGGGTTCATTAACTAGAATCACGGACATTGTCTAGGATTATTCAATATTGTAGGTCAATACTGTTGTAGTGTTAGTATTGAGGCCTCGTAGATTCTTTGTAAATAACATCCGAAAATGTTGAGAACGAAGCGTGTTTTTAAGCAGGTGTTTTAAGGAAGAGCTCGTGGATATAATAGCAGCCGCTCGGGTCGATCTTCTGGTTAAGCCGCGCTAACCTAGGTTGGTCCGTGGATGGCTTACCACCCATTACATACCGAGTTTCCTTCCTATGTGCCTCGGAAAACACAATCCGTTGGTCCCGGCTGTCATTTGTAGACATTTGACAGTTATAAGTGGTCAGTGGCCCGAAACTCCGACAACCAGTCTTACCAAGGGGTTTCGTATTACCCAGTACTAACTGGATTGTGGAGGTCAGATAGGCAGTCGCTCTATGTAAAATACTGGTATTCAGCTGCATCCGGTTAGACTGGAAGCCGGCCCTAACATAGTTGGGAAAAGACTAGGCAGATGCTGTATTTTGGGACTAACCACACTTTATTCAGCTCTGTTCAGCTTTTGTCCATAGAAAACAACGATTTTGTATGGAGATGCGTACGCATACGCTCAGTTTTCCGCGTCTATGTCTTGAATAAGTGGGGTTAGTCCCTTAAGCAGCTGTAAAACTAATTAGCTGCTGAATAACAATGGTTTATTTTATTAAATCATAAATCATATTTATTTCTGTAAATTGGTTTATAAAACTCTTTTACATGTCACAACATGTTGTTTTAAAACTGGATACCTGACTAATAATGAAAAATAATAATAATAGTATGACCCACGTAGTCCTCATATTCACAGTAATAAACAAAAAAATATATAATACGACACTTGAAAAAGTAAACAAATTCAAGAAAAAGAAAAAAATAATAATAATAATACCATAGGTACTTGAAAAAGTCAATAATGTCAACTCAATCGAACAATAATTAATAAAAAAATATTGGTAACTCTTACCTATTTAGTTGCCATGAAAACAAATCACTGGCTTCTGACATTTCGTATCAAGTATTTTGTACAACTTGTATCAAGCATATTGCGATATTAATAAATCTTCTTCTCTTCTTTTTTTGTAGTACCTAACCTGATGTTGGAGTATTTATAATAATAATCCATTTATTTCAGATAAAAAATACCCAAAGATAAATACCTTAACCTAAATATACAAACTAATAACATTTTTGTTTTTATGCCACTCATGGGCGACTTGGCTGACATCAGTTTGGCAATAATAATATGATACCTTACATACATAATGTTAAACGGCTAACATACTTTATTTGTAGGTTATTTTCAGAGATGAATACTCGATACAAAATAGATGATAAGTATTGGTTTTTCTGCATAGGTATTTTATTTTTACGTAGAGCAACAACTAGAAATATACATAGCTATGTTAGTAGGGACATACTATACATTGCTAGGTATTTACAACATTATTTTTATTATATGCGAAACCTGAATATAGTTTGTTCAGACTGAATCGATTCCAATAATCTTTAAACCATGTTATATTTTGTCCCAAAAATTATTTAAAAAAAGTTACAAGTTGGACACCGAGCGACATTAAGTACCTATCGCAATCATTTAGATACCTACTGCCAAATTATTATTATCAATGAGCTCAAGACGACGCTGGAGGCTCGCGTGCGATCGCGTTGCGTGGTGACCATGTTTTTGTGCGGACAATCAGTTAACAGAACAAGCTTATAACTTTGTGATTTTTCATGATACAGTTTTGAAATTTTTACCATAGATTCTTTACATAAAAATACTAGACACGTGTTTCAGTTTTCGCATATACTAAAACTAATGTTGTATAGATACTAATGAGGTACAAGATTTTGTGTATGTAATAGTACATCCTCACATTAAACCAGGTTCCACTTTAGACTGAGTGGTTCAAATGCAAATCGCGTTAGTCTGTTTAAAGCACTGTCTAATGGAACATGAATATTTAAGAAGAACATGCAAAAATAAACAGATAAACACGAGTAAAATTATGAATTCTGAAACTTGAAAATGACATCTGAAAATCCCTCGAAGTTTCGGTAACGACTGTCAAATATTCTTTATCTTATATCAATTTACTATTTCATTGTTATTGCACCTACTATATATTGTCTCTGCATCACCCTAAGGTAGACTGGTAGAAAATGCCTATGGCATTAAGTCCGCCTTTGTACAGTTATTTTACTTGTGCATAAAGTTTTAATAAATAAATAAATATTCAAAGTTCTGCAAATGACAGCCGTGACTGTGGCTGTGACCAACGGCTTAACGTGTTTTCCAAGGCATGGAGAAGCTTGATATATGATAGATGGTCACCGATCCACGGACCGACCTGGCCAAGCGCTGCTTAACCTAGAAAATCGACCCGTGCGGCTGTTATTATTTAGCAAAAGCTTCTCTACAAAAAAAAAAAACGATCTCAAGAATTGTTGATTCAATATTTTTATCGCGAGTTTTTGACAAATGGGAAAAACTTTCATGGTAGTTCAGTATATCGGTCATAGCGTTATATTCAATGAGCTGAGCAATATATTTACAACTCATTACGAACGACCTACATATAGCAATTTGTATTTCCATGGGAATCATAGTTTCGGAAGCAGTAACTCTTGTTATGAGTTGCAAACTCGATTTGATGAGAGAACTGGAAGTGACGACCGCTTGGACACAACTTGTGAAATATATTGCGGATTTTTTATAGTATTTTGATATATCCTTATAGTATTTTATATATCCTTGTAGTTTATCTTAGTAATAAATTAAATTTTTGCAGATATATATACACCTACCACTGTTTGTCTCTGCATCACCCAAAGGTTGACTGGTAGAAAATGCCTATGGCATTAAGTCCGCCTCTGTACTTTGTGCTTAAATTATAGAATTTATTTATTTAATTTAGTACAGCATAAGTTATTAATACTAAATGAAGTTATCCTTGTACTCGGTCTTCTCACAGAATCACAAACATTCTAACATTATCGTCTTCCATTCATCAGCAAAATCCAATCCAGTGTTGGTCTTCACGAGCGCGTTCAGCATCGTAAGCATACGCGGTATAGAAGTGGATCGAGCTACAGTGCGACAAAATTTGACATTAAACAATTTATGCTTTCTAGAGCGATTATAATTATATGGAAGAATATATTAGAATATTTATCTGAGATCAGTCGCAACTGTTAGCGATAAAACAACTTCATATTTTTATGAACATAACATAGCATCAAGCCTGTAATCCCCGAAGAGTTAGGCAGAGGTGTATTTAACAGCACACCCAAATTTCACCAGTTATGTTTAAGTCCCATGTAATAGGGGGCGTGCCTATTGCCATCAACCGAGCACAAATCCAGACTCCGTGGCTGTTACTGAGAAATTCCTGATGGAAAAATCCAATAACACTTTGCCAGACCCGTGAATCGAACCCAGGACCTCATGTTCAGCAGTCGCGCTTGCAACCACTGGACCGACGAAGCAGTCAATATTCTATATGTATTATCATTTTGCACTTTAATGGATGAACAGATTTCGATGAACACAGGAAAACCATGACCTGGGTTAGTTCAGACGTAGGATAGTTATCATTAACACTAGAAACGGGATATTTATCAAGTTTAATGATTGTTTTGAGTTCTCGATATTTCGGCGCTGTTGCAAGCACCATGATCACTGATAAAATGAAGTTATTGCGGGTTCGTGTTTATGAGCAGACAAATCGGTCTACCCTCTTTCTTGATCTTTTTTTAAACCAACTGTAAACATGGTAAATATCCCGTTTCTAGTGTCAATGATAATGTTAGTGACCATGACAGTTTAAAAACTTATGTCGTAGGATAGTTTTCATCCCAGTAGTACGTTCCCCTGGGATAGTAACCAACATACACGCGAACAAATCCACGTGCAAAAACGAATAATGTGTTATAGTGGCAGTATTTTCTTACAAGCCTAAAAGCTTGGCTTGCGTTTATAACCACTCTTCATGATGTTAGGATTTCTGAACAGCCTTCTCGCATTAGGGGCTAGCCGTATTGTCATCTCAAACTCAAAGCATTTATTTCAATTATACCATGGAAAGTCAAAAAAAAAAAAAAACAAACTACAGTCACAAGGCATAATAACTTGAGAAAGTACTGTAGTGTGGGCAAGAAACTCCATGGACACTCTTTTAAATCAAAATCTTGGTTATATAATTCATGTTGAGATTATACATATATGTGAGAACGATGTAGAAAGACATGCACATTAAGAGCGTCCAGAGTAAAAGATTAAATCAACAATGAAAAAATAAAGTAATTAAAATAAACCGTGGCAGCTAAGAGATGACCAGTCCAACTGACAGCGCCCGTTCACGATCATGACGCATGGATCAGCGCCATTTAACTCAACCATATTGAAGGGAACCAAATAACCCGACACACCAGCCACCATCAGCGAGACATTTGAGTGCGTATAATATTCTCTCAGCCACCAAGGCACAACCTTTAGATACGCCACTGATTATCTCTAATATAATCATTCATGTGGATAAAGTTAGTTACTAGGCCTACTTAGTAAGTAACCTTTAACTTAATTTAAAGCAAACTATAGTATTATTCCTAAATAATTCTAAACTTTCTAGAAGCAGATTAATCAAATACGATTCAGTAAATCTCAAAATCGGATTAATCAGAATCAAATACCTAACTTTACTATTTTACTGTATAAGTCTACGAACGTAAAACTTTCTTTAACTTCAGCTGTTCGCAAACTACTTTTCAGGCTAGAATTTCTCTGGTTATGTTTTATTCTCATGTAGGGTGTAAACGAATCAAGGGGTATCGTATTACTCAGTACTAACTGGGTTGTTGAGGTCAGATAGGCAGTCGCTCCATATAAAATAATCTTTTGGGGAAACTGTACCCTACGAGAACAGGTGTTCAAAGCCCAAAAACGATGCTTAAGGGCAATACTTAGCATGAAAGTGACGGATAGTTGCGTTGCTGTGTTTAAGTCCCTAAAACTTTTAACTTTCCCGTATATGTATATATTAGAAATAGCACTCTTTGTTAAATCTAACATGAACCTTTTCACGTCAGTGTCTGAGACTAGAAAGAGACCTGTAAGAAGCCAGTATAAACACTTACTACATGTTGAGAGATGTAATACGGCTTTGCTCAAAAAAAGTGTTATTAGTATGGGCCCAATAATTTTTTAATAAAGTACCCGATAACATTAAAAATGAAACAATTCAAAATTTTAAAAAGAAACTGACATCTCTATTAATTGCAAAATGCTATTATTCAGTAAATGATTTTTTAAATGACACTGACTTATGACTGAATAGTTTAATGTATTGAATAATTTAATGTAATTTTATTAATATTGACATACCTAATGTACTCATTCTTTCAATTTATGCCACTTATATTCCAATTGTATTAAGTAGATTTTTATTTTTTATTTTTATTATGAATGTACTATGCCGACTGTTGTGTTTAACTTTAACCATTATTTTATTTAATTTTCAATGTATGTAGTTAACAATCTCATTAATGTTTGCATGCCTAGTATAAGGTAGATTGTACAAGGCTCACCCATCTTATTGTGACATCTTATTTTATGTACCTGCAATCTATGCAAATAAATTTTACTTTACTTTACTTTACTTTACTTTAAAATACTGGTATTCAGCTGCATCCGGTTAGACTGGAAGTCGACCCCAACATAGCTGGGAAAAGGCGAGGCAGTTGATGTATGTTCCCAGCATAAGGTAAAAGACAAGTAAGTACGGATAAAATTTATTTTCGTTTATTCATTTTTATCACATACTTTTACATTTTTATATATTATTTTTTATATTTTCTATACAAAACGATAAAAAAAAACATTAAAAAATATAAAAACTAATTATTCACCGATGTCGGGAACAGGGTCAAGCTACCGGTGGTTAGGGCCCCAGTAAGGGAAACCTCCTCACCATGCGGGCCGTATCAAGAAGTGCAGTAGTATTCATTGGTGAAGGCACTAACCTGCTTTCACTGCCTTCTGAATCAGCGTGAGATCTTGGCTCGAGGCTCTTGGTTTTAATTATTTTATAAAATTTTAGAAAACTTACAGCTTATTACATTCGAGTAATCAACAGCAATATATAGAAGAATGTGAAATGAATAGGCAGAGAGGCATTAAGTCTGCCTCTGTACTTTGTGATTGTGATAGTGTTAAATAAATAAATGAAACAGTGCTGCAACGTACAAAAAATATAATGAATGCTCCAATAACTCACACACGGCAATCCAATAAAACAGCAGAAAGTATCCAAATATTATTATTACGAATATCTACAATATCCTTCACAGTTCAAATATTATTTACTTTTGCGAACTTGTACCCTTCGCTGATAAGGCTCTCACAGACATGTTCGGGCAACGAATGCCGAATGGGAACTATTTGTCATTTTTGTTGTTCAACAACGCCGACTCGAATGAAGTACTGTTATGATTCACGCCGGTCGGCAACACTGCATGAAGTGGTCGGCTTGCACAATTCCAACCAAGCAGAGGGGCTTTTTTCCGGGCATGATCTACAGTGACCTGTATGGAAAGCACTTAACTGATTTCGCACCTAAGTACGCCTAAGTACTAAGACGCAATTGTGATAAAATGGGGTATTAAAGATCCCTCCGACACACAGTGCGAATGCGGTGCTCCCGACCAGACAATGGCCCACTTGCTGGTGTGTCCAAAATATCGAGAGCACCGCAATTAACGTGGCCACATACTGGGCCCAAGAAATTTAAATAAGTCGTACCATCGGTTCGAAAGAAGAAGAAGACCTTACTACTCCGCTGTTATTTTTCTTACTAATTTCATTGCTTGACCAGTTAAATTGTTTCTTCGGGACTCGTCAAGTTTCATTGCCTCGGCGTCTTTGTGTTGTACTACCACACCACGCCACTCTTGATTCTGGTTTTCAGGAGTTGCAGTGGTTGGTATAATGTCGCGAACTTGTCTATTTTATATTCGATCTGCCCGCCCGGCTGTGCCGAAACATGTCGACCCGAACATGATGTGTGTAGCACCCCTTACAGTTATGAGAGGCTTGTGACGTCATCATTTGGCAGCCATTTTGTCGCCGAGAGTAACTCAACGTGTTTAACCAACTTTGACGAATTTCAGGTCCCGTCTACCGTACGATGGGTTAGATAGCAAGTTTCAAGTATTTTCAGGGAAAATTGGGCTTTGTAAAATGTTGCCAGAATGTACTTAAGTATGATTTTCTTTATCTTAGTTGGGTTTAAGCTAGAATTTTAATGAAAGTTACATGTTTCTGCTCTGAAGGCTTATTTAAATGGTCTTAAGTAGACCTTGCAGTAATCATAAGTTACAGAATCTTAAAACTTTGCGCTCTTCTACTGGAAAATTTTAACTACTTATTTTTAGTCTATACTACTCTTAAAATAACTCAGCCACAAGTTAGACTAGAAGCCGGCCCCAGTATAGCTGAGAAAAACTATGAGATGACGTAACATAACATCACGCCTGTAATCCCCAAAGGATTAGGCAGAAGTGTACCTAACAGTACACCCACATTTCACCAGTTATGTTTTAAGTCTCACGTAAAATGTGGCGAGCCTATTACCATCAACCGGGCATAGATCCAGACTCCGTGGTTGCTACCGAGCAAAAACCCAATAACACTTTGCCCGACCCGGGGATCGAACCCAGGACTTCACGATCAGCTGTCGCGCTTGCGACCACTCGACCAACGAGACAGGCTATGAGATGATAATTCAGGTAGGTGGTGACTATACTCATAGCTATTAATACAAAAAATCTCAACCAATATTTTTAAATATCATCATGTAACCAACGAATAAAATTACAGTCCAATAATTCTTACAATCATATTCATCAGACTTCAGCGATTGAATACACCAAAAGTTCGGTAAAATGTTTTCTAAATCAAAGATCAAACAACTCAACCACTTGAAATAAATCTCAATATTTCCCTGAACTTATTGGAAACAATATTGGAATTCCTACAATATCCGTTCTCCACTTTTCTGGGCCACCTGTCACGAAAGACGGACTACTAAAAAAGTAACTTCGAAATATCTAATAACTCCTGGCATTGTCACGAGGAACGCGGTCAAACGAAAAAGTCTATTTCCATAAAAAACGGCCTAGTTCGAGTTGGACTCGTTTATGAAGTATTCCGTACCACTAAAGAGTATGTACCTATTATATTTATAGTAGTAAGACGTTTGTATGTATTGCCATTATTGAGATCAAGCAAAAAACGTCGAAAAAACACGTTTCTTGTATTGGTATCCTTTAATATTTAACCTAATTTAATTTCTATTTGTTGTAATAGAGGCCATAGTAATACAAACTCTGTGACAAGTGTCTACCTATTACGGTTCTAAAGATACAGTCCTGTAACAGACGGACGGATATACAGCGGAGTTTTCGTTACAGGGTCTCGGTTTCACGCTCTGGGAAGGGAACCCTAAAATATAATACTGTACCAAAGATATTGTATTGTTCCTACAAGTTTCTGAACGCTTATTTTTTTAAAACCACGACAAACAACTTTACAACCAGTATCGATATTAAACACCGATCCGATGTTGTTTCTCGATTATTCATCCTTGAGCGAACAATCGATTATAGGCGATGATGGATTTATCCCCGAAGCCTTGATTTTAGCTTACCTACGCCTGGCGTTTTAAGAAAATGTTTTCAAGAGCTTAAAACTTCATGGTTTATAAATGAGGTCAGGTTATTTTTCCCGAAAGTATTTTCGTAAATGGAAATGTACATCAGAATATTTGCTACTTATTAACTGACTCGTTGGTCTAGTGGTTGCAAGCGCTACTGAGCATGAGATCCTGGGTTCGACTACTGGGTCGGGTAAAGTGTTATTGGGTTTTCCTACCAGGAATTTCTCTGTAACAATCCGGAATTTGGATTCGTGCTCGCTTGCCAACAATAGGCTTTTCCCTTCTGCATGGGACTTAAACATAACTAGCGTAAGTTACTTGTACCAATTACTATGGTACACCTCTTCCAAACTCTTCAAGGATCACAGGCGTGATGTAATGTCATGTTTTTCAAAAGTTGTCTGTGTCAGTATTCCGTAGCAATTACGACTGTGACTGCTCTTGAACACAGTTCAGATATTACTGATCGTGTTCAGTTACACTGGCGAAATTTGCTCTTACTATCTGAAAAGCCAGCTCGCACAACAGCGGTCCGTGATTTTTAATGGACTGTTAATTTCACGAGCGACTGACGACGATTTACCGCGATACCATATCGAGGGAAACACTCAAATAATTACACACACGTTATTGTGAAAAATGGATCCAGTTATTTACTGGACCGTTAGGTATTTATTGTACTAATATTGTGTTTTTAGTGCCGTATTATATCTGTGATCTTGGTTGTATAGAGTCAATTCTTCACAACCAAGATCATAGACGTTTAACGTCCGATTTATACTAATTGTTGTTGTAAATTGTTTTTCTTTTCAGTTAGAATAAATTGAGTACATTACCAGTTGACAGAGTTGGAGTTTTTGACGCCATTTTTTAAGTTTATTGTTAAGTTAGTTACTGTAGTTTATTTTAATTTATAAATGTACATAATATTTAGTTAGGGGTATAATAAATAAATATTTTTTGTTGCTTGTTGTTACTTCAAACAATCGTGCTGTTATCAAGATCGGTTAAGCAGCAGTTCTTCAGGTGTCCATATACAAAATATAGAAAGTCAGATAACATTACTTAAACCTTTCCTTAAATGTAACTGGACAAAAACTCCGAAAATTCTACTATAACTTCGGTATTCGTGTCTTAAAAAACTTTTTACAAAATAATTTACCGATTTCCAAAAAAAATACTAAAAAGTGGAAAATAACTTTGCAATCGGAAGTTGGTGACTTTTTTTGATTCATTTAAGTACTTTTTTGCCACCAAATTCCTAAAGAAAAGTAACTTTTTAGTTGTGGTTTCTCACACAAATTATTGCCAAATATCAATTTTACATTTAACTAGAAGTTATTAGCACGTCATCCACATAGGACCAAGAAGAATAAGGATAACTCATAAAGTGCCGAAGAAAAGATTAATATGGGACCATCGTGATACCGCACTAGCTTCTTCTCGAAAAAAGAAGAATCACTAAAATCGGACCTGTAATCACGGAGAAATCAAAAAAGATGCTGGTCGAATACATAACCACCTCCTATTTTAGAAGTCGGTTAAAAATGCTGTTTTCTCTCAGCATAGCTACACTACTTGCTCCCCAATAATTATCATGCCCCGAACACCGTCGCAACAATGTTAGTCTTCCGCATCAACGCCACCTGTTTGAACACGTCAAAGGAATCCCAGTCCCAAGACGATCCTTGTGAGACACTAGGACGATGCAATTGTTGCTCCTCTAAGCCTGTCTTAGATCGGCCCGAGGGATAGAGCTAATAGGTAATTTGTATGGTAAAGCAATGATTTAGATTATGCAACAGAAAGCTGAGATTTTGGGGAGAGATGGTAGATTTAGGATTAAATTGAGTAATTATTTTGTTTGGCATTGATAATCATAAGCATAATCAGCCTATGTTCCCATTCCTGAGACACAGGCCTCCTCTCTATGAGAGGGAATGGGTTATTATCCACCACGCGAGCCCAGAGCGGGACGGTAGATGCCACATGTCTTCGAATTTTTGGTTCTAGGACGTGCCGGTTTCCTCGCAATGTTTTCCTTCACTGTTTTGAGAGCAGTGGTGATGAACTAATGAGCCTGCTTGAGTTCGAACCGACGACTTTTTTTTTTCTTCTAAAAACAACGTTGCCCTTCACTGGGAATTTCTCCTGTATCGTGGGTGCGTTTACAAACATTTAAACTCACATACACAAACAGCCAGACCCGGAACAACTACCTGTACGCCATACAAATATTTGACGGACTTACTGCTCGTAAGTCGGGGCCGCCACCACTGGGTCACCACTGCTCCTTCAAATCGAATGACATCACATTAATAATACTAATGTTATTACACGCGAAAGCTACTCGAATGTATGTCAATACATTTTTAAACCCAGATGGAAAATCTGAAGCAATTGTTTATTTTTTTCACACAAAATCATTCCGTGATGGAAAACCAAGCGTAAAAATATGCAAAGCTTTAGCAATGTTTACGACTATTAGCAACGGTTTTTAAACTAGTGAATCGCGAACTCCGATACTCGAACTAAATCAAAGTTATTTTTAAACTACCTTTTACTATCAAAACCTTTAATAATTACTAGTTTTCCTTTCATGTTGTTTATTTATTTTTACCCGACTACGGGGAAGCCAAAAGGAAGGGTGATGATTTTAGCAGTCTATTGTTAGCTTAATAATATTTAGCTAAGTTATTTCTCACATTGGTATCATTTAAAATCTATTCCCTCGACGTGAAGTGTCACTTTTGATGTCTGTCGACATCAATGTGACAACTGTCAAAACTTGCCAGCCATATTGAAATGAGTTATTCATTCGATACTCAACGGTCGAACTGTACGGATTAAATCCAAATATTCCTGAGCAATCCGTATTTTATTTGAGTGAACCTGCACCGTTCCTTCATCTCAGAAGTGGGATCAGACAGGCTAGCTCTATATAACTAGCAAAAACGCCCACAAATCAGAGTTTTGCTACACGTGCGTTTTCCATTATTCTAACGCAACACAATGGAGGATGGAAATGTGACACCTACCGAGATTTTGGATCGTCACAAATCTTATTCAAGAAAAAGAAAACGACATGATCGCAAAGACAAAAGAAAACGACGCAGACGCAGATCAAAAACTGAAGATGGATCAGCAACGGACTCGAGCGTTTCAATGCGAAGAAGCCGTCCTCGGGAGCGTTGTGAGCATCGTCGTCAGCGACGTAAGACTGACAGCAGCCAAAGCAGTGACCGGGTTCCTCACAGACGCCATCAGGAAAATAGCAGCACCCGAAGCTACCGCCGTGAGCGTCATGGGCGGCGCCGTAGGAGTGGCAGCAGTCGCCGTAGCCACCGGCAGGTCAGCAGAAATGCGGGTTCGCGCGGCAGCAGCAGTGGCTCGAGATCTTCGCGCCATGACAGGCGCTTGTCTTCCCCGGTAAGACGTTCCAATAATAGTACTGACAATGTGACACATTTATTGTTGACTAAATTAGTGAATACCTTGGCAAATACTCGTCCAGAAGGTAATAAATTTCCAATGTTAGGAAACGTCATACCTGATTTTGATCCAATGGTTAAGGGGCAAACTATACAAGTGTGGCTAAGTAAAGTCGATGAGTGTGCGAAATTATATAGATGGGGCGATGATCAGGTCATACACTATGCTTTACCTAAATTAGTTGGCGTTGCAAAAACTTGGTACCAAGCGTTACCCACTATGTCATTTTCGTGGCCTGAATGGAAACAAAAATTATTAGAATCATTCCCTAGTAGTGATGATTATGCAGAGTTACTAACAGAAATGTTATCTAAACGTGTAAAATATAATGAGTCACTAGAATTATATTATTTCGAAAAAATCAATTTGTTGAACCGGTGTAATATTGTAGGTAAAAGAGCAGTTGACTGCTTATTGTACGGAATCGAAGATCGTTCATTAAGATTAGGCGCGAAGGCATTAAAATGTCAGGAACCGGAACAAGTATTACAATATTTTCAATCTATCAAACAACAACCGCGCGAAACAGATAGGTCGCGTTCTCATGGGGATAAGAAACCTAACGCTTTATCGAACGCAAAACCTACTAACAACGACTTAAAGGCTACAAGTAGTAGTAATTCTATTGTTTGTTACAACTGTAACGAACCAGGACATTTTAGTTATAAATGTACTAAAAAGATACTCAAGTGCAATATTTGTAACAAACTTGGACATACTACATTAAATTGTCCGAAACTACCCTCCGATAATAAAAGTAACACCGATAAAGTGGGTCAAAGCCAAAAGAATATTTTACGCATAGACGCCGAAAGCACCGCCAGAAACGATTGTAAGTACATTATGCAGTTAATGCTTAACGGACAATCGGTCGTAGGTTATGTAGATTTAGGAAGTCAATGCACTTTAATTCGTTGTAGTGATGCTAGAAACCTAGGAATTAATTGGTCAAATAACCCAGATCTACCTACGATGAGAGGTATTGGTAATAACATAGTGCTACCTGTGGGGCTCGCTACTGTCACTATACAGATACAAGATGTCATAGAAGAAGTAGATGCCTTGGTTGTAGAGGACAATATTATTAAATACCCTGTATTAATCGGACACAGTTTTACTGAAAGGCCCGGTATTATCATAACAAAAACTTACGATTCCTTGATATTTACGCGAGAACTTACAAACAAGTTACATCTCGAATTAGTTTCGGACACATCAATACGGGCTAAGGAGATGCGCCTAGTTGAAGTTAGTTGTACCGGCGATTATTCAGGAACTGTGTACGTGCGCGGTTCACTTCGTGGAAAGCCTGAACATGAGTTTTACCTCCTACCAGGAGAGTATGAATTAGATAATGGTCGTGGTCGTTTATTGATTCAAAATATATCTGACAACGTAGTTTTACTTAAAAAAGATTCTTTAATGACTCGTGCTTTTAGAACTGACGGTTATGTTGACGTAAATCTTTTGAATATCAATGCTAGTAATTTTTGCTCAGAATTTAATTATGACTCGAATTTAACCAGTAATCAAGTAGATCAATTAAAAAGCTTATTAAATAAATACAAGGAGTGTTTCTCGAATAATTTGAATGATTTGGGATTTACTAACGTAGTAAAGATGGAGATTGAATTAACTGATGCAAAACCAGTTGTATATCGTCCGTACAGACTTTCATATCCCGAGCGTGAGCTGGTGCGATCAATGGTACAGGAAATGATAGACGCTGATATTGTCTGCGAATCTAATTCTCAGTACGCCAGCCCTATACTGCTTGTAAAGAAAAAGACTGGCGAAAAAAGACTATGCGTGGATTATCGCGCTCTTAACAATAAAACAAAGAAAGAACATTACCCTTTACCATTGATCGACGACCAGCTGGATATGCTAGCTGGGCATTCTCTCTTCATTACGCTTGATTGTGCGTCAGGCTACTATCAATTGCCTATCGAAGAAAGTTCCCAGGACAAGACGGCATTTGTCACACCGGATGGCCAATATCAATTTAAACGAATGCCTTTCGGGTTGGCAAATGCTCCGTCAGTTTTCCAAAGGGCTATGAATAAGATACTGGTAAAGTCAAAAGTTAATTTTGCCATTATATACATGGATGACGTTTTAATTCCTGCTAGATCGTTCGAAGAGGGTCTTGAACGGTTAGAGATAGTACTTAAACTACTCCATGAGGCCGGGTTAACGTTAAAACTTAAGAAATGTAACTTTTTCTATAGAGAAATAGACTTTTTGGGGTTTCAAGTTAGTGGTCAAGGCATAAGACCGGGGTCACGTAAGACGTTAGCTGTTTCAAGTTTCCCCGTACCCAAGAGCGTACATGACGTAAGACGTTTCATCGGACTAGCTAGTTTCTTTCGGCGTTTCGTGAAAGATTTTGCCCTGATCGCGCGCCCCCTAACTGATCTCCTCAGGTCCAATTTCACATGGAAATGGAACGAGGAACATTTAACAGCCTTTAATACACTGAAACAAAAACTTGTTGAACGTCCTATTTTGGCCTTGTACGATTCGAGATTTGAAACTGAACTACACACCGATGCGTCTAAGTTAGGGATTGCTGGTATTTTAATGCAAAGACGCAGCGACGGAATGCTTGGACCCGTGGCGTATTACAGTCGGAAAACCACTCAAGATGAACAAAAATTACATTCGTTTGAACTGGAAACGTTAGCAGTGATAGCCTCACTGAAACGTTTCCGTGTCTACTTGCTGGGATTAAAATTTAAGATCATAACCGATTGTAATGCGCTACGCACGACACTTACCAAACGTGATCTTATACCAAGGATATCTCGGTGGTGGGTGCAGTTCCAGGAGTACGACTGTGATATTGAATATAGGCCTGGATCTCGAATGGCACATGTAGATGCTCTCAGTCGTGCACCTGTGACTGAGCCCGTAGCGAGCGATGATGAGACACACGTACTCGATGTTTTAAATATAGACATTAAACACTGGATCTCCACAGTACAAATTAATGACGAGGAAATTGGGAGGATTAGAGACATTTTACGCGATAAAAATACAAATTATATAGCAGATGTCTATAAAAATTACCGATTGAAAGGTGATCATGTGTACAGAATTGTTGGTGATAAAATAAAATGGGTAGTTCCTAGAGCCGTCAGGTGGCAAATTTTAAGAATGAACCACGATAATGTAGGCCATTTTGGCTATGAGAAAACTCTTAGTCGACTTCGCGAAACATTTTGGTTCTCTAAGATGGGACGTTTTACCAAAAAGTACGTTTCAGCTTGTCTTGAATGTGCGCACCATAAAGCTCCAGGTGGTCGTAAGGAAGGGATGCTTCATCCAATACCAAAAGCAGATATTCCCTTTCATACAGTTCATGCCGATCATTTAGGCCCGTTCATTCGCTCTAGGAGAGGTAACACCTATATTCTTGCGATTATTGATTCTTTTACAAAATTTATAAGCATAAGTGCCGTACGGGATACAAAAAGTACCACAGCTATTAGAATTTTTAGAGACCATTTTAGCACTTTTGGTACTCCATCACGTCTTATCACTGATCGGGGTTCTTGTTTTACAAGCTCAAAATTTAAATCTTTTATGGAAAGTACAAATATTAAACATATACTTAATGCAGTGGCTACTCCTAGAGCGAACGGACAAATAGAACGTTATAATAGAACCATATTAGACGCTTTAAGCACAAAGTGCCACGATAAGGGTGATAACACCTGGGATGAACACGTCGGTGACATCCAGTTAGGTATAAATACAACCATGAATAAAGCAACGGGCAAAAGCCCATCAGAACTGCTATTTGGGTTTAAGGTCTTAAATTCATCAGAAAATATAATAAATGAAGTATTAAATGAAGTTATATGTCGTGTTAGTGATAATGAATTAGGAAAGATACGGTTGGAAGCTAAGTCTAGAATAGAAAAACAGCAGTCTGATTCAAAGAAGATATTTGATAAGAAAAGGAAAAGGGCAACGTTATATAATGTTGGTGACCTAATTAGAGTTGAAAGAACAATAATAGATAAAGAACATGTAGGTAAATCAAAGAAGCTTATATCCAAGTTCCATGGCCCATATAGAATAACGAAAATTCTAGAAAATGACAGGTTTTTGATTGAGGACACTCCTCTTACTAGGAGGGGCAATAAAAAGTATCAAAATGTTGTAGCAGTGGATAAGATACACCCCTGGCTAAATTATACAAATATATCCAGTGACGGTAGTGAAACTGATAGTAATGGCGATGAATAAAATTGATAGGTTCAGATTAGAATCAAAGTCTACTGTATGATTACTATAACTTAAAAATGATTGCAATAAAAAAGAAAGAAAAAAAATAATGATTTGAAATTAATAATATTATGAGTAAATTAATAAATACCTATGAGTCATTGTTAATGAGAGTTTTTGATTTGTAAAGGACGATAATTGATGATTTGCTAAGTCGTTGCCTTAAAATATAGACTAGACAAGACAAGAGACTTGACGACGCGATACTTGGGCTATGAGCAATCAGTGCAGAAAGTGATTGATATTGGAGACCAATATTGCACAGATGATTGTAGATTATAGCAGACTAAGTATCGTGAAATCTAGGCGCATAGGCTATGAGCTTCCAGTGCAGAAACGAATGATGATGAAAATCGTCGCACAGATGGTCGCAGATCATAGCAGACTATGCAACTAGATGACGTAGACATAGAGCATGGGTTGTGAGCGGTCAGTGCAGATTCGAATGGTGTCATGCAATTGGCATCGCACAGATGACCGCAGATCACAACAGACTGTGCAGATTGACGATGATAATGACATGAACTGAATTAGAATGGAACCAATTAATACGTAAGAATATAATTGTATATCACTTTAAGTTATTGATAAAGTTATAATGATTTTGTGTAGTTTAACTAAAAGATGTATTTTTTTTTCTGATTTTATTTGTACATTTATTGATCTTGTGAGAGGACTCACTTCAAGAGGATGGCCGAGTTGTTAGCTTAATAATATTTAGCTAAGTTATTTCTCACATTGGTATCATTTAAAATCTATTCCCTCGACGTGAAGTGTCACTTTTGATGTCTGTCGACATCAATGTGACAACTGTCAAAACTTGCCAGCCATATTGAAATGAGTTATTCATTCGATACTCAACGGTCGAACTGTACGGATTAAATCCAAATATTCCTGAGCAATCCGTATTTTATTTGAGTGAACCTGCACCGTTCCTTCACTATGTATGTTTGTATTTACGTATGTTCCTCCGTAGCGCCTAAACTATTCATCCGATTTTGATAAATAAGGTGTCAATCGATACGTTATTATGGCCCGGGTAACATAGGCTACATTTTATTCAGTAGTCGGGTTTTTTAGTGTTTATGAATTTCATTCAAGCATGAAAATAAAGTTACGTAATGTTTTCACAGCTTTTAAAATTTATTGTAAGGTATTCAGTTAAAGATTAAAATATGGGGCGAGGGATAGTGTTGTTTTAATGAGACTTTATGAATTGAAAAACGTTTATTTCGCCTAAAATTAATGTCAATTTTGAAACGACTTTTTACTTGACGGGACAAACACATTTATTTGTAACGCTGTTGCTATAGGTCAACCTGCATCAGATATTAGGCATCTTAATGGTTTAAATAACTGAATCCTAAAATTCTAGCTCACATTTTAATCAATCGACCTGTGTTAACTCAACCAAAAATACGGGAACAACGCGACATTTCACATCAAAAACAAATGAAAAGCATTCTTTAAATTCCGAACGTAAATGAATTCTTTTTTTAAATTCACACTATTCGAAACGCGGGCGACAACGCGGTTAAATGTAAAGTTAGGTGTGCACCGTAAAGTTTTGTTTATAAACACTGTTGCATCAACATGTTGGTCTGAGAGTGTAAACAGCGCTTTAGCAAAAAATGATTACGTGCGGGAACGTGTTTATGAACTACTTTTAAAATGAGGAAGTTCTGCATTTGACAGCTTACGCGCTTAGCGTATGCGCTCATCCCGAATAAAAATGATGGATGAAATGATGTTGCAGTATTATTCATCATCATCATCATCATTTCAGCCGAAAGACGTCCACTGCTGGACATAGGCCTCCCCCAATTGTCGCCACATTGACCGGTCCCGTGCTACTCGCATCCAGTGGATCCCTGCAACCTTCACCAGGTCATCGGTCCACTTAGTGGGAGGTCAGTATTATTAATAGCTATAAATTTGTGTTATGAAGGTATCACTCAAGATAATATGACGACACTTTGTACAAAATCTTGAGACAAACTAGACAAGATTGGTGTCATGTCACGATGTCACTATGTTTACACACCAACTGTCTCAATAATCTTGCATTAAACTTTACCATGCACATCACATCGTCATATCAGCCGAAAGTCGTCCACTGCTGGAATTAGGCGTCTCCTAAGCGTCGCCACATCGTCTGGGGCTGTGCTTCTTGCATCGAGCTAATTCCCGCGTCCTTCACCAGGGTATCGGTCCATCTTATAAGAGGCTTCTAGTCCCATGTAATGGAAGACGAGCTTATTGCCATCAACCGGACACAACCATACTAACCGTGGCTGAATAACGTTTTTCCCGACAGGACGCGTAGCATGACCACAGTAGAAACGGGTTTTGTCGACGGAAGAATCGACAAAATGACAGATTTCTTTTGTTGATCTGTCATTTTGTCGATTCTTGCGTCTATAAAACCCGTTTGGAGCTCATGCTGCGCGTGCTGGAATTCAAATTCATTCTCCACAAAAGGTATCACATAAGAGACAATACTAGTGCACTTATACCGTCACGTACGGGTTACGGGATATCTTCCGTGATTATTATGATTTTTATTGATTTTTGTAATGATTTTTCAATGATTTTAATGATCAGTATGTTTCTACGATTTTTTACTTTACTGTTTTTATTTAATCATATATTTTATTATTTTTTGTTGTATATGGGTATTTTGCCTGAATTAAAACACAATTTGTTTTATTTATTATTCATTATTTTGAGCTCCCGATATTTCGACGCTATTGTAAGCGACATGATCGCGAGATGACTCATAATAATCACGGAAGATATCCCGTAAGTGACAGTATAAGTTTAGTTTTAAACCGTGAAAGCTTAAAACAGTTTTTTGATTACTAATGCAGTGAAAACCATAAAAACAAAATCTGTTTCTACAGTTTCATAGCTCGTGGTTAGAATATTCGACTAGTAGCTATTACCATACGCTTGCATATGCATACGGGACCCGTTTGGCTAGCTCACACCTCGTGAAATAGGCACATAATTGTTCGTGTATTGTGAAACTAGGTTTATGTTTAATTTTTATGCTTCGCTGGGTTTTGCCTAATATCGTGACTGGATCGCTTTTGAGAGGTGATAGGTTTTCAAAATATGAAACGAGCGACGTGGGTATAGACGCCAGCACATCAAGTTACCACACACTGTCAAATTTTCTCATTCGATTTTAAACTTTAACCTGCTACATTTCATGGTTTAAAATCATTTGGAGAAATTCGATAGTTTGTGGTAAATAGATGCGCTAGCGACTACATACATGTGGAAAGAACTAAGTTACACAAACTTAGGCGCCCCATAACTGATTTTTTTTGGTAATAAAATTAAAACAACTGTTCCATACATTTTCATCGTGTAGGTCTTGTATTTTTGTATGAAACATCTTTTGTTTTATTAAAACTTAACCGACAATAATGTTAAGTTTTAGTGGTCTAGAAACATGTACTGAATCTGTAGCTAAAGTTTGTTTCACAAAGTCCCTTCCACCTTATATTATAAGTTACAATTAACTTAGGTACACATTGTGGCAATAAATATATACTAATAATATAATTACTAATCTGTACTCTATACTAATATTATAAAGCTGAAGAGCTTTTTTGGTTCGTTGAACGCGCTAATCTCAGAAACTACTGGTTCGAATTGAAATATTATTTTAGTGTTGGCTAGTTCATTTATCGAGGAAGGCTATAGGCTATATAACATCACGCTACCACCAATAGGAGCCGAACCACGGTTCATTACCATCACACACAACCAGGGCTCGTGTCGGCAGCGGATCAGGCATGGCCTACTTGATAGTGACAGCTATTGCTACAACGAACCAGCATTTTGCAACTATATAACTGCATTTTCATAGTGTTTGTCACTAGGCTCGTAAAAATTCTAGAATTTTTCGTTAACATCCATGGCAAACGTTATAATTTTTTTATTAAGGGCATTACATGGCTCAAATCCCAAAAACAGCGTATGTTCAAAGAAATGTTGATGATGAATCCCTTCGTGCGTTTTCCGTGTAAAAAAAGTATGTTACAGTTAAGTTCATCACAAATAAAATGTATTGTTTAAAATTTTAATAAACCTTCTCAATTTTTTTTGGTTAATCGTAGAAAATAGGTCCTTTTTCAACCTTAATTGTAAATTATCTCTGTAACGGCTGAATAGATCGGCATGAATATTGTAACAACAAATACGTAATGATATACTTAACAATCTGTATTGTTTTTTTTCTGTTATTTCTTTTAATATTTTTAAATAATAAATAAAAACCGAAATTTTGCGAAATGTGCGGGGCAAGTCAACAAAAACCAGTACAGGGATCAAATCATCAAGGTCATCGAGCAATGTAATGCCCTTAATAGTCACAAAATCAAAAACGACACGCACCGCGCCCGAGCCACACCCGCTTCAGTGTGAACGCTTATCAAGGAATACGTGTATTACAGCGCAATGCAACGACGACGCTTCACTCGCTCCTGACCCGCTCGCCCGCGCGCTCTCTGTGGTAGCGGGCGACGGGCGTGGCTCCCGTGCATCACACGACCCACGCCTGTCCCGCGCACGCTCTCTGTGTGATGTCTTCCATTTAAATACATGAAATTACACCCGCCGGACTCCCAACCCGTCCCGCGCCCGCTCCTTGTGTCGCACAGAGAGAACTCTGTGTGTGTTGTGCTTAAAGGAATTGGTTTTCAACAATCAGCATCGTATTTAATTCTACAGTTTTGGACAAGCCCACCACACTATTCCCAAACTATCACTGCAACTCCTGAAACCCAGAATTAACAGTGGCAACCACCAGAAAAGCACCGAGACAATGAAGCTCGTCGAAGCCCCAGAGAAACAATTTAACTGTCTTGGATCCCGCAACGAAATTAATCAGAAAACAATAGCGGAGGAGACAGAACAAAAGAAGGCCAATAGGCACAAAGGGACGTTTATAACTGGGATAATAAGCCCAGTTGCATAGCAGCACGGATAAATATTATAATTAATGGGTCCTAATATTGTGATATTTGATTCCAATAATAGGTACCTATGGCAAAAACGATTGAACGCACGCGCAAAAATGCACGGCGGTAATTCTACAGTTAATAAGAATCTCTGAATACTTCTAGAAATTCTATTTAAAAAAATTAAGACTTTATGAAGTCACGAAAGGATTTTCCACATTATGACGCCCGAACTAAAAAAACGGACGAAATTTTTCTCAATGTAGAGGTCATTAAACGAAACCAAACCATAGCGCAATTCAGAAAAAGGTACAACGCCATCTATCGAGCCAGGAGGTAAACTTGCACCTTTGCTTTGAAAGGTACCGTTTTCATGATAATTTGAAACAATATAGAAATACGACTGTAATCAATCGAAATTAATTCTTATTTACATATTATAGATAAATATACGTATTTATTACACGACACAAACTTGATACTTTTATGTTGTGTTAGGATTTCTTGAAATTTCTGTCGTAATTAGTTTCCAAAAAAAATCCTCTTCTTCTTATTCTGACAAAAGACCAGCTAAACTATTCATCGATGTTATAAATATCAAGCCATTCTGACCTCAATTCGTAAAGAAATAAGACAGTTTCTAAAACTACATGAGAACAGAGAGTAATTTTATTCAAGCCAGAGATTAACATAGATTCGGAGTACGGACTGGACTGGCTAACGGACACTGCTTGCATTAGCGTCCAATTTAGATCAGCATTAATTACGAACCGATTATCACACTGCAGTACGAATGTTGTATGGTAGAGTATTAAAAGACTAGAGGAGAGAGAAAAATTCAAAAATGTTTTGGTACTTAATCAGTCGAAAAGCTAGTAGAAAAATCCTGTTGCAACTCATTGTAGAAATATGATTGACTATGGTAATGTGTGCTACTATGACCTGAACGCAGATCTCCTCAATAAACTGGACCGACTTCTTAATTCGATTCGTCTTCAATCACCGCAAGCTATGATCATGTATCTGCACATCGATCGCTGTTAAGGTCCTATCCAGTAGCGCAGAGCATTGAGGGCTTTGAGAACCCTGTTTTCTCTTCTTCACAAACCCACTTCTCCTTCTTATCTGACTTCTCATTTTCAATATTTATGCTCTGCGCACAGCAAGAATCTTCGTTCCTCCAATAATTGTCTTCTACGATGTCCTTCTCGACGCTCTGGTTTTATGAAATGTTCTTCCTTTGTCCAGGCGGTGTTCCTTTAGAATGCGCTCCCTCAGAGTATCAGGACGGAGGAGTAATGGTCACCCATTACTTAGAGAAGGTTATAAAAACAGTCTGCTTAAATATTGCAAAAACAGGGGTATTACTATGACGTCTTATAGCAGTTGTAATAGCAGTGTGGGAAAGAGACAGAGCTATACAGGTCGTCTAGCGCCATCTCTTTCCCACACTGGAATTAAAACTGCTTTAAGATGTCGTGGTAGGCCACCTGGGCATAATTATGTCTATCTTTTAAAGTTGACTCACACTCTCTCTAACTCTCTCTTTCTCTCTTATGTGACGCAAGTTGAGCGGGTCAGCTAGCAATAAATAAAAACAAAAGGGGGCTCACCTACTACGATGGTACGGAACCCTTCATGAGCGAGTCCGACTCGCACTTGGCCGGTTTTTTTATTGCCGTGAAGACTTCTTGCAAAAAAATAGAATGAGCTTTTTGCTATGTACTGTCTCGAGTTGAAAATGATATCAACCAAATACCTTCTATACCTTCAAACTATGAAGATTCTGACCAGTCGTGGATGCTTTGATTTATGGAATCGTATTTTCTGTCACCTTACGCCAGTTATGTAAGCCAAGTCCTATGTAGGTAATAGACCGGTCACAAATCTACACTCCGTGGCTGCTACTGACAAATTTCTAAAGGAAAAACCCAAAAACACTTTGGCAGGCTTGCGAATCGAACCAAGGACCTCGTGCTCAGCAGTCGCTCTTGCAACCACTAGACCAACGAGGCATTCAACACAACAATCTCATCAACATTCCAAACATTCCACAAACGCCCGCCAATTTTCGACCAACAATCTATTTCAACATGAAATGTTTAGCGCTAAATAAATTTCAAAACACTCTAGCTAGTTTGCCTCGTCCAATATTTGGCATTTGCCATAAATGTGGGCATGTAAGGCCGCAAATCGCTGGCGGTTTTGGCAGCGGCTACCAACTAATAATAGGGTACTTACAAAATTGATGCTCAGCATTAAACACTTTATTGGCACTTGGTTTGCAGCATAGCTGGATTTTCTAGGCGTTTTGGCTAATTTTATGGCCTTTTTTGAATTCAAGGTCTTAACTTATACTGACACTTACGGGATATTTTCCGTGATTGTTCATTATTTTGAGCTCCTGATATTTCGACGCTGCGCTGTTGCAAGCGCCATGATCGCAGGTTGACTGGAGAATGCGGGTGAATGGAAAATAAATTGTTAAGGGCATACAAATCTATCTACCCTCTTTGTTTGTCTTTTTCTCCCGTCAACTCGCGACCATGGTGCATGCAATAGCGTCGAAATACCGGGAGCTCAAAATTATTTATTTATTTATTTATTTAGGATCTCCAAGAAAGGATGTACACAAACACACGAAATAAATAACCGACGACAAAGTATCACGAAGGAGTAAACCTAGTACTCCTTCACTTACAGGAGACCACAGCATGCTTAATAAAATGTATAACTAAGCTAACAAAGATATAGTATCATTTAAAAATTAAAATCAAAACATAATAAGGTAATAAAATTAAATTGGAAAAATAAAATTAAAAATAACAATGTCATAGTAGCAATTAAAAATCAAAACAATTGGTAATAAAATTAAAATAGTAAAATTAAAATTGGCAAAGTCATAGTAGCAATTAAAAAAAAAATCAAAACACATTTAATAAAAAAAGGTAATAAAATTGGAAAAATAAAATTAAAATAGTAATTAACAAATAGTAAATAGTAATTAACAAATAGTATATAATTCTTTGAGGCATTTTTTATAATTTGCGAGAGAGAGATTTACAGATGTCAAGATTGGTGGTCTTAGCTAGTGTGATAAATTGCCTACAAAGTCTTGGCACAGCGGCGTAATGACCTAAGTTAGTTTTTGAGCCAGGGATGAAGAGTAACTCATATGTATTATGCCTGGGAGTCCGAGTAGGAATTTTAATCTGTAATGAGCTCAAAAGTTCACTGCAATCTATCGCTCCACTAAATATTTTGTGAAGGATAGTGAAGTCGAGTTTCTTCCTACGACTGGCTAGTGTATCTAAATGATAATTTTTCAACCTGTCCGAGTAGCTGGTCAGTTGTTTAGCCAAGTGATCTCCGCAGCACAGATGGTAAAGGAACCGCTTTTGGACACTCTCTAATCGCTTGATATAAACATCGTAATGCGGATTCCATACCACTGAGCTATACTCTAAGATTAGACGGACTAGAGTGTTGAAGAGCTTTATTTTTGTAGATGGTCTCTTAAATTGTTTACTGTTTCTCAAAACGAATCCCAGTACCTTAAAGGACTTAGCCACAATATTTAGAATGTGCACATCAAACTTCAGTGCTTGGTCGAGTTGGACTCCAAGGTCGCGAATGCTTCTCAGTTTCTGTACTTCAACCCCGTCTATGTAGTAAATATTCTCTAATGCCTTTTTGTTCCGAGTGAACTGGATGTAGTGACACTTACTGATATTTAAGTGCATGTTGTTTTGTGTACACCAGAATTTAAATAAATAAAAAAAATAATGAATAATCACGGATGATCTCCCGTAAGTGACAGTATAAGTTTTGCGATATGACACTATATAAGTATACAGTGTGTTTCAGAAAAGCGTTGTCATACTACAGGGTGTGGTACAGGCCATCAAATTGAATAACTTTCTCCATTGGACATGGGTAAGTAAACAGCTGTCCCACACATTTAGGTTGAGTAATCATTGAAGTTTTGTTTTTTTTTTGTGATTATGATGTTGGTCCCATTGAGGAAGATGTTTAATTCGAAACTTACCTTACCTAACTTACACAACAAACCTCTCTAAATTACTCCACGTGCGAAGGTGGAACATCGTAGGCGTGAAATTATTATAAAAATGTTACGTACTTATTTGAATCGGATTTTTTTAACAACTATGTTAGGGTTTTTTAACAATTTCAATAGTCTTAATTTTTTTGCAAATGAGAGCTTTTTACTGAATGCATTAACATTTCTTTTTTTTTTGTCTGTCGTCGGTATTTTCCAGCTCCAAAACGGCTGGACCGATTTTAACGGGAGACAGCTGATGGATGCTTTACTGACAGATGGTACAAGGAGTAACTTAAGCTATTATTTAAAAAAAATGGATTAGGGTTCCGCACAAAAAATTAAAACCCTTGAAATTGTTAACAACATCCGATTCAAATAGGGAAGTAATCCTTCCTTACTAATATTATAAATATGAAAGTAAGTTTGTTTGTTTGTTACCTTTTCACGCCTAAACCACTAAACCGATCATCCTGAAATTTTGCATATACATTGCCAGGTGTACAGAAAAGGACATAAGGAACCATTCATCCCGAAAAAAAGTATTGTTCACGTGGAAAACAACAATAACGTTCTTATGATAATAGATGGCGCCACGTATCTTTCGAATCATGATTGAATTATATTATTACAAGTAGAGTACAACCCGAATTGATTTTCAAATTCTAAATTAAAACGAGCGAAGCGGGCAAAAGCTAGTATTTTTATAATAATTACACGAGCACGAAGGTCACCGGTAACAGCTGGCATAAAAGTAAATATAGAAAAATCGCAACTGAATCGAAGCTAGAAGCCTTTAAAAGCCTGCCTTGAAAAGGCTTTGAGCCTCGTACAGTAACAGGGTAACTAACACACTTCGCCCTAGGCTAGATTGTAAGCCTAACTACCACCTCTCCACACTGCAGTACTCAATTTATCGTCAATAGCAAAATACGCGCCGAATGCATAGCCTCCTGTTTGTTTAGAAGTCGGCTAAAATATAAAGAGCTCTGGTGGTCGTTGCACTGGGTTTTCTGGAAACGAAATATTTTAAAAATATAACTTAGTATTACAGCAGTTTGGGCTTAGCAAGAACGCGCGGAGTTAGCGGACTAGTACCTAACGTAATATTGAATGATTTTAATTTAAAAAAAAAAACACTCGTTTCTCACTTAATGTAAACTAAGTTTTTATTTTAGTATATTCGTAAAAATGTCTATTTACATTAATCTAAATTTTGATATATATTTATAGTATTTGATATGTATTTATAGTATTTTATATATCCTTGTAGCTAATCTTAGTATTAATTAAAATTATTTTCAGATATACACCTACAAAAAAATGCCTATGGCATTAAGTCCGCCTCGGTACCTTTGTGCTTAAAGTGTTAAATAAATAAATAAATAATAAGTTTAAAAAAAAACATATTTTTAGAGGATATTTTATGGTCAATGTGTATTGGTTTAAAAAAAATATTAATTTTCGTTTCGAGTACATTTCTCTTATGTATCTACTACCCCCAGTTCATACGACATTTGTCAGGTTCTAATATACTTTCGTTTAGTCACGCTTCTTGACACAGAAACATAAGAAAACCTTTCAAATTAAATCCAAGAGCTAACTCGAAACCGTAAATTCATTAAGCCACTAAGCTCTATTTCTAGCAAGGCGACTAAGTGCCTACATATTAGTTTAACATCGCCAAAAACTTTGGTTTCCAAGTTCTGACTAGCCACACGTTCGGTTCACATTACATCGTCGACATCTACATCTACTCTCATTTTATAAAGTTTGTAAGTTTGGATTCAGGAGCTTATCTCCAAAACTACTCATCCAATTGAATCTTGCACTGATGCAAAGCTACACAGCGACACATCTAGCTATTCATTTCTAATACAACATGGCCTCGCTTTGTATACTTTTCTCGTAGAGCTCCGTATTAACTGGTTTATTGTTCATCGTGCTTACGTTTCTACGACACGAATGAAGTTGTGAACAGAAAATAGCCTAATATCTAACGTAGTTTTTCGGTTGTAGCAATCATAGTTTTAGGCTGCTGGGCATGAGAGGGTTCGATTTCTAGGTCAGGCATAGTGTTATTGTGGTTTTTTCATCAGAATTTACTCAGTAGCAACCAAAGAATCTGTATTCGTGGCAGGATGTTAATCGGCTCGCCCCTATAACGTGGGACTTAAACATAACTGTCGAAATGTGAGTGTACTATTAGGTACACCTCTGCCTAATCCTTATGTGCCAACCTATTTTATGCCTAGTACACTCTTGTCGTAGCTACGTCGTGTTCCATTACTTCGCACCCAGCCTTGTACCGAGGCGTCTCACAGAAACAATCAGCAATGTGATGCATAGCAATGCGAAATAACATCGCTCGAATAGACGACACGGACCTAGCGAGAGAGAGGACGTTTTAACAGGCTTCGATACTGTATGTGCAGTGTGGCATTAAATCGAATAGAAAAACGATTGAGTGAGTTGAAATAGGTAGGTAGTACGGAGATTTAGATTTTTGATTCTTTGAAAAGAAGAAGTGCTTATATTTAAATAATACCCACGTTAGCTTAATCAATGATTCTTTTATGTCACTTTTATATTCCTTCATAACATTTGCCGTGTCTCTGAAATATATAAAACCTAAGATTAACCTTGCTAGTAAAAGTAAAATAAACGATTATCACAATAGTTTTGACTTTTGTCAATAATCTCAATTTAAACTGAACAATCCTAATCTTATTCTTTATTGCACATAAAAATAAAGGATAATACACACAAATTGCAATATACATAATTATAGCTTATGTTCAACACCAAGCTTAACTCAGAATTGGGTTTTCTTACAACAAACCTTACTTCGATTCTTATATTTTACCATGATTCGAGATTGCACAGTATCTTTATTTACTAAGATTCCCAATCTTAGTCATCATTTTGATCAAAATTTGCGCAACGACTTGTTTGTTTTGATAAATTGAATGCATTCTCTCAACCTCGGAGCTAATAAATAATGAAGATTGACAGGCTAGTTATAAGTATTTCTATTTTTTTTTTTACAAAGTATGGAGCAAAGCAACATCAATAATTTCAGGCTCATTTGGAATGCAAACATTGCAATCGAATCATCTTTAAACCGATTATTGAATATCAATCATATTGGTACACATCTATCGGACGATCCTTTTGCATTAAAAGTTTTCAGACACATGATACATATTGACCAACGAACCCATTTTATATTGCAAATAACGGTTAGATTATAAATCAATGTTTACTAGCTGACATGACTGACATTATGCGTAATTTTATCTCTTGAGCAGGTTTTTCGAGGAGCTCACAACAAAATAATTTCTTTTTCTTCAAGGTTAAACAGAGCTTGCTAAGGTCGGTCCGTGGATGGGTGACCATCCATTATATACCGAGTGTCCTCCGTGCCTCGAGGCCCACATTAAGCCATTAGTTCCGGCTGTCATTTGTAGATCTTTGACAGTCGTTACAGGTAATCAAATGGCCCAAAATCTGACAACCAGTCTTACCAAGGGGTATCATATTTTTAGTACGCACTGGGTTGTGGAGGTCGGATAAGCAGTCGCTCCATGTAATTTATACTGATATACAGCTGCATTTAATTAGACTGGAAGCCTACCCCAACTCAGTAACGAAAAGGCTAGGCCAGATGCTGATATCTCTTGAGCAGCGGTGGTTGATTATGTTTATTTTTATATTCCAGCATAGTGACGAAAGAGTCGCTCATTTGGTCGACCATTTTCTTTATGTTATTGAATTTTAAACCATTCGACGGCCCACCCGATATTGAGTACATTCAAGTACAGTCCACTGTGTATGAGCTCGCAATATGTGCGGCATCAAAGACGCGTTTCCATGCTATAATATGTTTTTACCTGTAACTATAGCAAACTCAAACTCAAAGCATTTATTTCAATTAGACCATAACAGCACTTTTGAATATCAGAAAAACAAGAAGGCGAAGCTACAGTTACAGACACAAGGCATAAGACTTGTGAAAGTACTGTAGTTGCCCATTCCAAAGCGTATATCTCTAGAGAAGAATGGGCAAGAAACCACATGGACACTGTTTTCAATCAAAATGTTCTTAGAAGATTTTGGTTCCATCATTCATGTTGAGACCGACATCCATACTTTTCAAACCGGAACAAAACAACGCTGTAATGAGACTGAAATAAGTAGATGTAGTAGACGCTTCCCCGGACGAGCTTCTTCACAAAAAGCTCAAACACCCCCACGGCCGTATCCTGTCCATCACAGAAAGTTTACAATTTCATACAACACGACGCCACGCTCGTTACAAGTTTTTGCCACTCCGCGACCCAAATCTTAACAAAAAATAAACCTTAATTATAGAAGATTATAAAGAAAGTCACGCTTCCAAATCCTCGCCCATCACATTTCAATGAATAACGACCGGCGACATAATATGCATAATGATGTAAAAACGACGGTTCTTTCCTTAAAACATAATTAATAATGCTTACTGACAAGTATCTCTGGTCAAAATGTTCGTGGCTCTGAGCGATTCATCTTAAACTTGGATCTTAGAAATGAAAGGATAAGGTTTTTTTTTCTTTGGACACGCTGCACCATTCCCCAAATGGGCAACCGAACTTAATACTAATATGTACATGATTTAGGATAATTCAGCCTAGGGTAATTTTAGGAACAGTCAAATGATAATTGAAAAAGGTGTCCAACTATAAACTTGGTCATGTTTAACTATTAATATTTAACTATCACTATTTTTATTTTTACTGGGTGTAATTTTACTTTATAATTGTTTTATTTTGTCGTATAGCATCGTATTGGACTTGGTCTGTAATGTTGCCATAATTAGTGGTAAATAAATAAATGTCAGCTCCTGAAAGACGAAATCAACAGCGGTGGCTACCAGAAAAGGCAATGGAGTGAGAAAACTCGACGAGCCCCCAAGAAATGACTCAACCGTCTTGAATTCGTTCAAAAGAACAGCAGAGGAGTAAGAACAAACATAATTTCCAGTTCTTAATGAAGGGATAACATTTACTTATATTAAAACTAGCTGTTGCCTGCGACTGTTCGTCTGAAATCTAGAATAAAAAGTAGCGTCCTTGTCCAGGTGTCCAAGCGTAAAGTATCTGTAAAGTTTTATTTTAATCGGTTCAGTGGTTTAGTTGTAAAAAGGTAACAAACAGACAGACATATTGACTTACTTTCACACTAGTTAGCATGGATGACTTAGTTTTACATTGGGAAATTCTCTTTAGCAGCCTGAGGTCTTCATTAGTGCTTAGTTTCTGTACGCACTCCATATTACATTGAACTTATAGGTGGAAATGTGGATTTACGAGTATTAAACACGTTAGCGTTCTATTTCCAGGAACCCAGACAACGAGTTATGTTATATGTCAATCATAATCATAACCATCGCGTATGGGTTTCGTTGAGTGCTTCTTTGAATCGCTTAATCTGAATGTGTAAATGACGTATTAATATTTTAAAGTGCTGTGAGCATATTATTATATACAGTTAAAGAACGAAATGGTTTTCTATCTCTGTTAAACAACAGCTTTTTTTAAAAATCACATGCCAGTGTTTTTTTTTATTTTTTTTCTTAGGATAAGTAATAGCAGCATCCTAACTTCTGCCGACCAGGTGCGTTGTGATATTTTGGTTAGCGATGTAGATAGTTCTGTAGCTTTTGAGACCATATCTACCTGTAAAATTTAGCTGATCCAATCTTTTGCATTATCTACATAACATCTTCGGTTATTTCAAATAACTAATTAGACTGCCTCGTCGATCTAGTGGTCGCAAGCGCGACTGCTGAGCATGAGGTCCTGGGTTCGATTCCCGGGTCGGGCAAAATGTGTTATTATGGTTTTTCCATCAATATTTTTTCAGTATCAGCCACGGAGTCTCGATTTGTGCCCGGTTGACGGCGATAAGCTCGCCCTCTGTTACATGGGACTTAAACATAACTGGCGAAATGTGGATGTACTATTAGGTACACCTCTGCCTAACCCTTCGGGGATTACGAGCGTGATGATATGTTATGTAATTTGCGGTTTCATATAAAACTGCAATACCTACACGGTCAAATTGTATGGAGCAGCAGAATAATTTCAAAAAAACTAGATGCTTAGACTCTAGACTCTATAAGTCATGTATTAAATTCAGAAACCATGAAAAACATTTGTATTACTATATTCCATCCACAATGTAGATAGAAGAATTTAATTCATTACCAAATGATTTTTTTTTATGAACCAAAAAGATTCTACTTTCTCGACATATCCTTTTTTCTTTGTTCCATGGTTCTCGTAATATGATTCATTATATTACAGATAATTCTCTCTAAGATATCCCAGCTTCCCTTGTGCCGGCAAATCATTTTCCCGGCGGTTACTAATAATGCTTAGTTTGGTTTATTTATTAAGTACAGTATTTATAAGGATTTCCTCTTTGAGTTCTAGGAAAAATATTGTCAAGGCTTTGATATCCTAAACTAGTAATAGCTCGCGACTTCGTGTGCGATCTAGGATGAAGGTTATTCAGGGGTTAGGCTACACTCAGCATATACCTAACATCACCTCTGTAGCAGACCTCAAGTGCAGCCACATTTGGTCATTTATGTTTACGTCTTATGAAACCAAGACCCCTACTGAGACATACCCAATGGAAAAACCCATTAACACTTTCTCAACAGTACTTGCTTGCAAGCGCTAGACCAACGACGCAATCCCAGGCTATCTGTAATGATCACTTCAGTAGTTTAGACGTGAAAAAGAAACAAACAGACAAAAAGAATTAGTTACTTCCATCATAATGCCATCATAGTGTGTGTTGCCAGTGATTACATACGGGACCGAAACGTGGTCGCTCACAATGGGCCTTATCAGAAGGCTTAAAGTCACCCAAAGGGCAATGGAGAGGGCTATGCTCGGAGTTTCCTTGCGTGATCGAATCAGAAATGAGGACATCCGCAAGAGAACCAAGGTAACCGACGTAGCCCGAAGAATAGCCAAACTGAAGTGGCAGTGGGCAGGGCACATTGCTCGCAGAACGGATGGCCGATGGGGCCGAAAAGTTCTGGAGTGGCGACCGCGAACCGGAAGACGCTGCGTTGGAAGGCCTTCCACTAGGTGGACCGATGACCTGGTGATGGTTGCAGGGATCCGCTGGATGCGAGTCGCACGGGACCGGTCAATGTGGCGACACTTGGGGGAGGCCTATGTCCAGCAGTGGACGTCTTTCGGCTGAAATGATGATGATGATGATGATCATAATGCCTAGCGTTTTCAAACTATGCTGGGGTCGGCTTCCAGTCTAACTGAATACCAGTATTTTACACGGAGCAACTGCCAATCTGACCTCAACAACCCAGTTAAGTACTGGCTAATACGATAGCTCTTGGTAAGACTGGTTGTCAGACTTTCGGGCGACTGACTACTTGTATCGACTGTCAAAGATCTACAAATGACAGCCGGGATGAACGACTGAACATGCTTTCCGAGGCACGCAGGAAACTCAGTGTGAAATAGATGGACCCATCCACGAACCGACCTTGGAAAGCGCGGCTTGAAGATAGATCCATGAGATACTTCCGCATTGAGAATATTATTAAGGATACTCGTAGATTAGTGACTTTGTCTGTCTGATGATGGATGGCCCAATTCTTACTATTGCTAGTTTTTGTGTTACTTTTATAACAATATCAATTCATCAATCAACTTAGCCTTTAATAGTCCGGCCAGCTTCACTTAATACGTTGATGTTATTACGAAACACATTTCTTTAACGAAATATCCTTAGATTCACCGTCTTCTTTGATTGATAGAAAATATTCTTCGCAATATTAGAACGACCTCCATTTTATTATTTTGCGTCAAAACTATAGAGCCGCTTTTAACAAAGGTACTTTAAGTATTCATTCAATTAATTTTAGGCTTAGACCTAAAATCTAATTTTAATTAAAGATTTGCTTTTGTTTTCATGACCGGGCTGGTTAAATTCAATTGTTATTAGAAATTTATAATCTGTAACCATAGGATAAATTGTAATTTATAGTAATTAAAGCAAAATTTTGAGTTCTTCAGATAGGTCAAGTGCGTAGCAACCTACGTGCGTATATGACCAGAGGCACTAGCACGACGGCAACATTTTTGAATCGAAAAAACAATTATCCTGTAGCATTTTAGTAATATTTAGTTTGCAACAAACCACCCTTAACATAGCGAGTTTCTTTCATGCCTCTTTTGTCCCGGCTGTCATCTGTAGATCTTTGACAGTCGTTACAAGTAGTCAGTGGCCCGAAAGTCTGTCAACCAGTCTCACTAAGGGGTATCGTATTACCCAGTACTAACTGGGTTGTGGAGGTCAGATAGGCAGTCGCTCCATGTAAAATACTGGTATTCAGCTGCATCCGGTTAGACTGGAAGCCGACCCCAACTTAGTTGGGAAAAGGCTAGGCAGATGATGAGTTTGCAACAAGCACAATCAATAACATCCATAGATATGAATAATAACGTTACCTTTACACCGCGCGCTCGTTCTAGGGCCTCAGATCAAAACGAATATTATAAAGACCAAAGCGTTCTTTAGTTTTTGCCTGTCCATATGGAAAAAAATTATGACCAGATGTATGAACATGACCGACGCAAAAATAACGTTCTATATTTTCTGTCTACCCCCATAGGAAAAAAAACTATTGAGCTTAAGTTTATTCATTTAAACCAAAACTCCTTCAACATTTCAGTAATGTTAAAATATTTCGCGCTATTAACTAACCCAGCAAACGGAAATTCAATAGATTTTCTTCGGAAAACAACGTCGGTAAATATTTACTTGGCCTTGTTCTTTGGTTTGAAAATGGAACAAAATCGGTTGATTAAGGTCGTGTTATTTTTTCTTTTCGCATACAGAAATTCATGCAAGAAGTACTTTTTTTTGTAAACTAGGCAAATAAGGCATGCGTGATTTTAAACGCGAGGCCACGGTAGATTAAAAATAAAGAAGAGCGTATGAGCTTGGCATCTACTGAAAGGTCTAGCGAAGAAATGGAAAGGGATATTTTTGATCTGATAAATTAAAAATGTACCTATTGTTAGGGTTTGTGAATTTTGATTTTGCTAATCGATTATTTTAATCGATATTCGTATTAATAGAGCTTTCATCTTAATATTTTACGCTGGCAACTTTAGCCTTTTATTATGTTCGTGGTCGTTCTGTGATTGGTTGACGCAAAATAGCGGGAACCAATCAGAGAACTCGCTTCTTCTCACTCAAATGGCGGGGTTAACGTGGGCTAACGAAACGTTTGGCGGTTGCACGGTTCTCTTGGGGTTTTGAAACTCGACGCAATAGGTTGTGCTAGAATTAATATTACCTAGTGTTAAGAATTGTATTTTGTATGTGCAGTACAAGTAAAATATAAGACGATTTCGTATATTCATTGTCTCATTATTCGACTACGTCCTGTTCCTGATAGTGTTTCCTATACTATACATATTCAAAAACACAAAGTTTAATTAATGTTAGTGTAACAAAGAATTGTCGCTAAGGGTGCATTTCAACAAAGTCGAAAAACTATCACACACCAATTCCTTGCGCCATTACTTTCCCCACTCAAAAGAATAGTTTCAAGTAGAATATAAAATAAATCTTCTGTGAAATATAAGTCTTTATGCAGTCCCCCAAGGTGCTTTCTACTAGAGCATGAACCGCGACGTCCACCTGAAGTTTTAAGTCCATTAATAAGAACTTAAAATACAAGAGCACAACACAGAATAGATAGATACAGAAGGACAGGGCTTTACAACGAGTGAATAGAGGTGCAGGCATACAACCAAGACGGCGGATATCCTTGTTTAGCGCGTACCTCCTTAAAGCTTGGGCTATTAAGTGAAGACCGCGGAGGGTGACAGTGTTTGCAAGGAAGTGAAAGTCAAAAAATGGCTGGGCCGCAGTTCGTCACGCCCTCCCTGGGCGTGACGAACTGCGAAAATACTACAGCGCACCCGTCAATGGTAATTGAAGAACACCGTGTGGTTTGAGTCAGCAAAAGTGTGAGAGATTTTCCGCCTACCGCATGCCCGAAATATCCGTATACTTACTGAGATTGGAGATCTCAAACGAATTCCAGTCGCGAGGGCGCTTGCACGCGCTGTTAGTACGTAAGCCGTGTATGTGTGTGCGTGCGTTCGGTTGTTGTTTCAAGCTAACCTTCTGAAGGCACCTATCTATTCTGTGACCGTGGTTGGAAACTGGAACAAAGCCATCATTAATCGGCCGACTGTTTTCCCGCCATTCCTATTTCCGACAGCAGAAATTGTTTTTGAAATATTGTTCAATGGACCGACAAGAATAGGTAATTGTGATTTTAGTAATTGCGATTTATCAAAGGTTGGATAGGGCGTGGGCTCTTCTTAATTAACTTATTAAAATTAGGAATCTGATTTAAGAGTCCTTGGGGTGTTTGTATAAATTGGATGACCCTTTTGTTTCGCGGTTGTGATTTGAATACTTACTTTTAATTTGTAGGGTAGAAAAACTTTTAACAAGTGAGCTGTTCCGCGGAAAAAAGGCACTCAAAGGCGTTTCTTTTTCTTATCTAACAAAGCTCTTAAATTAATGTATGTAACAAATGAGGCGGCGCTAAACAAACAATCAAGTTAATTAATTACATAAAGCTTAAAAAAAATGGTAGCCTGATTGGTTTTTTCATTTTAAATGGGACTTAGGTCGATGTTGTCTATCTAACTACTCTGGAAAGAACGATCGAAACAAAAACAGAAGTTAAGAGACCAGAGGTCTCATCTCGTCTTATAATCATGCTCAAGCCATATGAGGATCATATCATCGTAGATTACATAAAAACAAGTTAAAATACAAACTAGACTACGTTATTGTTCTTTAAATGGCTCTGTGTTTATGTGTCTTTGTTCTTTACGTTTTAATTAAAAAAAAAAAAAATTGGCTAGAATTAAGTTCTTTACTTGTAACGTTGTTATTTTAAACAAATTAGTTTATTGCGACAGCAGCTACGATAAGCATAAAATCTTAAGCCGGGCACGCGAAGTAGGTGATCTTGCGTTATCTAGGTATGTCTATAACTGTGGTCTGAATGCTAGTCCTAACTTCCTAACTAATATTATAAATGCGAAAGTAAGTTTGTTTGTTACCTTTTCACACCTAAACCGATCATCGTGAAATTTTGCATATACGTTGTCAGTTGTACAGAAACGGACCTACCTACCACCCCGAACCCTACGTTTCATCCCGAAAAAAAGTACTGTTCCCGAGGAAAACAACAATAACGTTCTTATGATAATAGATGGCGCCACGTGTCTTTCGAATCATGATTGAATTATATTATTACAAGCAGAGTACAACCCGAATTGATTATCAAATTCTAAATTAACGCGAGCGAAGCCGCGTGCAAAAGCTAGTTATTTATATTTTGGCTTTAAATTTAACAAATGCTTCCATCCCTTTTCAGTAACCGAAACCTACCTCAATATTTAGGACACACTGTCAACATTTCACTCGGCATTCCGAAAGTTGCGACGTGGAAACGATTACGGGACTCGTTTCAGGCTTTTGGTAAACAAATAACAACGTTGAATGGAGTTGAAGCCAACAGGACTACCTATCACGAACAGATTAATTGTTACCTCTAGTGCGCAGACAAATAGAATAACACGGGCAAGGTGTTGAGTAATGGTGCATGGACATAGTTTTAAGTTGCTAATACTAACAAATATGTTATTAGTATACATATTTAAATTAAGGTATTTATCTATGGGTACTTTTACCTGACTTAAATGGATTATTATTATTAACTCCTTTATTAATTTTTCTACAATTTTTTTTTTTTTTTTAAGTAATTTTAAAAAAATATGAAACATACAAAAAAACATTAAAAATATAGAAAAAAAACCAGGTCTGCTGGTGTCGGGAGCAAGGTCTAAGTTACCGGTGGTTAGGGCTCCAGAAACAAGAACCTCCTCACAATGCGAGCCGTATCGAGGTATTGTATTATTATAATGAAAGGTGTAAAAGATTTTGTATAACTTAGTGAGTACCAGTACGTCTTCCTAAATTCTATTCTTATATCAAGCGTTGCTAAAGATACTTTTAGTCTAACTTACTGAAATAAAATAAAAACAAATATAACATCACGCCTGTAATCCCCGAAGGTTTAGGCAGAGGTGTACTTAATAGTACCCCCATATTTCATACGGATTAGGAATTTCCTTCAAATTTCATTGGTTTTCTAACTGTATTACGCAATCGCGGTACTGGCTTACAAAATTATCCATAGGTCACTACTACTACCAACATCTTAAAACAAACTATCAATACATACACACCAACTACCGGTACGCAATCAAACAACAAATGTATCCGGCATCTGAACTAACAGGTTTATGAGAACCGTATTAATTGCCCTGACTACCGACCAGCACGAATGTGACAGATCCAACCGACCGCCATGATTTACGTCCTATATTATTTGTCCCGTTTATTAGGTTGAGCATTGTTCCTAATCCATCCCATATAAGGCCACCGTCCCACCACAAGCGATTAACAACAAGAGGGTAGAATTGGGAACTTTTTCTTCTTTTCGAGTCGATGGTTCACCCCAGAACAGTTCGGCCCAGTACCTAGGTCATCATCTGCCTAGCCTTTTTCACAACTTTATTGGGGTCATCTTCCAGCCTCACCGGATGCAGCTGATACAGTATTTTACTTGGAGCGGCTGCCTATCTTACTTCCACAACCCAGTCAGTACCTACTGGGTAATACGGTACCCCTTGGTAAGACTGGTTGAAAGACATTCAGGTCACTGACTACCTGTAACGATTGTCAAAGATATACAAATGACAGCCGGGATCAACGGTTTAACGTGTTTTTTGAGACATGGTTGAAACTCAGTATGTAATGGATGGTCACCCATCCACAGACCGACCTTGGCAAGCGCCCAGGACCTCATTATCAGCAGTCGCGATTGCGACCACTAGAACAACGAGGCAGTCAAAGATAGTCATGGTTATGATTAGTCAGCTATTAATATGTCGGATATGTCAGGATTTATTCCGTAAGTCTCGTACATGATGTGGGCAGACGATGGATTTCGTGCTATGAAAACACATTGGGTGCGATATACTGTTTCTAGCAAAACTTAGTAATTACTTGAGATTACAACTTAACACAATAACACGGGGTACAGTTCCAGGATGTCTCAACTCCGCTGCGATCAGACATTGTACGTCGCCCTCGCCTCGAGCTGAACATCAGGGCTCTGTAGAAGCAAGCTGTGGTGTAGGTAGATTTGTAAGTAGATGCGACGCGTGATGTCACCATTGCATACTTTCGATTCATTTTAAGCTCGTACCAATGACCGGATCCGACAAATAAATATATATTTTACTGCTACGAGACCTTTATTTATCATAGTATCGTTTCTTGAGCAAAAAATTGTCACTTGCTCGTTGACGGTGAGACCAGCGCCCTATTTACCCTGACTCAGTTGATTCTGAGCATTTTTCTTATTTATGAAAACAAATGGGGTATAACAGTGATTGTGTCGGAGGTATGAGTTATTGGTTCAGATGAAGATTTAGGGTGAAAAGTTATCGGGATATGGGAGGGTAATGACCCGTGTAACCTTGAAATGTTTTATCGTATCACCCGTAATGTGAATGATTCTTCTTCTTTTGAGTTGATACGACTTATATGGGGTTAAGTAAAGCTTATAAAAATATTCACCTAATTTATTTGTATTTTTTTTTTGACCGAGTCCTTGGTCTAGTAGTCGCAATCGCGATTGCTGAGCATGAAGTCCTGGGCTCGATTCCCGTGTCGGGTAAATTGTTATTGGGTTTTACCACTTGGAATTTCTTAGTAGACGCCACGGAGTCTAGATTTATTGGCAATAGGCTCGCACCCTATTACATAGGACTTAAACAAAACTGGCGAAATGTGGGTGTACTATTAGGTTCACCTCTGCCTAAACCTTCGGGAATTACAAGCGTGATGTTATGTTATGCTATATTTATTTGCAATCGGTGCAGCACGTTCACATCTTTTTGGAATTAGAAAACAGATGGAAATAATTTACCCATTTTCATAATTTGTCCTTTCCCCAATTTATTTGCGGTCGGCGCAGCAGTTCATCTCAATAGCTATATTTCTAGCTCAATCTTACACACACTGCATCGCTTTTCCCCCGTAGCATGACCACCGTAGACAAGGATTTCTTTGGCGGAAGAATCGACAAAATGACAGATAGTGCAAAGAAATATGTCATTGTGTCGACACAATCTGTCATTTTGTCGATTCTTGCGTCAAAGAAATCCTTGTCTAAGGTTGTCATGCTACGGGGGCTGATCTTGAATTTGTTTCCTAACTTAGGGGCCGTCCATAAATTACGTCACACGAATATCATGATTGTTTGACCACCGCCTCCTCCCCGTGCTTGTCACAGCTAGTCCCCCCCGCTCTGGGTGGAGCGGAAGGGAGTGTCAGACTTGTACTGACTAAAACCCATCCATGTTCATTCTTTGCCCTTTGTGTTCCAGGGCCGCGGTATCTCTTTCGAACAGTCCCGCAGCCCTGGCAGGCATCGGCCCATGCGGACCCCTACGTGGTTGCTGACATCTCTTTGAGGCGCGCGTGGAACACGAACACGCCGTCAACACGGCCTGTCGTCATAAGACGCCCGGACGGCGAGCTAGCCCATAACTCGCCGTCCACAGGCCCGCGCCTACGATGACGCCCAGGGCGTCCCCCGCGGCGGCCGGGACGTGAGGCTCTTTCCCTTTCACGTCCCGCCACCTCCTTCATTAGCATAAAGATACAGATAGAGCTGGAAATATTTGTATGTTTTTCGTTAATAGTTCACGTGTTTGAATACTTAGATATATCAGAGTCTGAAATGTGACGTCACGAAACCCCTTGTCATACAATGTCACTCTTCGTCGACCCCTCCCCCCATTAACGTGTGACGTAATTTATGGACGGCCCCTTATTGGAAAAATCTATGATTGATTACTTGTGTTCAAAAGCCCTTATTGCACTAAATCTACATACAAATATCTCCATTTTATTTGAAAAAAATCACCTTCGCTCTCACAATCAGATTCAACATTGAATTTACATTTCAATATTCTAAATCAAGTGTGGTTATAAAGGCAGAAGTTTATCAGAACTTTAAATCAAATCGTGGAATTTGATTTAAAGTTCAGATCCCAAAGTCGTTGGTGACAATGGGATGAAAAACTACATTTATATATGTTTTAATCAGTAAAATGGATAGAAAAACGGTATGTAATTCCTCGGAATTTACAAAACAAGTGTGATTGAAAGCGCCGGGAAAGGAGGCCCTAAAAGGATATACACTGACCATATTGGTAATGTTCTTCAGAAAGGTCAGGTTCGTAGAACTAGCAACCGATATACGTGTATCACCAGATGTATGAACGTGAACAAAGCAAACTGAGTTCTGTTTTCTGCCTACCCCCATGGGAATGAGGCGTGAGCTTATGTATGTCTGTACCTATGAAACTCAGAAGCATATCCATATTCTGGATACGAAATTGAGAAAAAAAGGTGCTCCCAGACCACTCAAATTTTACCGCACGTCAGTAATATTTGACGCTCATGGCGTAATAGTGACAGGGTTTCTATAAAATAAAATAACCAGTTCATACTGGGGTTTGTTAACACTGACGTGCGGTTTAGCATACCAATTATTTTAAACCACACCGAAAATTAAACCCCAACAATAATATTTGGCCCGGTAAAAAAGAGCCTTAACGAAGCCGAAAGGCTCTTTTTCTCTCCGTCATTACGAATTTTTTTTGTTCTGGGTCATATCTGTGAGCCTTCTAGTTACGGAGATATTGGGGGTCAAACCCACTTTTTCACAAGTTTTTGTTAAAATACATACTTAACACAATGTTTTGAGTGCGTATATACTACTGTAAAGCGTGATTTTTCACCCCAAAAAAATCAGTCGTTTCCCAGCAACAATTTTTGCGTAGACTTAATTAGTTTGATGTACAGAATGGTTGGTTGACGGCTTCGAGAATAGTCCGTTTACACCATGTAGGTACATTCACCTTCGTAAAATCCTTCGCTTACTCGAAGATCATGGTACGATTTTCGACCACAAATACGTGATTATATGTCGTTATAAATAGTCGCAAATAATATGCCGCTTGTTTGGCAAACTAATCCGCTTAGCCGAAACAAAACGCGATAGTTTGGCTAAGCCCTAATATCTATGCCGTCCCTATTCAGAGAGGGCATACCTAATAAACGCGGGCGACGCTTAAAGGACTGACTTAGAGCCGGTTTACTAATAAGCCTAAGTAACAAGTGGCCCTATGGCTTATGACATTAACAACTGAGGGAGTAAGGCTGCGCTCACTTTGCATGGCTGTTACGAAATTCGGTTGTCCGAAAGCTGGCGAAAACGCACGAATAATCATGATATCCTTCAAATATTAGTGCTCCAGGGTTTTAGTCGGAAGCTATGGCGCCATCTTGTTTTTTTAAGTGCAATTTCCACAGATCCAACAGCGCCCTCTTAACAATTTAAAAAACCGTACCCATAAAATATGTTAAAAAAAACCCTTTCCCATTCGTGAGGGTATCATTAGGTATCGAGATTAGATTATATTTATGTAATCCTTTTATACAAAAATAAAAAAGAAGTACCCCGATAAAAATTTAATTAAAAATATACTAAAATTAGGAAATTTACATGGTAACACACACTCCGGTCGTTTCTCGGGTTGTGAGGACATAAACAAACAATTGGCGAATCGTAATCGAACATACTAATGCCGAAAACGGTGTGGTCACGTTTTAAAAGTTTTTTTAGATTTTAGGTAAAATATAAGGTGGTAATTTGGACACAAAATTCATTAATATGTTTACTTTTATGAATATTTTATGTTTTATATTTTATTTGGTAACGTCATTAGTATACCCCTTTCGGATCGGACATGGTTTTTTTAACATACCGTGTATATTTACACTTCGTCACTGTCAAAGTGACATAAATAACATAAAATACGGTCTAAATCACATAGATCTTGGCATGGCATGGCAATATGTTTTCTATTGGATTGCTACCTGTAACAAGTCTGTCAAAATTACGGAATAACTATGTAACTGTGAAAGACCTGTATGCGTTTTCGTACAAAGTTCGGACGTGCGAGCACTTACGGAAACGCACGAACTCTGCCGATCCTTCGAGTATTAAGGTAGTGTAGCTTACCTGTATTCAGACGATAGTAAACCGTAGAGATGAAAGAACGGTTTGGAGACCCATTACAGTGGTTCTAAGCACGTTAGTGAAAGAAACTCTTGAAAGCATTGGTTTTTACAGTGCGATGCACACGTCTCCTACAAATGTATTGAGATAGATTGTGCAGCGCCATTATTTTTTTACGTCTATTCCCCGAGGTACAGAGGAAGCAATAACTGGGGCATTGTTGCAAAAAAGAAGATAATTATACTCATAATTTTCTGTTGCCTTTAGTTATGAAAATAACATAACATCACGCCTGTAATCCCCGTAGGGTAAGGCAGAGGTGTACCTAATAGTCTACACGTACATTCCGCCAGTTAAGTAAGTAGAAGCAAAATTATGAAAATATTGTTATCTATACGACATAGAGTGTAGTAAAAACTAAAAACTTACAACTTACTTACCCTTACTTTACTTTAAAAACTTATATAGTGTGTAGCGTTTATCATGAATATAGAAACAAGTTGGATAAAGGGCAGGTACTTCTATTTTGCAGACGTTTCATTCCCATATGCTGAAAAAATCTTGCCATGTCAGCCTTAAAACGCAACTTGAGTCTTGACCCATATAGTTTTATTTATATTAATCCCACTATAGTATTTGGCCGTCCGCCCACAAGCAAACAAGTATGAATACAATTCGAAGAAGTTTCTCGAAAATGTCCCAACATAATGCGTTTTGTTTGAATTTCCTTCAGCTGTGTTGTACGTCATGTGCCGACGTAAGTCTGTCCATATGCTTATATAAGCAAGTTTTCTCTTATATTATATTAGGGCAAAATTTCAGCAGTTTTAGGCATTTGACCTATTGTACAGAATTTTATAAAACAACCATTTAAATAATAGAGGAAGCTCGTGGCTAAATAATAACAGCCGCTCGGGTCGATCTTTAGGTTAAGCTGCGCTTGCCTGGGTTGTTCCGTGGATGAGTGACCACCCATTACATACCGAGTTTCCTCCATGCCTCGGAAAACTCGTTAATCCGTTGGTCTGTCATTTGTAGATCTTAGACAGTCGAATCCTTACAGGTAGTCAGTGGCCCGAAGGGCTGACAACCAGTCTTACCAAGGTTATCATCTTACCTACGACTAACTGGGTTGTGGGGGTCAGATAGGAAGTCGATCCATGTAAAATACTGGAATTCAGCTGCATCCGGTTAGATTGGAAGCCGACCCCAACATAGTTAGGCAAAGGCAGGCAAATGATGATGATGATGATGAATTATTTATAGAACCATCAAGAGGTAAGAACAAAGATAGGACACTGCGAACAAAATCGTTAAGTATGTGATTGCAAGAGGTAAACAGGCCATTGCTCAGTCTAGCTTTAATCACCAAAAACTATAGACTACACTTAGACATGAGCCTCTGGTGAAACTTGTCAAAATTGACAATGAGCTTTTCTCAGACAGAGAAGTCATCATCATTTCAGCCGAAAGACGTCCACTGGTGGACATAGGCCTCCCCCAAGTGTCGCCACATTGACCGGTCCTGTGCGACTCGCATCCAGCGGATCCCTGCAACCTTCACCAGGTCATCGGTCCACCTAGTGGGAGGCCTTCCAACGCAGCGTCTTCCGGTTCGCGGTCACCACTCCTGAACTTTTCAGCCCCATCGGCCATCCGTTCTGCGAGCAATGTACCCTGCTCACTGCCACTTAAGTTTGGCTATTCTTCGGGCTACGTCAGAGAAGTACTAGGCTATGAATGCAACGTAGGGGTCCGCACGATGGGCTGCGGGACTGTTCGGGGCTGCGGGACTGTTCGAAAGATATACCGCGGCCCTGGAACACAAAGGGCAAAGAAGGAACATGGATGGGTTTTAGTCAGTACAAGTCTGACACTCCCTTCCGCTCCGCCCAGAGCGGGGGGGGGTCATTTGATGATTTCGCATCTCAAAAAAAAAAAAAAAAAAAGGGGTCCGCACGGGCCGATGCCTGCCAGGGCTGCGGGACTGTTCGAAAGAGATACCGCGGCCCTGGAACACAAAGGGCAAAGAAGGAACATGGATGGGTTTTAGTCAGTACAAGTCTGACACTCCCTTCCGCTCCGCCAAGAGCGGGGGGGGGTCATTTGATGATTTCCCATCGTAAAAAAAAAAAAGGCTATGAATGCAACGCTTGCTTTTGTGGAATTTTCTAACCTCCATACAAACTTTCAGTTGGTGAATCCTGTAGGGCAGATCAACTTTCTTCCTCAGGTCTAGGTGCCGAGTGTGATACGTGACTTAGAAAAGTCTAACACCGAATAACACGTCCCCGTAAGTTTACGAATACGAAACACTTAAGTGCCTGTCATTGAAGAGTGGACGCGTATCATACAAGTCTTCAAAACACGCGACCGGCGCATGCAACCGGAACCGGTCTCACTCTGAAATAGGCCTAAAGCCTTCCTTATTTAAGGAACTCTGTATAATAATTGTTTGCTTCTATCTCCTGCAGTTTTTTTATAAGTATATGTATAGGGTGTCTGGTAATTAGTGACCGATACTTAAACACAATATTGTACTAATGATAACAAATAACTGTCCCGAAGAAACTTTTTTTATACTCGATCACTTTTATATCAATGAAAATGGCGCGCGAGAGCGCCTGTGACCTATTAGCTGCTAGCCGTGTGACGCCCGTGCGCGAATTTCATACGGCTGTTGTGTTATTGGGATAAAAGTGAACAATACGGATAAAAAAAAATGTTTCTTTGGGAAAGTTGTTTGTTATCATGAGTATAATCACGTGTTTAAGTATCAGTCACTAATTACCAGTCACCCTATATGTAGAACAATTTCAGTACCTGTCTGTCCACAGCCTAACAAACACACGGCGGGCCAATTCCACAATCATTAGTCAGACGCTCTTAACTCTAGTTAAAGTTATAGTGTAGCAGTCCCTTCTAATGGCATTATGTTGTTCGGGTCAAGTTCGGTAAGACCCACGCTAAGTTGCTGTTTAGGACAAAAGCCTTCCCTTTTTGATTGTAATAAATATAATATGTGGCAAACAAAAAGATACTGTATTACTGTGGAATAAGGAAAGGAAAGTAATTAATGAATAGTGGTTACATAAAATCCGGTTGTATGAGGTCAGTACAACCAAGAAGTGTCGTGTTATCCAGTATTGACTTGCCCCATCCATCCCTATGCCTCTGTCCCTACATAGTGTTAGATGGGTAGAGTAGTGCCATCCTCCCCTACTTAACCGGTGTCGGCGTTTATAGGGGACGACACATCTAGTTTCATTCACCCCGAAAAGTTACTTTGTGGAGGTCATTTATAGGCTGTCGTTCCGTGTAGAATACAAATTGTATTTCACAGCATCCAGCTTGGCTTTAAGGCGCCCACAATATAAAAGCTATCATAAAGTCACTCAGTATTTTGGAAGTTAAGGCCCACTATACCAATGAGACTAATATAAAATAGATTTTTCACAGAATTATCAGACCTATCAAGAATTGCAAGGCGCACTTAATGTTTTTGTCCAAAACCAAAACATATGCTTTTCGAATGAAGTTTAGGATCCTCCTCAGGGATTAAAAAAGAATTTGGAGACGTTTTAATAGCCCAATGGTTTAAGCCTCGCCTGTCATGCACGTGGTTGTGGATTGGAAATAGCAATAAGACTTCTTCAATTCATAACGTACTATTTTCTAAGTTTTAACACTTAACTAAAAGCAAATAACTACATAGTATAAAACAAAGTCGCTTCCCGCTGTCTGTCTGTCCATATGTATGCTTAGATCTTTAAAACTACGCAACGGATTTTGATGCGGTTTTCGGTAATAGATGGAGTGATTCAAGAGGAAGGTTTATATATATATGTTCTGTACCCGTACGAAGCGGGGGCGGGTCGCCAGTATATCATATAAACGATATAGTAGTCAACATAATATTTAAGCTTATTTTTCGCATACATTTCTTGGTGAAATTGCAATCATTTACGCCTATGGCCAATATGGCCATTTATCACAGGCTAGGCCTAGCCTACCACACGATGGAACCCACTGATAACCAAGCCAACATAACTTACGTTCACAAAACACTGTGGGTCATATTATTTTATTTATGAACCCCGCACTACAATAGGCCTCTATGGAGTAAAAACGTTGCTCAGATTATAATGGTGAAGATTTTTGTAGCAGAATGTCGTTATTACTAACACACGATACAGAAAGCTGGTGTAAGTTCACACACCGACTACGGACCCAACAGTAGGGACATTAAAACAGCGAGGATTGGTGACACATATTTTTTCACTAGCTGTTGCCCGCGACCTTCGTCCGCGTGAAATTTTATAGCCCTTAACCTCCCTCGATAAATGGGCTATCCAACACTAAAATAATTTTTCAAATCGAACCAGTAGTTCCTGAGATTAGTGCGTTCAACCAAACAAACAAACTCTTCAGCTTTATAATATTAGTATAGATTACTTGTTTCATTTTTGACAGTGTACGGACAGCCTAGTCGTGTGACCGTCGGACTGCCAAGTCATAGGTCTCGACTTCAAACCCAAGGCCTCCGGTTTTTTGGATTCATGTGCGTATTGTATAATTATCACTTGCTTCGGTGATGGAAAACATCATGAGGAAAGCAGTATGCCTGAGAGATATTTCTTGACGGCATGTAAAGCCAAGTCAGAGGCCCATGGGTGGCATGAAAAAAAACTCTGACACCAGGTTAGGCACTAACCACACGATAAAGAGTTATTTGTTTAGAATTTCGTCACAACCAGTCTTACGAAGGGGTATCATATTACCCAGTAACTGGGTTGTGGAGTCAAATAGGCAATCACTCCATGTAAAATAATGGTATTCAGCCGTATCCGGTAAGACTAGAAGCCGACCCCAAAATAGTTGGAAAAAGGCTAGGCAAATGATGAATTGATTTAACTTTCAGGCAGTCGCTTCACGTAAAATACTGTATCCAGCTCCATCCGGTTAGACTAGAACTTCAACATTAGTCAGGTCTCAAACTCGCAGAAGTTGCATGTTCTAGCGGAGGTCATTAATTAGAGAATCTTAACATCGCCATTCAGGAAAATGACTTCATGAGACGAAGAGAGAAGGGTATCAACATCTTTTAGTGTTTTCTTTGACTTATAGATGGCGCTGGTGAATTTTATTAATTATTTAAAAATGTGTTTATTACACACTTCATTAAGGCAAAATATAAAACAACAAAAAGATACTCATCTCATTTTTAAGCAAACACCCAACCCGTCATAGCTACCTGCACAGCTGATGAACTACTTATTCCGCATAGAATTGTGAAATCAACGAGTCATACAGCCAATGAAGCCAAGCCAAGCTATAAATTCTGACCCGTCCCAACTAATCTATGATATACTCGACGAAATTGGAGGTAACTTCACTCCCGATTCAATTCCCCAGCCCGCTCATCTCACACCCTCAACGCAGGAAAGCAATGCCACGCATGAGCGACGCGAGTGGACGCTGAGATAAAGGGATTTGCGCTTAATGCCTTGTTGTCGAGTGTGCCTAGGAGAGAATGGGCCAGCCGAACGGTGGCTGGCCAGTATCGCGCCCCTGAAGCTTTTAGGGTTATTTTTTTTAAATAAACAGTTGTTATGATGTTCCTTTTGACGATTGAGCATCTGTCTTTTGTTTTTTTATTTAATAATTGACCGCAGTTTATGGACGGTTTTTTTTTCTTCAGGCTTCGTGGTCAAGTTTGAATATTCGGTGGGTTAAAAGTTGGGTTATGGAAAATTTTGTTCGAAATTTGAAATAATTTATTGTTTTAGGCGTAGGGGTATTTGAGTAGTTGTTTCTAACGGTACAAATTGTTATGTGCCAGTGTTTTAGCATGAAATAACATGCCATATTTTATCATCACGCCGGTAATCCCCGAAGGATAAGGCAGAGGTGTACCTCATGCTACACCCAAGTTTTGACATTAGTGGAGACATTGTTTATTGATGCTAAGCTATTGAGATAAAAGATTATAATTACGTTATTGTTTTTGTTGATTGCGCATGATACGCCTGACGAGCTTGAATACCAACTCATATATTTTTAATGAAAAATAAAATATTCACAAAGGAAAATTCAAAGAAGGAAGTTCCCATAAAGTCAGTTGGAAATATACCACAATTATTATTGCACCTCTTCAAACTTTTGCCATTTCTGTTGGAATGAAGTTTCTTTTTCATCAGAGATAACCTCCGGTCCGCTAATTATTCTATCTGCAAGGATCCCCGACTACTTGCAATTGTTTCGAAGTTGCATTCTCTATTCTCCAGTGAAAAATGAAAAACCGTATACTAGCCGGTGATGAAAGAAAAAGTATAATTAGCCTTTTTCAAATTAAGAACGCTTCCGTTTTTTACATTGTAGACTCTTTTTGTTTATAGCTTAGTTAAGATTTTTATATAGAACTTGCTTATGCCCGCGCCTTCGCCCGTGTGGAGGTCCGTAATAGTCCCACGGGGTCGTACTACCGGGATAAAAAGAATCCTATGTGTTTATCCTGGTTATAAACTATATGTGTGGTAAATTTCATCCAAATCCGTTCCGTAGTTTTTGCGTGGAAGAGCAACAAACTTCCATCCATCCATCCTCATAAACTTTCGCATTTTTAATATTATTAGGATTGTAGATGGTTGCAGCCTCGCTTTCAGTAGTCATTGTAAACGTATTTTTTTACGAATTCTTTGCAAATTTAATATGTGTAAACAACTCTTGCATGTAACAAGCCTTTTCAAATAGTTTCAGAGTATAGCTGTAGTGTAGTGAGTGCATAGTATTTTATAACAAACAAATTTTTCTTTAACTCCAGAAAATGCCATAACTAATCTGAAATACTACCACAGAATAAAACACTTTGGTTTTCAAAAACAAGACTAAAAAACGGATTTCGACCTTTCATTAAAAAATAACCGGATTCTTCTCGCCCGACGTAAAACTTTGAAAGCTTTTTTTTTAAAAGAACTTGAACTTGGAAGTTAAACATTCAGTACTTCGGATTGAGGAATGGAGTATTGTTAATCGGACTTTAAGATTTTGAATACTTACCTCGGGAGCTTGAGAAATCGGAATACTTAGTATATAATATAATAGACGTAATAGACGGTGGAAAACTGACTGATTTGTCTATGGTTATTATAAATGGTTTTAAGTTTATGCTTATGTTGATAATGCAGTAATAAAGTACCTACTTGGATTTTGTGTACTCGAGAATCAATTTTAATTGTCATTTACTAGTTTGCTGATTTGAATTAAAACTTTCTGCGAAAAAAAACCAACTTCCAAAAAAACACTAAAAAAGTCTAAAATAACTTTACTTTTTTAAATCGGTTACTTTGTTTGTTTCATTGAGTTTTTTGCGACCGACTTCTGATAGTAAAGTTAAGAAAAAATACGTATACGTTGTATAACAAAAAATAATATAAATAAATTAAAAATTCAAGGGGGCGGAACCATACATGCGCGTGTCCGACTCGCTATTGGCCGGTTTTTTATTGTTTAACTTACAAATCAACAGAACACTAATATCTACTACAGGACGGAGAGGTGTGGAAGGAGAAAGGGGAGCCCTTTGCCCAACAGTGGGCCAACAAAAAAAAAACCTACCAACAACTACCAACATAAAATTATCCGATTGTTTCATAAACAGATTTTCTTGTCACACCCCCTGTCCCAACACTATTCGGGGTGCAAACACAACATTAACTCACACAATAGCCAGCCAGACTTATTTTATTTCACTACCCGCTTGTAGTTCATTTAAAACCGGATCAGGGCGACCATGATGTATGAAATGTGCAACTGTCCTGGTTATTAATGGGCAGGATTTAGAAGTGACGTTGTATAACGGCTTAGTCCTTTTTGGGTAGAAAGAGGGGTGCCTTTATGGGTATGGTTTAATGTGTCTAGTTTATCCGGCGCTTTAAGCATTATTTTTATTTTAAAGATTACAACGGCTGTTTTTTTTTTTTAAATAAACATTGTTGTTATCAAATAATAATTAAGATACACGTATAATGGTTGTGATTTGGGTTTAAACCCTTCCGTTGTTAATCAATACCTAGATGCTAGAAAGCTCTTAAATTGGTTGCGCGGGATTCTTGCACAAAAAATAAACTTTTTATCTCAGCCGAAAGTCATCTATCTTTTATTTTATTTTTTTCTCTTCTTTTCTTTATCGTGTGGTTAGTGCCTAATCTGGTGTCAGAGTTTTTATGCCTCTGACTTATCTTTACATACCGTCGAGAAATATCCCTCAGGCATGCTGGTTTCCTCGCGATGTTTTCCTGCATCGAAGCAAGTGATAATTAGACAATACGCACATGAATCCGAAAAGTCAGAGATGCGTGTCTTGGGTTCGAACTCGAGACCTAAAAAATAAAAAATAAATATTTACTAAGTCGGGGTTGTGGCTTCAGGCACTTCCGTCATCCGCCATTGGCACTATGATGGATGACGCATCGTTCCGGGTCGCTACGAGTCTTCGCTTAGGCGCACCTTGTGTTGCCCCGCATCGATGTCACTGCGGTGAAGCTGTCGACAGCCTCGGACACCATGGCCTGTCCTGCTACAGGAGCGCAGGTCGCATTGCACGGCACGCCAGCATTAACGACATTATTCGTCGAGCCCTTGTCAGCGCCGGCGTACCAGCGGTTTTAGAACCAAACGGCTTGGTACGTGACGATGGCAAGAGACCAGACGGCATGACGTTGGTGCCTTGGAAGGTGGGTAGGCCTTTGGTGTGGGACGCAACCTGTGTCGACACCCTTGCGCCATCTCACCTTGCAAGCACGGCGGGCTGTGCAGGCGCTGCTGCTGCGGCTGCTGAGATCCTCAAGCGGCGCAAATACTGTAACTTTATTGGTAACTACAGTTTTGAGCCGTTTGGGGTCGAAACGCTCGGGTCATGGGGACCGAGTGCGCGTCTTGTTTTTAAGGAAATCTCTCGCCGACTGGTCGACACTTCGCGTGACCAGAGGGCTAGCTCTTTCTTTGGCCAAAGAATTAGCATTGCTATTCAGCGTGGCAATGCTGCCAGTCTTCTGGGCACGTTTCCAGATGACAGCGATGCGGAGGAATACTTTGACGCCTAAGTGTCCTATTGTCGTCTTTGTTTAGATGTTTATATTTTCTTACTTTTAGTCTTATTTTTATTATTACTTTAGTTCTTTTTAGTCTGTAAATATTTGTATATATAAAGTTGTAGATATAAATGAAAATAAAAATTTTTACTAACTAAATCTAAATATGTACCCACATATATAAAACGATAGGAAACTTAGGTAATGACACTTATCTAATATCTTTTCGTGTATTCTAACTTTCTTTTCTTTTTTAAAAAAACACCCCCACCCTACTAATTTCTCCTGTACCGTGGGTGCGTTAAGAACCATTTAAGCTCATTAACTAGATGAATAGATAGTATCTACCTAGCTACCTCTTTTACAAACCATGTTGTTAGACTAGAAGTGAAAATGATGACAGTACATGATAATTTTTTTGTCAAAAGAAATAATTTTCACACAAAAATCAACGATCATGGTCCACCCACTCGCGACACAAGTACCTACAATTAATTTCGCGTAACATTGTGAAATATTTTAAAATTAATTATGAACTTGCTCTGGGCGAAACAGATTGTTAACACTTCAGTACAATGTCTTTTGTGCTTGCTTACTTATGTACTTTTGTACCGGATGAATGGATAAATGTTGGATGTATTTTTCTGTAGAAAGATACAAACTTATAGAAAGAAAGATACTTACTTGATCGTTGTTCCTGCTCGGATCGATCTTTATCTTAATGTCGTGCTTGCCTAGGTTGGTCTGTGGATGGGTGACCACCCATTACAAACCGATTTTCCTCCGTGCCTCGGAAAGCACTCACACAAGTCAAGGCTGTCAATTGTAGATCATTGACAGTCGTTACAGGTAATCAGTGGCCCAAAAAGACTGACAACCAGTCTTACCAAGGGGTATTGTATTACCTAGTACTAACTACGTTGTGGAGGTCAGATAAGCAGTCGCTCCATGTAAAATACTGGTATTCAGCTGCATCCGGTTATACTGGAAGCCGACCCTAACACAGTTGGGAAAAGGCTAGGCAGATGGTGTGTAGACCCACATTTCGCCTGTTATGTTCAAGACCTATGTATTAAGAGGCGAGCCTTTTGACATCAACGGGGCACAAGTCCAGACTCCGTGGTTGCTAAAAAACCTAATAACACTTTGCCGACCTGGGAACCGAACCCAGAACCTCATGCTCAGCAGTCGCGCTCGCGACTACTAGACCAACGAGCCAGTCCTATAAATCCTTACGTTGACTTACGATGCAGTGCATTTGTCTTCTCCGAGCCATAAAAAGGCAATCTAATTCGGTTCAATAGTAGCTACGTGACTTGAATAAAACATGTGGTCACGATTTCTGTTCTCGGGCGAGTTAAAAAAGTTAATTAACTTACTTACTCCCTTTTCTAGTTCACTGAAATGCAAGTTTAATATTGCCTTGTAGAAGAATGTTGAAAGGGAATCTTAGTGACGCAATAGGTATACGGTACTGCCTGGAGGGTTAGGAAAAGCTGATTAGTGACCTATTATCCAAGGTGGAACATAATAAAAGCAAGGCCTCTAATGTGGTCTCTCAGACCATGACATTGAACAACTTTTGTTCTACGATTCCTGGAACATAAGAAAAAAAATAGATTTTTTTTATTTCTGTAGGAACTGACGCGATCAGCTGAAAAATGATTGCATGTAGCGGAGATGGGAATGTTGAGATGGATATGTAGAGTGACTACAATGGATAAAGTAAGGAAGTACGAAAATGGCGCCTGTTACAAAAAAAATAAAAGGAAGTTGTTTGTCTTGTTATGGACATGTAATCAGGAGGGATAAAACGCATATGACTAAAAGAGTGATGGACATAAATGTTGAAGGATGGAGAGGGAGAGGAAGGCCAAAGAAAAGATGGATGGATTGTGTGAACACTGATATCAAAGAGAAAATGAGTAAAAGATGCCGTGACGTCTGACAGGGGAGAATGAAAGAAGAAAACGTGTTGCGCCGACCCCAAATAGAATGGGACAAGGGCAGAAAGATGCTGATGATGTCGCGATCAGCTGATCAACATGTATGGTAAAACTAAAAAAAAGCTATGAATTTCCAAAAGTATGACTTTTGGAAATTCATAGCTTTTTTTTAGTTTCAGACCATGCAACTGAACAAAAGATGTTCAGTTGCATGGTCTGAGAGACACCACACGTGGAGTCTTGCGTTTATTATGCTACACCCAGTATAGTACACCCATGTACTAGGTGCGAGCCTATTGCCATCAACGAAGAAAAAAAAAAAAGCACTAATCCAAATTCTGTGCTGCTGCTTTGAAACTTCTAGTTAAAAACCAATTGCACTTTGACTGACCGGGACTCCAAAACATCATGACCTTATTAAAGTGAGCAAAAATTGTTTAAAATCCAGCCCAACGTTTGTTTCAGTCCCTTATCAAACCATTTCTCCCAAAACATAAATATTGTGTAGATTTTTTGGAATTAATGTATCCAATTAGTTGTTCTTGACAAGCTAACAAAAACGAAGATTAAAACCAAAACAGTAATTAAGCCGGTTTTAAGATTAAAACTTTTTGTTTCTCGAAGGCTTTTACTTTATGAAGGGCCAAGGATTTAGCATGGTTCCAAGAACTGTCCCCTGGAGTAGACCTGGCAAGAAAGTTAATGAATACCTGAAAAAAACGTGGAATTTCAAACATATCAAATCAAAAGACATTTCTTCTCCCAAATATTACCTCACAGATCAAAGACATGAACTACTTTTCCCCGCGATATCACACGCGTTCTAGGAAAATTAGTTTAAGAACCTGATAAGACCTATCTGTGAGTAAAATACCATCAAAATCAGTTCAGTCATTAACGTTTGATGGAGTAACAAACATTCAATCTTCACAAACTTCAAAACATTTTTAACTTTTAAGATATTAGTTGAATTCAGCTGAGGATTACACAGAAATTTCCTTTAGTACCCGCATCAAATCATCATCTGTCTGCCTTTTCTCAAATTTTTTGGGGTCGGCTTCCAGTCTTACCGGATGCAGCTGAATACCAGTATTTAACATGGAGCGACTGACTATCTGACCTCCACAACCCAGTTAGTACTGGGTAATGCAATACCTCTTGGTAAGACTTAAGACTAGTTGTCAGACTTTCGGGCCACTGACTACCTGTAACGACAGTCAAAGATCTACAAATAACATCCGGGATCAACTGATTAACGTGCTTTCCGAGGCGCACAGGAAACTTGGTATGTAATCGACACCTGCAAGGAATAACATCGTAACTCAGGTTTTAGGCAATTTTGAGTAACAATCATATTCTTGCTGTACAAAAAATGCAGATTTTTTTTTGCACTCACTCCTGCGGCTAAATTCCTTTACGTAAACATACAATTTCAAAGTTGGTTGGCATTAAGACTTAAATGAAAGCTGTGAGATTTTTTAGAATCTTTGACGCGCTCTCCTCTAAAGTTGCTAAATATGAGTTACAATGTTACTCCTTGCAAGTGTCGTAATGATGGTTATCCGTCTATAGACCGACCTTGGCCAGCGCAGCTTAACAGCTGTTGTTACTTAGCTACGACCTCCTCACTATTCCCATCAAATATTGCAACTAAATACAAACACTCCACGAATAGTAAATGAAACTTAAACCAACAACATCAAATAAACCCAATCACTGAATTTCAGTGTAACTCGTTCTCTTTAGCTCCCAAAACCGATATACGGGTACAGTTAGTACTAAGAACTAAGTACTAACAGCAATGCCAGGGGATCAAGCTCGATAATTGGCTTTTACTTACCCCTCGATACAAAGTTGTGGTCGCTAAGCGCTTTGATTACCAATAACAGGTGGAGATCTCCGCCGGGAAGATTGAACGGTTATGCAAAGTTAGGGTTGAACAGAGATGTGATATGGATATGAAATGATCATTATTATATAGACTAGAAAAGGGATATTTACTATGTTTACTGTTTCTATTGAGTTCCCGATATTTTGGCGCTCTTGCACGCACCATGATCACGGATAAACTGAAGTTATTGCGGGTGGGTGTTTGTCGGTGGTAGCGGTACTGAGTGCAAAAAACGAACAAGAAAGAGGGTAGACCGATTTGTCTGCTCATAAACACCCACCCGCAATAAGTTCAGTTTATCCGTGATCATGGTGCTTGCAACAGCGCCGAAATATCGGGAACTCAATAGAAACAGTAAACATGGTAAATATCCCGTTTCTAGTCTATATAATAATGTTAGTGACCATGATAGTTTAAAATCTTATAATGAAATGGTCGTACACCAATACGATCATTTTGCACAGGACCTCTTCGCTGTGAGTCGTTGTCATATTGAGAAAGTTTAGACCTTTTGTTTCAATTCAAAGTGCAATGACCAAGAAGTACAGGAGTTCTGTCATCGGACGAGCAGAGATAAGGCGAAGCGTCATCGTTATTTGGTTGAAGTTCCACGACCCCGAACAACGAGCCATTTTTCAACATTTATCATGTGAACCGCCAGTCTGTGGAATTCACAGCCGGCTTCTCTATTTCCCGATCATTATAATCTAGATCTCTTCAAAGTTCGAGTGAATCGGTTTCTTCTATGCAACCGTGCATCATAGGCCCATCGCTTCACAATCGGCAAGTTGACGCCAAACGCAAACCTATTTAGTATTTAAAAAAAACCGGCCAAGTGCGAGTCGGACTCGCGCATGAAGAGTTCCGTACCATCGTAGTAGGGGAGAGCCCTCTTTATTTTTTTATTTTTTTTTTGTTGTTATAGCGCCAACAGAAGTACACTTTCAAAAAAAAAATTTCAACTGTCTGCCTATTACGGATCATGAGATACAGCCCGTTGACAGACAGACGGACAGCGGAGCTTAGTAATAGAGTCCCGTTGGTTACCCTTCGGGTAAAGAACCCTAAAAATCAGTCAGTTATATAGTAGCCTCTTCATCATCATCTAACCATAAGCTCCACTCAGCGGCCTTCACAAGGTCTTTAGATTACTCCATGGGTTTGGCCTTCCCGCAGCTGACAAAGTTTTGATTCCTCCTAAAACAATCTTTTACGACATTTAACTATGGACATGACATAAATTATATCTGGAGATATTCCTGAAATATGAACGAGTAAAACTGTAAACATAAAATCTGACCATTTCGCTTGTAAATATTTAGAAGTAGACCGCTATAACTTGATCACGATGCGTATGTTAAAACATAGACCAGAAAAATATAGAGGGAATATAAAATTGTCAATCACGTAGAAGTAATTAAATAAACATACGCATGAACGGTATGAAATCCTACTGAAATATTAACTACTCCGAACTGCAGACTAAATATTCAAATTGAGCGATAAAATAGTATTAAAAAATTGGGAAAATTTGCGTTGTATGTTATTGAATGTTTCAAATAAAAGGCAATAGATGTATGAATTAGGCTTTACATAGACACGTGTATTTTTTTCATTTCATTTCATTTACCAATAGTAAATAACTGTTAGTACATAACTGCTGGATATGTATTAAATGAGTTCTTTGTATTTGTTGCACCTACAAGTACCTAAGACTGTTATCATTATAAATACCTTATAATAAGTTGCTGTGATTTGCTGTCTAAAGCATTTTTACTAATATGCCTGACTGGAACGGAACACTACAGCGAAACAAGTTGTTTAACATTTATTTTTTATTCTTTTTTAAATCAGAACAAAATGAAAATCTTTCTAATATCCAGAGTGTTAAAGACGGACTGACCCAATTTTTTTAGGAGTAGGGGGAGAGGCATATCCTTGTTTTTACCCACAGAATCTGTCTTAAACACACATGTTTTTCTTTATTTTGGGAATTGGGATATCAAATTCATCAAAACTTTTTTGTTTGAGGCTCTAATAGTACCTACGGAACAATTTATGGTGTTTTCAACTATATACATGTCTCATAAGAAATAATTTATGTGCTTCGAAAATTTTAAAATTAATTAAAGTTATTTTTTTAATTTATTATAGAATTACAAATATTAGTTTTTTTCTTAGCTGACAAATGACACCCCTAATCCCTTTAAAAATTGTATCGGTCCTTCCACCAACATCTATTAAAAACGTAATCACGATCACGGAACGGACACGACGACCACGACGGCGATCACGGATTACGTTTTTTTTAACATTAGGAAAATACATAAAATCAGAAGCGAAGTTATTAGACAAAAAACGAAAACCCAAAGGTAACTGACGTCCTTACGCAAGCCCTAAAACTGAAATGGCAATGGGCTAGCCACGGTAGACGGTAGGTGGACAGCTAAAACTACAGAGTGGAAAGGGCCAGATGGAAAAATAAGAGTAGGCAGACCGAAGAGAAGGTGGGCTGACGACATAATAGATACAGTAGGAAACGATTGACAAAATATTGCAAATGACAGGGAGAAATGAAAGAAACTGGAGCAGGCCTTCACCCGTCGAGGGGCCCATATCCAAACAAAGGACATACTAACTTAGAGTATAAGAAAACTAAAACTACTAACAAAGGAACACAAAAATAATGTTATAAACATTTATGTAACGTAATTTTAATGGTAAAGGCTTTTTTTATTTTATTTATTATTTTTATTTATTAAAATTATACTTTAGGTGTATTACTCCAATACCTAAAATGTAACCAAATCAAAATTTAATTAGGGCACTTAATCCATTTAACGACACACTTTCATATAATTGTCTTATTTCGATGCAAATACATAAATTAACGATTTAAAGTCAGCAGGCACAACCCTGATCTCAGATCAAATGCTAGTACCTAGTTGAAGTTAAATTGATCAATTAAAACTTGTGCGCAACGTCGTAAAGATAACTTTGAAGTCGTTTCAAATGATCGCACTATCTCCTGCTATTTCTTAAAAGTCGTTTTTATTGCTGACCAATAAAACTATGGATCATCGACTGTAGTGTAGGATCAGGGTTTTTTTTATTTTATTTTAACACTGTATTTGTAAATAATTTTTCGTATTATGTTTTTACACAAGACTACTGTACATAGTCATATATTTTAAAATAGTTTTAAATTTGTTGTAATTATAACTATACAACATTAATTTTAGTATATGCGCCTGTACCTGATACACGTATCTAGTATTTTTATGTAAAGAATCTATGTACAAAATTTCAAAACTGTATCATGAAAAATCGCTAAGTTATAAGCTTGTTCTGTTACCTAGTTGTCCGCACAAAAACGCGGTCACCGCGCAGCGCGCGCCTCCAGCGTCTCTTGAGCTCATTGATAATAATAATTTGGCAGTAGGTACCTAAATTATTGCGATAGGTACTCAAAGTCGCTCGGTATCCAACTTTTAACTTTTTAAATATTTTTGGGAAAAATATAACATGGTTTAAAAATTATTGGAATCGATTCAGTTACTTATTCTGAACAAACTATATTCAGGTTTCGCAAATACTAAAAATAATGTTGTATAATATACTTGGATATAAAGAAACATATAAAGGGTCAAAATATATTAAGGTAGAGAAACTCCACAGAAAGAAAACTGATTTTTATACTTCTGGCAGCTTCACTCCAAGCCCTTGTTGACCCCAAAAATATCGTGAAATCCTTCTTATAATTTGTTTATTGTGTTATGATATCGATAGTCTTCACTTTAGCGGAGTTTCACTCGCTAATTTAATGTAACCTTGTATATTCGATAAAGTATTTTTATTTATTGAACATAAGGCCTTGACATTGATTTATTTATTTGTTTATCCTTTCAAACACACAAATGTTTAGAAGTAGATATTATTCTATAGCATTTTATAATAATCAAACTTTGGGTGATTCAGAGACAAAATGATTTAAAGAGAGTTGTCATTTGTTAGGTTACTTGTAGATTAAGCAACAGACTTAAATGATCATACTCGATGAGAGAAAGTCGAAACGAAAAGTAAAGATTATAAAGAAATAATTGAAACAAGTAAACACAAATAGGGGCGCCAAATAAACACGTTACTTTCAAATTGGATAACTCACTTGAAAAAATAATTTTAACAATAAAACAGTTTTATAATTCAATGTGCCATCGACTAATGAATCTTAGGCAACTGAAGTGTGAATGTCAACAAAATATAATTGAACGGCAAAACGATAAACAAATTATAAAAGGTAGACTGGTACTTGAAACATTCAAGCGATGTCAAAAACGCAGGACACTAGAATAAAAAAACGCAATAAAAAACATTGTAAAACGTCGAATAGCAGGGATGCTTGGAAAAGTGTTGAGTATTTATAAGTACGTTTCTGACGGGCGAACCATTCCACGACTATTAAATTTTTAAAATGTTGAGAACTGCTGTGTTTTTGTTTCTGCTAAAGGAATATAGTTGCTATCTTGTTTTACCCGATTATAATGGGACTCTAGATTTCCCTCCTAGAATTGGGACAGTTGGAATAAATGCACCGTTTTCAAGAAGGGGCATAAATAGTGGGAAACCTCCTAAGTACTTTGATTGGAGGCACGTCAAAATGGTTTCGCCTGTTAAAAATCAAGACCAATGTGCCGCTTGCTGGGCCTTCAGTGTTAACGGTAAAACTTTATTTCTTTTCAAAAAAAAATCATCATCATCATTTCAGCCGAAAGACGTCCACTGCTGGACATAGGCCTCCCCCAAGTGTCGCCACATTGACCGGTCCCGTGCGACTCGCATCCAGCGGATCCCTGCAACCTTCACCAGGTCATCGGTCCACCTAGTGGGAGGCCTTCCAACGCAGCGTCTTCCGGTTCGCGGTCGCCACTCCAGAACTTTTCGGCCCCATCGGCCATCCGTTCTGCGAGCAATGTGCCCTGCCCACTGCCACTTCAGTTTGGCTATTCTTCGGGCTACGTCGGTTACCTTGGTTCTCTTGCGGATGTCCTCATTTCTGATTCGATCACGCAAGGAAACTCCGAGCATAGCCCTCTCCATTGCCCTTTGGGTGACTTTAAGCCTTCTGATAAGGCCCATTGTGAGCGACCATGTTTCGGTCCCGTAAGTAATCACTGGCAACACACACTGGTCATAGACTTTCGTCTTGAGACACTGCGGTAAGTTGGACGAGAAGATACCACGCAACTTTCCGAACGCTGCCCAGCCGAGTCGGATTCGACGAATTACCTCTTTCTCGAAGTTAGACCTACCTAACTGGATCGTTTGTCCAAGGTAGACATAATCGTCTACAACTTCGAGTGTAGAGTCTCCGATCTTGATAGGAGTGGGTGTTACATGGGTATTCAACATGATTTTGGTTTTGTCCATGTTCATTTTAAGACCCACTTTTTCGGAAGCTCTACTAAGGTCATCGAGCATTGTACTGAGGTCCTCCATGGTCTCAGCCATGACCACTATATCGTCGGCAAACCGAAGGTGAGAGATGTACTCGCCATTGACGTTGATGCCTAGCCCTCTCCAGTCCAGAACCTTGAAGATATCCTCCAGTGCAGCGGTGAACAGTTTCGGAGATATGACGTCTCCCTGTCTTACACCTCGCTGCAAACACTTCAACACCTCGATGTACCGATAGTCGATTTGGCACCGTTGGAGAGACTGCAGTACAGCCCAAGTCTCGATCGAATCGAAGGCCTTCTCGTAGTCCATAAACGCCAAGCAGAGAGGCAGGTTATACTCTTCGGTCTTCTGTATAACCTGCCGCAGCGTATGTATGTGGTCTACGGTGCTAAAGCCCTTTCGGAATCCGGCTTGTTCGGGAGGCTGAAAATCGTCAAACCTGCGCGCGAGACGATTCGTGATGACTCTTGAGAACAACTTGTAGACATGGCTTAGAAGTGAGATGGGCCTATAGTTCTTCAGCCGGGCATTGTCGCCCTTTTTGAAGAAGAGTACCACCACACCCCTGCACCATGCCTGCGGCGTTTTCCCCTCGAGTATGACGGAATCAAACAGCTTCTGAAGGGCCTTAAGTACCGGTTTTCCACCCGCCTTCAGGAGTTCGGCCGTAATTCCGTCATCACCCGGTGCCTTGTTGTTTTTAAGCTGTTTAAGAGCCATCCTAATCTCGTACAGGCTGACATCCGGAATGTCTTCGGTATAGTGTCGGGTCAGTCTAGCTCTTGGGTCGTTAGCTAGAGTTGCAACAGGATTTCTAGTTGAAGTGTACAACTGCCCATAAAAACTCTCGATCTCCCTCAGCAGCTCCGGTTTGGCGGATACGATCCTGCCATCGTCGGTCTTCAGTTTCGTTAGCTGGCTCTGCCCAATAGCCAGATCTCTTGAAAATACCTTGGAGCCTTTATTCCGCTCAATAGCGTCTTTAATACGCTCGGTATTAAAGCGGCGGAGGTCGCTCAAAAAAAAATATTTTATTTAATTTCAAAAGTATTTCTCAATCAGATTTTAGTATTTTTGTTCGTTTTAAGGAGCTCGTGGTTAATAAATAACAGCCGCATGGGTCGATCTTTAAGGTTAAGCATCGCTCCCAAGTTCTGTATGGTGTTCGGACGTAAAGAATAGCACCATCCCATATCTTCCCGTGGGTGTCGTAAGAGGCGACTAAGGGACTTACCAGAGAATGGGCAGCAGCGTTCTCTGATTCTACAACAACCATACTGCGATCGCCAACCCGCCTGCCAAGCGTGGCGATTATGGCAAAACCCCCCTTCTTGGGGGAGGCCTATGTCCAGCAGTGGACTTTTCGGCTGAAATGATGATCGCTCCCAAGGTCGGTCGATGGGTGGTGCCTCGCAAAACACGTTATACCGTCGTTGTCATTTGTAGATCTTTGACAGTCGTTACAGGAGCCCGAAAGTCAGACAACCATTCGTCTTACTTTGTGCTAACTGGGTCGTAGAGATCAGATAGGCAATTGCTCCATGTAAATTACTGGTATTCAGCCAAATCCGGTTAGACTGGAAGTCGACCCCAAAAAAGTTAGGAAAAGGCTAGGCAGATGATGATTTGATGCGGGTACTAAAGGAAATTTCTGTGTAATCCTGAATTCAATTAATAAATAGCTGAATTCAACTAATATGTTAGTTGGGTAAAGGCTAGGTAAATGATGATGATTTTAGTTTCTTTCGTCTTAGTTTCTTTGTTGGGTATCAGGCTTTATATGTAACTGTAAAAAAAACGATTATTTTAAAAGTTTTTTATGCGACAGCAAATATTGAAAGTCACCTGCTGATATACCGAGGTGTGGCAGAAGATTTGTCGGAGCAGTTTCTAATTGATTGTGATGAAGCCCAATCGGGATGTGGTCCCGGATCCGTCATCAAAACATTTGCGTGAGTTTGAGTTAACAGCTACAATTATTTATTATAACACATATACAACATTATTTTTAGTATATGCGAAACCTGAATATAGTTTGTTCAGAATAAGTTACTGTATCGATTCCAATAATTTTTAAACCATCTTATTTTTTGTGCCAAAAATATTTTAAAAAGTTTACAAATTGGACACCGAGCGACACTAAGTATCTATCGCAATTATTTAGGTACCTACTGCCAAATTATTATTATTAATGAGCTCAAGACGACGCTGGAGGGGCGCGCGTGGCGGTGCCACGTGGTGACTACGTTTTTATGCGGACAACCAGGTAACAAAACAAGCCTATAACTTTGTGATTTTTCATGATACAGTTTTGAAATTGTGTACATAGATTGTATACATAAAAATACTAGACACGTGTTTCAGGTTTCGCATATACTAAAACTAATGTTGTGTAATACCACACCTTAAGGTGCAAGAGCCAGGGTAACCCCTGAAATTCAAATTTTTTTACGTTTTTTTGCAATTTGGCGGTCAGTGTCAGGTTTTATGTTGAACAAAATATGATGGAATTTCGCTGGCTACCCTCGCGCTTACACCTTAATACTTGGAAGGCACTGCCAGAAGTACCGATTTCGTACTTTGTTTAACTAGATAACATCTTCTTTTTTTCATATTGAATACTCTGACAACATGAAAACAAAGTCAGTAGCAACTGTCTCATTTAAATTCCAGACATTGTCTTGGTCTGATCATGTGAGGAGCATGCACATTAGCGTCTGAGATGGTCTTTTAAGGAAAGAGCCACACAGATTTGAGTGATATATAGAGCCATTCAGAGCTTGAACGTATCAGTACTCAAAACTTAAGGAGCTCAGATTCGATGAACCTTACCCTTTAGTCTTATTTCAGGCACATAGTGACGGAATTCGGTGGCGTTCTCCGTACCGAAGATTACTATCCTTATGTTGAAGTTCCCAGGGAATGCAGGTGGAAACGTGACATACGTAAGGTACCAGGGTCTTCGCCTGGAAACCCTCATCCTCAGCCAGTACCTGTAATTGGGCTTCAAAGGGTGAAACCTGATGAAGAAGTGATGGTTAAATACCTGTATCAGCATGGTCCGCTGTCTTCTGGTAGGTGAAAGAAATATTTCAGAGTAAGATTCTTACTAGACCTAAAAAGTCAGATTCTAAATAAGATTTCTCGAGTGTTAGGTACTTAAACAGAAATACGTAAAGATCAAATAAAATCGACAAACAAGATATTATTTCATTCAATGCTGCTCATAATGATTGCATTCCTAAATTATTGCGTTCAGCGTAACACACATTAGCGAGAATAAAAAACAAATGAATCATTGCTTATTTTGTGACAATGAAAAGAAAAGTAAAAAAAAAAAGAGTGAAGCCTGAAGATTTTATTTTGTGATGTAAAATATCAAATACATAAAATTCGCGCCTTTTTTTCCGTTTGGCATAAAGAATAGGTACTGCAGAATGCCATCGACTACCATCTTTACAAATCCCTGTTGCTTCGATTGCATTCATCGTTGCGTTACGAACTGTATTATCGCACTTCTTATATGAAACCATTTAGAAGATTTACGCAAAATATTTAAATAACCATAATATGATTTCTATAGCAATAAATTCGGCATCCATGGACAAATACAAAGGCAATTACATAGACGAACCAACGGATGAGGACTGTAGTCCGAAGGAGTTGGACCACGCTGTTTTGATCGTCGGTTATAATGTCTATGGTTTGTATCGATTTTATATTATTATATTTTCGCCAGTAACTCAAAGAGGTGAAGCCTGTCTCCGGAACATTAAGTTCAGGATACCGGCAGAGACAGGCCTTGGCATAGGGTGAATAACTAAGCGGTTGGTTGTTGTTATGGATATCATTTCATTTTTATCAATAACGTACCTTTTATTTCTTTCAGTATCAAAATCCGGTAAAGAAGTCCCGTACTGGATTATAAAGAACTCGTGGGGCACCGAATGGGGAGACGGAGGATATTACTATTTGGTGCGCGGACGTAACGCATGCGGGATCGCCACAGACGTATCATTCGCTTACGTTACATAGTTCATATTAGTTACATGCGACTGACAGTGCAGTACAGATTCCAGCACATCAAGCTACCCGAAACTGTCAAATTTTCCCAATCAACATTGAACCTAATCCTTTAGCGATAAAGTTGAAAATCTATTAAAGAAATTTGACAGATAGTAGAAGTTTGATGTGCTGGCGTCTGTACAATCGGTGAAAAATAAAGTCTTCATAGAAAATATTATTGTCGCCACTTTGTTTTAACTTTTACAAGATGGCGGTCGTCGGCCGCCATTATGTATCATGTGTGGTTTTATGTTCCATTCCAACATTGAACTAAAGATATCTCAATTTAAATAGTAGGTTATATGCATTTTCATGTAATATAAATAATCTCTCAAAATTACAAAGATAAGCAAATATCTATATTATGTTTAATCCAGATTGGCTAAAGACAAATTTATATATCAATGACACCGACCTCTGTTAATTCTATTACAACCTTCTTTTCTATAAAATATGTACGATACTTTAATAAATCCCGATCTAAGAGTTACTTATGAAATAAACATTATTTTGGTTGAAATTTAATACAATTTTCGGGTTAGTTAGCTAGTCCCCGATGTCGTTAATATTCGATTGCGTCTGGACAGCGACCAATAAGTTTGGTATTAAGTGAATGTACGGGACAGGTGAGCTGAAGGTGAATGGGGTTGATTGTGGATTTAGATAAAGATAATAATCCAAAGGCATTAAAAGGGCATGCAAAACATAATATACAAGGTGTAAACAGACCCTTCACGAAGCCGTCAACCAAACATTCTGTACATCAAACTAAAAATATCTATCTACGCAAAAATTATTGCTGGAAATCGACTTTTTTTTTGAGGTGAAAAATCACGTTTTACGTTAGGACTCACTGTAACGCACAGGGGTCATGGAGGTATTTAAAGTAAGATTATAACATTAAAAACTTGTATTTAATAAAAAAAAGTTGAAACTTTTACCCCCAATATATCCGTAACTAGAAGGTTCCCAGGTAGTCTTTAACAAAAAAATATCGCAATGATGGGAAGAACACATACCCTTCGGCTTCGGTAAGAGTATTTATTACATGACATAAGTAAATCCACTCTTTGGGTAGTCAGGTCATTTGTCGATAGCATGTTTCAACTATTGCAGTAGTCTTCCCGACAGTATACGGTCATAGCGACCTATCTAAATGAAGATTGCCACGGTGCGAGAGATATTATAATGCACAAGTGTATGCGCAGGCACAGGTGCGCTCTCTCTTTCCTCACTCTCATATTCTAATGGGACGGCAATCCCACACGACCGGAGAAAGATCAGGCGCAGGACGAGCGGCTTAACGTGCTTTCCGAGGCACGGGGGGTTTTGTACCGCAAACTTCCAAACGTCGGGAACTACTAATGAGAAATTCTTAATGGAAAAACCGAATATCACTTTTTGCCTGAACCGGAAATCGAACCCAGGGCCCCCCCAACCCAGCAGTCACACTTGTGCCCGGGAAACCAACGGAGCAGTAGTCTAACTGTTGTAGTAAGTCTATTAAGGTAAGGTTTTTGTTAGCCTTACAACATAACATACAGAGGAAACCCTAAACGGGGCCTAGACAAAATGACAATCTATCTATTATACAACATTAGTCTTAGTATATGCGAAACCTGAAACACGTGTCTAGTATGTTTATGTAAAGAATCTATATACAAAATTTCAAAACTGTATCATGAAAAATCACAAAGTTATAAGCTTGTTCTGTTACCTGGTTGTCAGCACAAAACCGTGGTCACCACGCAGCACGCCCGCGCGCTCGCCTCCTGCTTCGTCTTGAGCTCATTGATAATAATAATTTGGCAGTAGGTACCTAAATGATTGCGATAGGTACTTAATGTCGCTCGGTATCCAACTTGTAACTTTTTTTAAATATTTTTGGGACATAATATAACATGGGTTAAAAATTATTGGAACCGATTCAGTTACTTATTCTGAACAAACTATATTCAGGTTTCGTATATACTAAAAATAATGTTGTATAATAATATAATTCAATTGTAACAGGCCGATGTCTATACATTGATGATATTGAAAATAAAATTATATGGGGTTCTTTATTATAGCAACAGAAGACAAAACAACAGCTTTTCCGTCTGTCTGTCAGTCTGTATGTTTGTACACACATCACGTAAAAACTACTGCATGGATTTGAACGCAGTTTTACTGAAAGATGCTTAACTTAAAAATAGGCTACATTAGATATAGTTTTGGACCCGATAGCTGGCGTTGTGCGAAGCAAGTGCGGGTCGCTAGTCAGCAATAAAGATGAAGGAAAGAGTATAAATATACTGGACTGACATACGGTCGACGAAAAGCTAAAGTCAGTACTGTTGAAAATTAGAAATGCAAAACGCGTAGAAAGCGATTGTTCCCTTTCTAGACATTCTGGTTTTGTTATTATTCTGCAACCCACCACATACAGTTAAAAAGACAAAGGAAAATAATCCCTTCTAAATTACCGAATCCATGAATTCGCTTTGTGCAATGTAACTAAAATCTTCCACTAGTGTAAACGCAGCATAAAAGCTTAGTCCGAACGCAGCACAATACAAAGTTACACAACTTTAATTAACCGTTGAACAAGTTACAAAAACAGTATCAACAACACACCTTATTATTCAAACCAACATTATGAATAACACAGCATTTTGTAATAAAAACAAAAGAGAAAGTTTACAAACTTTTTGTTGTTTTAAAACTTAGAACGAAGAATTTTATATGAAACAATGAAATATGGAATTGTTAATACTGTTGTAGGGTAGTAAAGAGAGTAATATGTTAAATCTTGGGTTAGTGGAAACCTGTCAACCGAAGGTATTGTCAGCTGGAGACGTAGATGAGTCATCATCATCATTCTCCTGTCCTTATCCCAATCCATTTCAGGTCGGCGCCGCAGGTTTTCTTCATCCATAATTAACCCTTAATTGGTCGCGTGGAATGTTACACACCCCAGCGCATCCTTAAAGGCTTAGAACTTATTAAATTCTAAATTTTGAGCGCTGAAGTTCCCGTTAGCTTCATAAAAACACGAGTCCTTTATGATCAAGTATCGAGCATAATTATGATTTTGCATGTATTTCGTATTTGATTTATATGATCGGAGTGTCACGCACCCCACGTGACCGTTTACGTAACTTTTTAGACGCGACCTATTAAGGGTTGAACGTAGATGATATTTCGCAAGATAAATCTGATGATTGGGACTGCATTCAAATATACTAATACTAATACATTCTGTATACCACAAAACTAAAACTTGAATGGTTCAAAAATAAATGCGAAGAGGTAAAATCTAAACTGAAACATTGCATCCACATTAGAGAAATTGTAGATAGAACATAAACATAATGTATCCAAAATAAAAGCACTCTAAAGCTGCGTGAACAGGCTTACGTTCAACAGATACAATATGATTTGATTGATTGGTAAAACTTTGTAAATCCCACACGGAAACGTCAGAAACATTTACATTACTATTTTACTTAACTTCATACCTTTTTCCCTCGTGGTAAAATAGATTAGCTGAACTGCCAAATACAAGCCTACTTTTGCTTTTGCTATGTTCATGTCCATATCCAATTGCGCCACATTGTGAGTGGCTTTCGCCATATTTTAAATTCAACGTTACTACGGAGTGGTTTGAACATCGAAGCTAAAACGGTTACTACGGTATTGTAAGGACATCATTCTGCCCCCCCCCCCCCCCCCCTACTTAGAAATTTTTCATCGGTTATTAAAAAACAACTACAATACCTACACGGTCCCCTACAAAAATGCAATACACGGTCAAAATGTATGGAACAGCTGATTTTTTTTTTAAGACCGATGATGTTCGTTTATTTTTAGGCTCAGAATGATGTACTGAATACGTGGTACATAACCGTTTTCGCGTCGGAGTCCCTTCCATCCAGAATAGCACAAGCATAGTAATATAGTCGACTATATTGTTCCCACTTCTGGGACACAGGTCTTATATGAGTGCAAATGGGCTATAATCAACCACGCTAGCCCAGTGCGGGTTGGTAGATGTCGCATGTCTTGCAATTTTTGTTCAAGGACATGTCGGCTTCCTCTTGATTTCCTTCACCAACGTTACCACATCATCATCATCATCATCATCTTCCTACACTTGTCCCATTCTACTTGGGGTCGGCGCAACACGTTTTCTTCTTCCATTCTCCCCTGTCAGACGTCACGGCATCATTTACTCCTTTCTCTTTCATATCATTCCTCACACAATCCATCCATCTTTTTTTGGCCTTCTTCTGCCTCTCCATCCATCATCATTCATATCCATCACTCTTTTAGTCACATGTGTTTCATCCCTTATCACATCAACGTAACTAAATTAACTAAAAATTTTAGACCCAAAATAAATTCCTGTACAGATTAGATTTCATTACTCTTCAACGAAATATTATGCCTGCATCGTGTAGATTTTATAATTAATCTTTAGTATAAACCTAAAATAATATTACTTTAAACAACGCCCACCACGTAGATCGGCGTGGGCAGTTAGTCAATTTTCAAATCAATTGCTATTCTAGACATCAGTGGTACCCTAGAATGTTAAAACCGTATAGAAGAGAATCTCGATATTTTCTTTTGTAGCAGGATAATTTGAAAAAGGGTTTTTTTTGCGAAATTCTCAAGATTTTTGCAAAACTTCACAATACTGGCTGGCAGACTTTCGAGCTTTCCATAACGACTGCGACTGTCAAACATCTACAAATGACAACAGTGAACCATTAGCTTAATAGAGCCATAGAGCCTCATTATCTAGCAATGGACGGTCACCCATCCAAGGACCGACGTCGGCAAGCGCTACTTAACTCACAAGATTGATCCAGACGGCTATCATTATTAAACCACGATCCGGGGTCCTCAGTATCTCAAAAAAATTGCAAAGAAAAACATTGTGAAGAAACCGGCATGTCCTAGAACCAAAAATGTGCTATCTACCAAACCGCACAGGGCTCACTCTCTTTCATAGAGAGGGCGTTTGTGTTCCAACAGTGGGCATATATACTACTTATCTCTTCTACACATTCTTATTCTATGACGCGCTCCCTAAGGGAGTTATCTAGCCTATGATAAGGGTCATGATCGTCCCTACTGGCAGAGCGGGACATTGACTAGATCGAATGGTCACGCAATCGAATAAAACCTCATGTCTATTGAACTGACGTGTTACCCAGTGGGGTATGAACGCGTTCCTTTATTGTACTAAAAAGAGTGTATTGGCCCTTGTCGTACTGATGAAGGTGTTTGATTGAAAGGGAGGGCTGGAAATTATCTGTCTTAAACTGTAACTTCTGTTGGCATCATAACAGGTTAACAAAGGAGCGTAACAGCACGCCTGTAATCCCAGCTGGGTTGGCAGAAGTCGTGTCTAATAGTACACCCACATTTCGCCAGTTATGTTAAAGTCCAATGTAATAGGAGGGGAACCTATTGCCATCAACCGGGCACGAATGCAGACTCTGTGACTGCTACTGAGAAATTCCTGATGGAAAAAACATTTTGACCGACCCGGGAATCGAACCCAGGACCTCTTGCATAGTAGTTGCATTTGGAACCAACGAGGCAGTCAAAACAATGCCAGTTAGTTTAACAAAGGAAATGATTCTAAAAACTTCTGAACAATTGTCTGTTACTTACAATGTGAGGGAGGTATAAAATAATACCAAAGTATGTGTTAGAAATGCCTCGTTGGTCTAGTGAACGTAAGCGCTACTACTCGGCACGAGGTCATGGGTTTGATGCTCAGGTTGAGCAAAGTTCTATTGGGGTTTGTGCACAGTTGAGGGCAATAGGCTCGCAATTACATGGGACACAGACATGGTGGGTGCAAGTACCATAGGTGTACCTCTGCCCAAACCATCCGTGGTTTCAGGCGTGATGTTACGATGTAATGTAATTAAGGATCATTACAACGACAATAAACAAGCACATAAAAATGTTACCTATTCATGTTTTAACCAATAAACAGGTTATGAACATAACTCCTAATAAACATAACAAGGAAAATAATAACAAGCAAATTACTTCGGAAAATGAGAATTTACACCAAGAAATACCAGGCTAGACGCAATATATTTCATAGAAAGGTTTGCGGTACACCTACTCCCAACAAAGTACATAAAAACTGCGATCTTTAGCACGAAAAATACCGTTCTATCATTTTAATGAGATACTCCAACGTCTTGAGATTTCTTTGATATTCTAAGGCGCCATTTACATTGGGCCAGAATAAAACGGAAGCTAATTTTTGTAAAGAAATCTTACAGAGCATAATAAACTTTATATGTATTGTGTAATGTACAAACTAGATCCATCATTATCTTGCTCTTATCCCAAATCATTTGGGGCGGGCGCAGCATGTCTTCTCCTTCCATATTCCTATTACTCGTCATCTCATCAGACACCACCTTTCTTGCCATATCATCCTTCACACAGTCTATCCATCGTTTCTTTGGTCTTCCTGTACTCTTATACTCATTCACATTTATACTCAAAACTTTCCTTACGACATTTTGCTCATTCAATTTACAAACACATATGACCTACTAAATGCGAATCTGATTTCCCGAGAATGCTCGAGATTTCTCCGAAAGACATGCGAGTAGTTTTTTGGCTGTTATCTAGTCTGTACGTTACACAATTAACATAAAGTTCATTATGCACTGTCTTGTTGGTCTAGTGGTCGTAAGCGCGATTACTGAGCATGAGGTCTTGGTTACGATTCCTCGGTCAGACTAAGTGTTATTGGATTTTTCCATCAGGAATTTATCAGTAGTTTTAAGTATACTCACCGTTTTATCTTATATGTCTGGGTTTGTGTTTGTGCTCGGTTGATGGCAATAGGCTCGCCGACTCCTTTTACATGGTACTGTAAGTTTCACCTCTGCCTAACTCTTCAGGAATTACAAGGCGTGATGTTATATTCATTGTGCTTTTTAATATTGAATTACAAAAAATCGTTTCCATTTCATTCCGCGTCAATGTAAATTGAGCCTTAATAATTTTGTTTCAAAAGAACAGTGTTAATTAAATTTTCTACTTTATCCCATTGAGCCTGATCTTTGCCCAATCCCCTTCAATTGTGCCATACAATCTTCTTTTATCTTTTTTTCCGGATTATTTTTAAGGCGCTTTAAAAATAACGGGCGATTGACAATTTAAACGATTGTTGGCTGTTTCTACGTCGGTACAATAATGATATTAAAGTGTAATTCGGTAACGTTTAATGACTTTTTTTCCTGTTAACGCTTATAAAAGATGAATAGATTTTAAGAATAGCTATGAAGAATTATTTCTTGATGAAGATAGACGATTTTATGTCGAGTGCTGTATTATCGTTTGGTCTTCAGCAAAACTACAATATTGTACTCTGTGGTTGTATTAAATACTATCACAATTGAATAATCGTGATGTAGGTATATCCATAATCTATACTAATATTATAAAGCTGAAGAGTTTGTTTGTTTGTTTGTTTGCTTGAACGCGCTAATCTCAGGAACTACTGGTTCGATTTGAAAAATTCTTTTAGAATTGGATAGCCCATTTATCGAGGAAGGTTATAGGCTAAAATTTCACGCGGACGAAAGTCGCGGGCAACAGCTAGTACAGAAAATAATTAGAGATATGTTAAGCCGAAATTTATTATTATTAAAAATAAAATATGGATAAAATCGAAGCCCAGAGACATGGTAGGGAAAGATATTTAACACATGCCTACTATCCAGTGTTTACATATTTCCAAAAAAATAAATATTGATTACATATAATTTTTTATTAATATGTAATCTATATTTATATTGCAACAATTTTTATTTTCTAGGAAGAAAACAGGCGAATACGTTCGTATGAGCTAAGCGCCGCCTTTGCTCTTAATTTTTATATCATTTCTTTATGAACTATGGAAGACTTACAGCTAAACAATACAGAATAAAAAAGTATGTCAAACTGACAGCCAAGTACAAGTCTTCAGTTATAAAAAATAGACTGGCTTAGGCTGGCACAGGACCGTGGAGATTGGCATAAGAAAAGAGAGGCCTAATATCCAGCAGTGGGTGAATTCACGTTGTCGATTATGATGATGATGCTAGGTGTGGTCAACATATCACTGCCCACAAAAAAAGGACAACATCAAAAACTTAAACTAGAAACACATCATCATCTGCCTAGCCTTTTCCCTACCATGTTAGGGTCGGCTTCCAGGCAAACCAGCTGAATACCAGCTATTTTGAATTATACCTATTTTACATGGAGCGACTGCCTATCTGACCTCCACAACCCAGTTAGTACTAGGTAATACGATACACCTTGGTAAGACTGGTTGTCAAATTTAGGGCCACTGACTACTTGTAACGACTGTCAAAGATCTACAAATGACAGCCGGGACCAACGGCAACACATAAAATAAACTGAAAACACATAATTATCTGATATAGACACTAGTACTTACATCTACAGAAGTTACATTTAAGTACGCCTATGTACCACTATTGTACAGCCTACATGAAGTTTAAATAAATAATATTACCGTCTGTTTTCCACTTGTTCCTTCATTTTGGCAGGACAGGTTAACTAGGACAGATAAATGATGACTAGCAAGCATTAGCAGGTAAACAAAGGATTTTCAATGGTCTCCATAACAGTGTTACAAGTGCAAATAACTAATCAACGTGCCAACCAATAATTACATTATTATAATAACGTGAAATCCACTCATATTAAATAATAGCAGTAATTTCATTAATCATGCACTTTGCACCGCAAATAAACAAAACTGGTTAATTAGTTTACTCGTATGGAAATAATAGTAAACAATACTGTTTCAGTGTGGGTTTTAATGAGCTAATGTTAATAAATGTACTCGATTATAACTAGTGTCATTATCAATATTATTCCCTACATTAAACCTGCTTTATTGGTTTTTTGGTTCACGACCATCGAAACAACAAAAAGCACGACTATTAAGGGTTGCTCTTCACAAACATAACATCACGCCTGTAATCCCTGAAGGCGTAGGCAGAGATGTACCCATCAGTACACCCACATTTCACCAGTTATATTAAAGACCCATGTAATAGTGATACAGCCTGAGCTCGTGTCTAAATAATAACAGCCATTTGGATCGCTCTTCAGGTTAAGCCGCGCTTGCCTTGGTTGGTCCGTGGATGGGTGACCACCCATTACATACCGAGTTTCCTCCATGCCTCGGAAAGCACGTTAAGCCGTTGGTCCCGGCTGTCATTTCTATATTTTTGTCAATCGTTACGTGTAGTCAATGGCCCCAAAAGTCTGACAACCAGTCTTACCAAGGGGTATCGTATCACCCCGTACTAACTGGGTTGTGGAGATCAGATAGGCAGTCGCTCCATGTAAAATACTGGTATTCAGCTTCATCCGGTTAGACTGGAAGCCGACCCCAACATAGTTGGGAAAAGGCTAAAGTGATCCAGTCGCAAAAGTGATGAAATTAATTACAAAAAGTTAAGTGCTTGCTTAGGTTCCAACACACAACCTATAATAATGTAATTTGTGGCTTAATACCACTGGGAAACCACTAAACAACCCGCTTCGTAGCTAAACTATAATGAAAATGGCCTATTCTGATTCTAGACTAAAAGTTTCAAAATCATCGGGCTCCTTAGCACAGTTGGATAACAGCATCTGTAGGTTACAGTAGAAACAATAACCATTGACTGTTATCGTTATCGTTTCTGACGAAATCCAACCCTTTCAACAAGTCCCACTTAAAACTTATTTAATTCATAACCAAAAACCGCACGCCAATCATAATTATTAGCACTTAACGAATAACTTCTCACCTAACAAATATCTTTAGAAGTCAGGTACTCGTATAACGCGCAATAATAAGAAAATGGAATGTCGGTGCTACCTTCGAACATTCCCTAACTCTCAACTTTTCAATCAGTACACTATAATGCGGTTTGCTGTTCCTCCCACTGGCGTTTCAACTCGACCGCGCACTCTCCCGGTTCGCAATAATTTCCCTCACTCACTGAACTTCACAATTACAAAGTGAGTAATTTTAGTTAAGTTTGCTTTGGCACTTGACTAAGTAAAGGCGACTGGATTAAATCAAGAGAATGTAGAATCTATAATCTATACTAATATTATAAAGCTGAAGAGTTTGTTTGTTTGTTTGTTTGCTTGAACGCGCTAATCTCAGGAACTACTGGTTCGATTTGAAAAATTATTTTAGTGTTGGATAGCCCATTTATCGAGGAAGGTTATAGGCTATAAAATTTTACGCGGACGAAGGTAGCGGGCAACAGCTAGTAATATTATAAAGCTGAAGAGTTTGTTTGTTTGGTTGAACACGCTAATCTCAGAAACTCATGGTTCGAATTGAAAAATTATTTTAGTGTTGGATAGTCCAATTATCGAGGAAGGCTATAGGCTATATAACATCACGCTACGACCAATAGGAGCCGAGCAAAACCGCGAGGTAGAGCTAGTTCTATTTTATATTAGTAAATATTAACTTGAATTTCATTATACTTTCCATGTTTAAAGATTTGAAAATGAACTTGTCCCAGCTTTTCGTCACACATAATTCAATCGTCTTCTGTAAATGAATACAAAATGTGAGTGATGTTTAATACAATATTCGCCTTTCAGCTACGTAAAACATGGCCGCTTAAAAGAAAAAACCTATTTGCATTTGTCAGAGCAAAATTTCACCAAAGAAGACCCGACTTTTCTGGAGAAATTTTGCTCTTTCTGCTCAGTGTAGGTACTGCTTATCTAGGTATATCCATATACCTAGATCTATCTATGAGTAGATCTAAAACTAACGCAATATTTTAAAACAGCTGCCTTTTAATTTAATGTCTCGTTATTTTTTTTTTTTTGTTAAAACAGGTGTAGTTAGAATTATAAAATACTTTTCTCATTTTGTTTTACAGTAACAAGCCCTTCAAGGGTTGTTATAAATAAACCGTAAATGTTGAAGTGAATGTTAAATAATTTATTTAAACCAAAGGTTAATGAAACCACATAACATTCAGTTGATAATATACAATGTATAAATGGACGCTTTATGAAGCCGTCAACCAAGCATTCTGTACATAAAACTAAGTAACTCTACGCAAAAATTATTGCTGGGAAACGACTTTTTTTGTGGTGAAAAATTACGTTTTACGGCAAGATTCAAAGTAACGCACTCAAAATATTGTGCTAATGGATGCATTGAATAGTACGGGGTTTGTGGAGGTATTTAAAGTAAAGTTATAACATTAAAAACCAAAATTTAAAATAAAAAAAACTTGAAAAAAATTTGGAACTTTGACCCCCAATATCTTCGTAACTAGAAGGTTCTCAGGCATGGTCCAGAACAAAAAATGGTCGCAATGACGGGGAGAACAAGTGTCTTTCAGTTTAAGATTCCTTAAAGAAACGACATGTTTTTTTCTTTGTCGTCGATAGCTGGTTGCGTCATGAAATCTACTATCCTAACAGCAGGTATCAAACACAGCATGACTGTAGAACTTCAACAGAAATTGAAACGGGGAGTTCCTTGCTTGAACCGGTAAACGCCAATACGAAGTAAACTCATTAGCAAAGTTTTTGCGGTGAACCGTGTTGGTGTCAGTGGCTATAAATTATTTTATTACCATCGTGATTTATTTGCTATTCAACTTATTAAGGACTTAATAGGACTTAGAAGACTCACCTCAAGGAACAACGTTGAGAGTAAGTTCTTGAAGGGAGATGTTCAAGTTTGAATTTTAAACGTACCTTCTGTTTTCACTTTAGAGATACGTAGGGTCCGTGAGGAGTGCCAACGGGGTCCTATTACAGAGCCTCAGCCGTCTCTCTGTCACATGGATGCCTCTTTTTATACCTTCGAAATATTTGATTTTCACAGACTAGACGTACGTGTAGCTGTCGTAAATCTGTCATGGAAAAAAGGCTTAAAAATTCAACACAAAAAACGACGAACGACGACTTATTTTTTAAATATTTTTTGCAGGTACACACGGCAACACATCAAGCTATACATTTCCAGTATAAAATGGCCTCGCTTTGTATAGATTTCCCGTACAATGAGAAATCCGCATAAACCGGTTTTTGTAAGACTTGTTTGTTCGTCGTGCGTACTTGCATAGAGCAAGTTTATTGTACGGAACACGTATTCCAACTCACACTTGGCCGATTTTAAACTAATTTGTTGCTCGTTTTTCTGTAGCAGTCAGCAAATTTCTGAAGCTACATAAACTGAGGGGTAAGTGCATTGACATCTCCTGAATAAATATGAAGAACTTACGTAGATGAGCAGAAATAGTAATATTTTAAAGATCATTGCTCTCAATTGAATGTAAGTGTGAGCTGGACAGTAGCTGGCTTACCAAAACGAAACAATACATATTAAATTTATTTACAAACTTATATTGTAGCTACTGGATTTTATTTTCATTTCTAAATAACAGTATCCGAGTTCGATGAACTCTTATGTCAAGCCGTGTATATAAGTTTCTGTGCAAAGGATATAAATAAATGGAAATAAAATAATATAGGCTGAGTTATTTCAGTTTTTTTTCAGAATCTTCAGGGTTTTACCAACTAGGTTGCCATTTACAGCCAACAATGGACACAATGGAACTGGGCGATTAATTTTCAAACCAAGAGTAACTAAGCAGTTTGATTCCAATTCATACGAATTGGCATGGCCTTTAGACTACCTACCAAGCCAGATTGAACTCGCATGGTGGATTATGATCCACGTCCTCTCATAGAGAGGAGGCCTTTGTCCTTGCAATGGAAATGTTAGATAATTTATACTAGTCGATCCAGACCCTGGTTTAATTACAGAATTATGCCAGAACAACCACAACTTTTAACCACCTTAATAATGTCTAAAGGCAGAGAAAAGTTATTCCAAATTTAAACCTCGATTTTAAGGTGAAACTAAAGTTTACATTAGTTATACAGTGAAAGGGACACCGACGCGAAAACGGTTACCACGCACTCAGTAGATCACACACCGAAATTTCTCATCAGTATTTTTTTTTTAAATAAGCTGTTAAATTGCAATACCTACACTGTCAAAATATGTGGAATAGCAATTTTTTTTTTTTTTTGAAAAAGCAGACTTTTGTAGGAAAAAGCAGACTTTTTTTTAGAATACCGATAAAATATTTCTATATATATATCTGTTTTCGCGTCGGTGTCCCTTCCACCCTGTATGCCTTATACATTATTTTTTCGTAAATATTTTACTTGTATTTTATTTCATATTTTGCCAAATTTACCTTTTTTTCTTTTTACATGTATTAATAAAAGTGAAAGTGCGTAAAGAAATAACTACGAAATTCACTCCCCTAATCGGCTTTTATAATGTAATCTCTTACTAGTTTCAATCTAATATTTTTCTTCAATTTCGAGATGAAAATAAAGAAATTTGTTCGGTTAATTACATTTACATAATTAGAAAAGGTGTTTTTATTCCGCGGGGAACTTTAAAAAACATTTAAGTACCGTCTTCATCACCGTTTTATTACGTGTTCTAAATTTTTTAATACCACGATTACCGTACTTTGCAGTTTAATTTTGGCAATAAAACAAATTACTAGCGAAATAAAATATTTTTGAATAAAACTGTTTTTACTGTAAACTCCATAATAAGGTACAGACGCCAGCACATAAAGCTACTCGAAACTGTCAAATTTTCCCAATCAACCTTGAACCTAACGCTTTAGCGTTAAAGTTGAAAATCTATTAAAGAAAGTTGACAGATAACGGACGGACGGTAGTAGCTTTATATGTTGGAGTCTGTACAATCAGACCTACTTTAGTATCTAATAGTCCATAAATTCCATTTTACAAAAGTCAAATTATTTATTATTTAAGAATGCAAAACGTTCTCATATTTATACATTTTCTAGAACTCATTTGAACAACAAATGTTTTTTCAAAATTAAAAAATCATAATAACTCAAAGCTTTATTAACAAATCGTAAAAGCAATTATTAAAAACTCAGCCTGGTGTAATTACTTCTATTGTTCATTAATTGAATTTTACTTAAAAGACGCGGACACTATTTTAATTATAGTTTTAATTTAAAGAGGACGGTCATCCCTCCTCCCTCTCTCAGGGCCCCTAAACATTATTATGACTCATAACAATGAGAATAAATGGTGTTAAATAAATACTTTACGAACGCTGTATAATTATTTTAATTTACTTAATTGTTTTTCTCGAGTTGCTCTTAAGTTTATTTCAGTTACAATTATGATGTAATTTGTAAGTTATCTTTCGTTTGTTTTTTATTCAGTGACTTGGGTGACTAACTAGTTACGAGGTCGGCTACACTTCTTTATTACGTAAATGTTGAATGACACGTGTCTGTCATAAACCGACGAACTTTACAGGGTAGAAGGGACACCGACGCACAAAAGGATAAACTACATAATCAGTACATCATTCTGAACCCTCCATATAGAATTTTTTTATCGGTATTCTAAAATAAAATCTGCTTTTTCCTACAAAAGTGCAATACCTACACGGTCAAAAGGTACGGACCAGCTGATTTAAAAATTTACCACATTTTTTTTTTCTTTATTTACTAATAGGGGCTTTTACGCCTAGCGTATGTCAGTCCCATCGTATCCTAAACAATTATACTTTTCATAAGACGTGGGCCATGAATTTAAACAAATCCTTCGCATCGTCACCATTTGGTTGGGATAGAATTGTATGGAACATGCCTACATCAGAAGTACCAATTAAATGAATAATGATGTACTAAATACCGTGTTCTGTCCACTCTACAGAGAGGAGTGGACACTACACTTCACTTCACTTTCAATAAAGTGTGAATTGTTTTCAAAAGTGATAAAGCAATTACATAAAAGGTTGTCTATAACTACAGCTAGCTTCACAAGCACATAAAAATACACACATGCAGTATCACATACTACCAATTTTTCAATCTGACATTTCTAATACCGAAACCCCTCGACAGACAGACAAAAACTTCAAAGTACAGATTCCGATACCAACCCGATACATGATATCGCTGTCATCTCCTGAAAAACGTACTCGCCGAACGTTGCCCGGGGAATCCAATAAGCGTGGGACGCAGACATTAAAATATTGAAAGGCGACGAAAAGTTTTCTAATAAAAAACGCTCCATTTCTTAAAATGAAAAACGATTTCCACTTTGCGTCCCTGTCTAACTTCTAGGAAACTTGGTTCCAGAAGTTTGCTATGCTCATCAATTATCACCTCTATTGCTTTGGGATAATGACTAGATTAGAAATATTAAGTGAGTCTGTAGTGTTAACAAGGCAATCATTATGATTAGCTTGATCTTAGTTGAATAATATTGTGTTAACTAGCTCCCCGACTAAGTTGAGAGTTGAAATCTAAATATTAGTTTTCTGGTGACGTTCGACTTGATTAATTCTAGCTTATTTTATTAAATTCTAGTTTTTCTTCTTTTACTTACTAAAGCGGGTTTATTTTTACTTAACAATCAATCATCTCCTGTTGTAACTTATGTTCTTGAGTGCCTGAAAATTCTGTTACGAGAAAAATAAAGATTGAGAGGGTTTTTTTAACTTTATTATTATTATTTAACCTTGCTGTGTCCTTCACTGGAAATAACATAATTTCGAAAAACCCTTTAATATTTTTTTGTTACACCTAAGTAAGTTATAGTCTTGGTACTTACTCCCATTCAAATAAAGAAACGCAAAAGAACAAAGAATTGTTACAAATTTAATTTAAAACTTTATGAAAGAATCTTCTTTGAAGGAATACCACAGGTTAATAATAAAGAAAAGTTTAATAATACTCTAAGGAGGTCTTACTACCTGCAAGTTGGAGCTGCAAAACTACAGAACTAACTAAGTACTGCGTAATACTGAAACTTGCACTGTGTTCCAATCCTATGCTGTGAACTATTGTGCTTGAAACTGATCAGTAGGTTTGCTAAGCTCTTGTAAGTACCTTCCTATTAATAGCCAGATGTACTTCTGAGATGGACAGAGGCTATAAATCAGATTTCAACCGTCTCCTAAAAAAGGAGGAGGTCGTGTATTCGCCGCCATCTTTTTTCATGTATGCACTGTACACGGATTGGCCGTGGTTGATCTGGTCGATTTAAGTGGAATACGAGAGTACGAAGATGTGTACTAAGTCACTTCTTCTGATACCCGAGAGGGTATTATCATATTTTAAGTTTCACGCTTGATTCTATACTTGTCTGGATAATCAATCGTTTTTGAAAGCAGAACCTCATTTGTTGAACGTTTTAAAACCTAACCTAAACACTTTGCATCAGAAGCAAAGTGAGTTCATTCCAATTACTCACAACCAATTCATCATCTGCCTAGCCTTTTCCAACAGTGTTGAAAAAAAAAAATACCAGTATTTTACATGGAGCGACTGCCTATCTAACCTCCACAACCCAGTTAGTACTGGGTAATACGATACCCCTTAGTAAGACTGATTGTCAGACTTTTTGGGCCACTGACTACTGACAAAGATCTACAAATAACACCCGGGACCAACGGCTTAACGTGCTTTCCGAGGCACGGAGGAAACTCGGTATGTAATGGGTGGTCACCCATCCACAGACCAACCTAGGCAAGCACGGCTTAACCTAAAGATAGACCCGAGCGGCTGTTATTATTTAGCCACGAGCTCCACAGCCAATTGTTTCCCAATAAAACTTTTAACTTCAAACCTCTTAAAGAAAACGGTTCAAAATACCTCTCCGATTCAGATTCTTACTAAATTTTTCGTGGATCCAAATTAGCCGTGTCTGTCTACCAGTCCATTACAATCATCGACAAGCGAGACTCAAGGCAATGTCCTTCAAATAGCGCGTGTCTAGACTAAATTGCCCGCGAACATTCGTCTGGAGAATATCCCTTTTTTAGAATCATCTTCTATGAATCAAGTACTCTTATTAGTCTCTTGTGAGATGAAGATATTCCTGTCCGAGCAATCTTTAATGTTCAAGAGTAAGGTTACTGTGGATAAACTTACTTTTACTGGAATTTCTTTTGATTTCAAGGCCGAGATTTGCGGCATTTCATACAAATATACCGATTTTAATGAAACTTCGTACGCATAAGCAGGATGCATAAGTCTAAAAACTTGACAGAGAACTTTTCGTAATGTGTTTTAAAAAAAAAGATAATTGGAAATTTCTGTTTCTATGGAAAATCTAAAATTTTATTTTATTTTATTTATTTTATTAAATCGGTCTAATTTAGCTGTAACACTATTTTTAGAAAATTTTCTCTGTCAAGTTTTTAGACTTATGTATCCTGCTTAAGCGTACGAAGTTTCATTAAAATCGGTCCAGTCATTTCAAAAAAAATCACTTGAAACTTTGTATGAAATGTCGTAAGACGTTTACACTCTTAATAATAATCCATTTATTTTCAGGTAACAAAGACCTATAGGATAAAAAGTATACATAATGACATACTATTAAATAACGTTTATGTTGGTATATGAAACTTAAAACTAGGTTAGCAACGCTTAAGTTGCACGAATTTTTAGTGCGTTCGTGTGGACCACGGTACACCACATCCGGGGTTGCGGTGATACTGTACTCTGTGTTATTTACTAATTGGTGACAATTACAAATATTTTTTACGAATGATTAATAACACGGTTTTTGCGTTCTACAAAATGCTACGTCACCCGTTCGGGAAAAACCATTTCAAGAATAGAAAAACATGTTTGTCGGTTTACTACGCCCTACAATAATCAGGAGCCCAACACCATCGGTCGTTCCAATCGGCCATAAGGATAAAGATACCTGTCAAAAGATAATATTCATTCACCCAATTTTAGGCGTATTTCTTCTATACGACTTTCCCTATGAGGGAGAAAAGAATAAAGTATAAAGTAATCATCCCCTAGTCTGCAGTAAGAGAACATTATTATAAATCTCACTTTCCCCCCCACTCCCCCTACTAACCGTATCTTTGTTTCTGTCCCCTGACTTTAACAATTTCTTTGATGTAGAAGTTTCTAAGAAATGAAAAACTGAATATGAAAAAGTAAGACGTCGACCAATCATTATAGAATTTGTCAGGAATGTCTGAGCACAAATATGTAACAGTACATAGTTTGAAGTTTTCAAATAGAGATATGTCTGCGTTGTCCATTTTATGATTCAGTGAAATGATGTTTTTAGAAGATTGAACATTTCTTTAACATTTTAGCAGTTGAGAAATCACGTAGTTAATATTTCTGCATGTTTTTTTTCCAATATGAATAACTTAGTTAAAAATACTGAGTACTAATAAGTATTATAACATGTTGTTTCGAATTGGTTGTCTACTAGGGAAACATACATACAAGTTCATGTCAAATATACAGGGTGTAAACGAACCTTTCACGAGGCCTTCAACCAAGCAATCTGTATATCAAACTAAGTCATTATACGCAAAAATTAAAGCTAAGGCCACACCGCCAGCTAGCGAGCGAGCGAGCGAGGCGGACGAGGCATCGTCTCACCTCTTTTCATACTTTGGTTCACACCCCGAACTACCGAAAGAGCCGAACGAAGTATAAAAAGAGCATCGCCCGCCTCGCTCTCTCGCTCGCTAGCTTTCGGTGTGGCCTGCGCTTGATGAACGACTTTTTGTGGGTTTCTGCCACCCCCATGAGAAAAAGTCAAAATAAGTACGTAATAATAGTAAAAAGATTTATTGTTCAAGAGAGCATAACACAAGCTGGGTATCACTAGCCTCCACACTAGGATTCCCTGTGTCGTGGAAACTAGTCTCCTTCGTCTTACGAAAAATAAATAGTAAGTAAGGCATACACACAATAGCATCGTACAGGTTATGTTTGTATTCATGTCAACACTTGAACACATAATCTATGTCACTCAAAATTCTCTTTTGATTTGATAGGACTATAGTTCATTTTTCATAATTAATTCAGGTAATTACGCAGGGTCCTCTGCATTATTATTTACTGAGCATAATCATCATCATCATCATCATTTCAGCCGAAAGACGTCCACTGCTGGACATAGGCCTCCCCCAAGAAGGGGGGGTTTTGCCATAATCGCCACGCTTGGCAGGCGGGTTGGCGATCGCAGTATGGTGTTATAAAACACAGAGAACGCTGCTGCCCATTCTCTGGTAAGTCCCTTAGTCGCCTCTTACGACACCCACGGGAAGATATGGGATGGTGCTATTCTTTACGTCCGGACACCATACAGAGCATAATCAAATAAAACAAAAAATAAATATGACATTTTAGTTAACAATTTGTCACATTTATCATGCAAATATATTGTCGTGCAAAATCCCTTTTATGTCAAAAAATATATTTGTTTTGCTCCGAAGGCAGTTAATCATAGGAGCTTTAAATCCATATATCATGGTGCTTTGACATGCCCGTCGAAACAAATAACGGTTGAATGGGCGACTTAGTAAAAATATTAGTTTATTACCAGTCTTTTTTCCAATTTCATTCGTATTTATTTTGGTGTAGTTATGAAACTTTTATCTAAGCTATAAATTGAACTAGGCAATTTCCATAATCTTTATTCAGTTTTGAATTGGGGATTTAAAATGTAACATTACTTAAACATCTTATTACGAATTTATACGAAACTTTACGAAGTCATGTTTTTCTTTTTCAATGTCGATTAAAATCTACGATTAAGATCTCTAGATCCAACAATAAATTACTTTAGCGTTATCTGAAGAAACTGAATTTCACTAAATACGAACTCTAGTATGAATTCTTTAAGGTCTAACTATTTTTAAAATTGTAGACATGTATGTTGGGTTGCCCTTTTAAAATAAAGCTACTCTTTTCTCTATTCCACTCGTACACATCACATAAAAACAAATGATATTTATTATAAGCCCAAATAGACACTTTACTCCACCTGTCCAGGTATTCACCCCTAAAGTACCAGGGGAACATAAGCCCAAAGGAAGTATTACGAGTACACAAAGTGCCAACTCCTCACCACGATTCCTGACACTCGATTAAGCTACAGCCTACCCTCTAAGGAAATATCCTGGGGACACTTTATGGACATAATGCTCTTAGTACGGACACAATTCATTCGAATATTATGTATCGCCCATTAATTTTGTGTCCGCAACATAAGCAGCCTACATATTGCTTGTAAATCTTTTTTATTATTTTTGGTATTCGTATGTTTTTGTTGTCTTCAGTGTTATTAGAACTAGCTGTTTCTTTAGAAGTTTAGATCGTCTACTATTTCTTATTTTTTGTGGCACACAAATTGAGATGTTCATAATATTTTAATTATTTAGAATTTATTTTTGTAATTTTAGGAAAGCTTACAGACTATGAATTATATTATTGTTATATGTAATATACAACATTATTTTTAGTATATGCGAAACCTGAATATAGTTTGTTCTGAATAAATAACTGAATCGATTCCAATAATTTTTAAACCATGTTAAATTCTTTCCCAAAAATATTTAAAAAAGTTAAAAGTTGGATACCGAGCGACTTTGAGTACCTATCGCAATAATTTAGGTACCTACTGCCAAATTATTATTATCAATGAGCTCAAGACGATACTGGAGGCGAGCGCTGCGCGGTGACCGCGTTTTTGTGCGGACAACTAGGTAACAAAACATGCTTATAACTTTGTGATTTTTCATGATACAGTTTTGAAATTTTGTACATAGATTCTTTACATAAAAATACTAGACACGTGTCAGGGTTCGCATATAATAAAACTAATTTTGTATAAATAAATTGCTAATTATAAGCTTCCACAGATAAATACAAAATTATTACTTCCTTATAGCATAAGTTACTTCCTCATTGGTTCATTTCATTCTCTTATTATTAATTTTAAGCTAACTTGGAAAATAAACGGTAATAATGTAATAATAATTGAAGGTATTTTGGTATGCTCCAAATAATTACGATATACGTTTTTAGAAAATACTAGATCGTATTTTTGTATATGGCCCTAGCCTCAAAACTGCAACCATCTTGGATGTAGCGCTTGCTCGACTCGCACGTTGTTCACTGTTCTTACTTAACCTAACCCATTTGGTCGGGGTCCCCTATGATCGTATTTCAGTGATATGCCCTAACCTAACAACTGCTATCAAATTGGAAGATGCATAAAACTAACCCTAGTTTGTCAGTTTGCAGCTCAATAGTCCATTCACCCTCCACAGCTCCATAAAAAATCTGCAGGCCATCAATTGCAGACCAGTCACACTGCAAAAGTGCAATGTCAGGAATTCATTGCGCGAAAGGAAATAGAAGAAAAACATATCATGTTCTCTATCACGCAAATTACTGACCCAGTTTTGTTCTTTTGTATTTTACCCAGGAGTGTCGTTAGTCGAGTTGATAAATGAAATAATTTAATTACAAATGTTATTTTTGCTTTGTTTTGACGTCGATTTTGTTTTTGGCGTCCTGGCCGTTGGACCTACAGCAAAGAATGGAACAGAATTTGGTGAAGGCTCTGAGGTTAATGAACTAGTGCTAGAGCTTGCGGGGTTAAACCAGGGGAGTGCATGTGCCCTATTCGATTCCGAAAATTCTTCCACTGAATGATGTAAAGCTACTTTATCCCCGCGTGCCATTGGTATTTAAAACTTTCCAGTAGGATAATTTCCGATCATAATGGAGCAAATGCTTGTATTGTATATTTATCTAGTAAATTTAATTGGAAAAACAAGACGGCGATTAGTTTTGATTTTGGTGTCACCTCAAAAAGTCCTTGAAAAGCGAGATATTATTATTATTATTTATTTGCATCAGACACAACGATACATACTTGAGTTAGTATGTACACTTAAAAATAATGTTAGTTTCAAAATAATCAGAGATAATAATACACACCACACAATAATATTATAACTAAGTTTTACACAAAATAAAATTTAAATTAAATTAACACAATCATTTTTCAATATATGTGAGTATAAGATAGTTTTCAATCGTAAAATTTCTGTTTACCACGAATTGTTGTCAAAAGAGGTAAAGCCAATATGAGGTTCACTAAACCTCCACAAGCGTAAGTACATGTATTTACACTTTACAACACTCAGTAAAGCGTTAATTGCATGAAAATTAAAACAAGCAACACACTAGTGCAGTAATTGTTAAAGTTACTAACTAAACTAAAACCATTAGCAGACTACATTCAACCACTTATGCATTTATAGCTTAATCGCTGCTACGAATTAGTTAACTTAGAATTAGCTTGAACAGCACAGAAATTGAGCTTATTAACGCAAAACTTTGCTTTCACTATTGCGAAAACATCAGATTACTCAATATATTATTTGTCGCTGAATGCTTATGATCATCATCATCATTCTCTTGCCCTTATCCCAATTCATTTGGCGTCGGCGCAGCATGTCTTCCTCATCCATACTTCTCTAAAATTGGTCATCTCATCAGTCACCTCCTTTGTAGGCATATCATCCTTCACACAGTCCATTCATTGTTTCTTTGGTCTTTCTCTACTCTTATAACCTAACATTCATATTCAAAAGTGAATGCTGATGGACAAGTTTCTTCATACTCACCATGATGTATGATGCTGCAATTTATCAACTTATTCTTCTACAGCCCACTATTCGCCGAAAGATACAACGCTTGGTTCTCGGCATTTCGCAACCGCCTGCCTACCCCTCTACATGTTTCAGGATGTTGGTTCATTTAATTGCTTTCTCGCTGCGTTTTCGAATAATATTAAGAAAACATTAAAAAGCCATCAAGTACCAAGATGAAACGGCTTTTTAAAATACCGTAGTTTTAATTACATTTTTCATTAAAATTGCGTAAAACGTTTTATTTCTTTATTCCTGGAATATTACTTTTACCATCGACGTTAATAATTTGGAAAATTACCAACATTGTATGTATGTGTTTTTATACTGACTTGGTCACTAACACGATCATTAACACCAAAAACAGAATATTTACCATGTTTACTATTTGTTCTGTATGGTGTCCGGACGTAAAGAATAGCACCATCCCATATCTTCCCGTGGGTGTCGTAAGAGGCGAATAAGGGACTTACCAGAGAATGGGCAGCAGCGTTCTCTGATTCTACAACAACCATACTGCGATCGCCAACCCGCCTGCCAAGCGTGGCGATTATGGCAAAACCCCCCTTCTTGGGGGAGGCCTATGTCCAGCAGTGGACTTTTCGGCTGAAATGATGATGATGATTACTATTTGTTTTGAGTTCCGGATATTTCGGCGCTGTTGCAAGCACCATGATCACGGATAAACGGAAACAAAACAAATAGCAAACATGCTATCCCGATTTTAGGGTTCCGTAGTCAACAAGGAACGCTTATAGTTTCGCCATGTCCGTCCGTCTGTCCGTCTATCGGCAGCTTAGCTCAAAGACGCTTAGTACTAGGAAGCTGTAATTTGGCATGATTATACAGATTAGTTACGCCGACAAAGTGGTGAAATAAAATCTCGTTTTTTTTTAGGGTATTTTTTAGGGTACACGTAAAGTAGGCGTTTTTTCTCGTGTACCCACCCCATAGTGTGGAATGTCGTTGGATTGGTCTTTAAAAATATTGTGAATTTAATAAGTAATTTTTCAATTAAGGGATCTATTTGTGATATAATAAGCTTTAAAGTGCAAATTTTTTGTTAGACTCAAGTGTCCCTCTCTCTACTAGCTAAACGATTGTGTTCGGGTGTGTGAAAAAATTGAAAAGAACACGGTGGTAGTATATATAACAAAGTTAAAGGAAAACTATCACAGCTAAGTAGGCTTTACAAGTTGCCTAGTTATAGTCGACCAACTTATAAAATGTACTAAGATAATATATTTTCCTAAACATAATGTATGGGAGCACAGGTTGTGCGTGGCTCGACTCGCACTTGGCCGGTTTTAGTGTTAATGATATTGTATGTATGTATGTAATATCTTTCCCTCACGTTGACGATTTCTTCATCCTCCCTCCACTGCCATTGAAATAGCACACAAAATCGTTTTCGTTAATTACCTTTCGCTAACTCTTTCCGCGCGGCCGAACCTTTTCTTACTTTCTTTAAAAAAACAATGAAAAAAGGTTTTATTCCTCTAACAACAATGGTGTCTACTCCTTACTAATTTGAATAGAGAACGTTAGCAAGGCAATGTTTAGACTGACAGTCACAAATGTAGTTGGTATTGAGACAACTCGCTCGTTACACCCGGTAATGTACTGGGCTCTTAGAATTTAAATAGCCGGTAGGAAGCTTGTTGGAGGAATTTCCTTAAGACGGAATAAGGAAAATTAGCGTAAAATGGTTTTTTTTTTCAATTATGTCAAAGTCATAATTTTTCCCAATTTCGGTCAAAATTTTGTTGGAAGTATATTAATTACCTATGTTAATTAGAATGATCAATAAAGTGAAAGCAGGTAGCAAGTAAGTCTTATATTTACAGACATACAACGTACAGCCTAAACAGGTAGGTCTAGACACATTTTTACAAGAGTTCCTTAATATCAAAAGTGAGCACCAAAAACATAACCTAACATCACGCCTGTAATCCCCGAAGGCTTCGGCAGAGATGTACAAAGTCATAGTACACCCACAATTCGCACGTTATGTTTAAGTACCATGTAATAGGGGACGAGTCTATTGCCATCAATCGGGCACAAATCCAGGCTCCGTAGCTGCTACTAAGAAAATTCCAGATGGAAAAACCCTGCCGTCATGCCGTCGTGGGTTCGAGTTAGAAACCGTCTAACCACAACGTTAAAAAGTAATTTTTATCGCGACTAAGCATGAGGTCCTGGGTGCGATTACCAGTTCGGGCAAAATAATATTCGGTTGTTCTTCCAGGAATATCTAAGTAGCAGTTTGGTGCCTGGATCTGTGCCCAGTTGTCGGTAATAGGCTTACCCCTATTACATGGGACTTAAACATGACTGTTGAAATGTGGGTGTACGGTACATGTGTCCTAACATTTCGGAGAAACACAGCCGTGTTGTTGTGTTTTTATTTACTGGGATTTTCCTCTTCCAATATCTAGTATGACTGCCGTATGTATAATTTTTAAGAGTACCTGCGAAAATATCTAAAAATGTTGAGAGAATCCAACATAAAATCTGTTTGAAATAGCGCTATAAAGCTTGTTATGTCAATAAATACAAGTTTGCAGGCACTAGATTCATGTGATATTGGAAACACGAAACAAGCTATTTCTGGGATGTACAAATACTGGCCTGATGAAAAAATCACGGTCGCGAATGAACAGAGCTCAGGTCAATACCATCGGCCAACGTTCATAACAAAAAGATGGCTTTTACAGCAACCTATTCATCATCATCATCATTACAGCCGAAAGACGTCCACTGCTGGACATAGGCCTCCTCCAAGTGTCGCCACATTGACCGGTCTCGTGCGACTCGCATCCAGCGGATCCCTGCAACCTTCACCAGGTCATCGGTCCACCTAGTGGGAAGGCCTTCCAACGCAGCGTCTTCCGGTTCGCGGTCGCCACTCCAGAACTTTTCGGCCCCATCGGCCATCCGTTCTGCGAGCAATGTGCCCTGCCCACTGCCACTTAAGTTTGGCTATTCTTCGGGCTACGTCGGTTACCTTGGTTCTCTTGCGGATGTCCTCGTTTCTGATTTTATCACGCAAGGAAACTCCGAGCATAGCCCTCTCCGTTGCCCTTTGGGTGACTTTAAGCCTTCTGATAAGGCCCATTGTGAGCGACCACGTTTCGGTCCCGTATGTAATCACTGGCAACACACACTGGTCATAACACACAGCAACCTATTATAGAAATGGATTAGAAAATTTAGTATTTTATTTCTATATCGTCATGATATCGGTCCCCATTGGTGATTTGAGATATTCCACCTCACGTTTTAAGAAGTATTTCCAAGTAATGTATTGGTATGTAGCGATACCTACTATTAATATTATTATCGTGTCATGCCTGTCCAGTTGTTTACACATCACAGGAACTTTTGGACACTACTGAAAGTGCCAAACGCGTCGCCAAATTTTGAGCTGACTCAATTTGAACTGTCACGCTAAGAAGAATATTATAAAGAGAAAATTGTTTTTTTTTTTGTCAGTATTTATGTAGGAGGTATCTAATACTACTAACCTGATTTCCAAACTTCTTTCACTGATAGAAAGCTACCTTATTGCCGAGTGCCATAGAAGGTACATTTTACGCGGGCGAAGTCACGGGTAGAAACTTGTACAAAATAAATTCAGTGATGTGGCATCAACTAAAGGTGGTGGTGGGTGGCAGGCTTAGTTGCGGAAATACTTTAGGAAAAAAAGATGCAGTAAAAGATACGTCGTCACAAGATGGAGCTAGGACAAAGGTGTTACAGCTGTAGCTAATTTTCATAAAAAAAGTTATGAATACAAAGCACCTACTAGTGTTTAGATCCGTCACAGACATAAATGTAAAAACGTCACACACAATCACAACGAAATCGTCAAGTATCGACAGTCACTAACAAATCTAGAACATACTAATATATAGAGACTCATAAAATAACTGCGCAAAATATAACGTACCTCGGGGCGTTGTTACTTTTGTTATGATTCCTATAAATTTTATAGGTTTCGTCTGGGCCGCCGATTCTTGTTTTATACCCCTCCCGATATTTCCCGATGATAGCCGAAATACAATAAATCTGATAAGTAACTAGCGATATTTCTCGTCCAATAGTCGGTGCGGTGTGCCCGACCCTTGTTTGTGAGCGTTTACATAGTTTTTCTTATATTTTATGGCACACGAGATGTAGATTGCCAATTTGAATTTCGTTGGTTAAGGATTTTTTTTCGGATTTTACTGGGGCTGTATGTTTCAAGGGTGCGAGGGAATTTAAGACTTTTTCCTGTTACGACTATTTCGTAGAACAATTTCCATTTTGCTGTGAAAATATTTTTGATTCTATGAGGCAATTAACACAGCTTTTCCTTAAACAGTCATGCTTTTCTTGACATCCCAATTAAATAGTATTTTTTCAAGTAATTACTAATATAAAATTATGATATTCACTGCTAATTATGAAGTAATTATTTTACTATCGCCGGTCTGCTGGTGAGATTTCTTAATTAAATAAGCAGTACGTTTGTTCTCTTTTGTCTGTATATTGTTTCCCGTATATGTGTTATGTGTGTAAATAAAATAAATAATTTACTACTATCTCTAAACTTCTTGTCAGGAGAAGTAATTAATTAATCTGTAACTAACTATAACATCCCATAACACAGATTACTGACATTTATATATTAATCACCGACAGCCAAACTATAACAACACAATACCCGTACCACAGTTTCTAATTAAATTAAATACCTTAATTAAACTTGATCTCATTAAATCTCGAGCAACATGTAACGTAGCGCCAGACTGATATTACGGCTTGGCCAGGAGCTGCACGCTCTGACGACACGCGTTTTGCGACGTGGGCCTATTTCACCACCTACGATTAAGTTCCCGTTAACTTGGCAGATAATTTCAGACAAATCCTGTTCCATTTTTGAATTTATTCGATAAGTAGTTGCTATTCGGGCATCCTCTAGACGAAACAAATAAAAGAAAAGTGTTTCTAACGGGCGCGGTCATACGGAGCAAACCGGACAGTGGGCTGGTTGCGGACAGCGGGCTTTGATGGATGTTTTAGCACATCATCACTACATCAGGCTATCGCATGTCACTTAACCCGATTCTCGGCAACTCCCATCCAGTACCAGCCACCATAAGGAGATCGTTGCTCCACCAAACCTGAGGGCGTCTCACCTTAAGCATACCGATTTGCGGTCTCCTCTTAAGAACACACAATTAGTCGTAGAACCGATGGCCGTTGAGGTCTACCTCAACGGCCATCGGTTCTATGACCAGCCCATTGCCACTTCAGCTTGCTTATTATGTGAGCTATGTCCATTACTCTATCACCTCGTTCCGGATTCGATGACTCAGAGAGACTCCAAGCATAGCCAGTTCCATAGCCTGCTGAGCGAATTAATGGACCAACCGTGCCGTAAATGTCCAAGTCTCGATTGAAGACCTCGGTCGGTTAGCCTGCGTGGGATAAGGTACGAGAAGACCCGACAAGCTTCCCAAATGGTTTTTAGTACGTTATCTGTCAAATTCCGCTGTCCGCAACAGAGTATTCCATGATTCACCGCGGCGCGACTTGCGGAACGACAGGCAGTGCGCACGCGAAGGAAACAAGTGACGAACGCCCGTGAGGCTGGACACAAGTCGTATCGCCTAAGGATGTGAAAGGGGCATAAATCAGGAGCTACATACAACGTAGCGCCTGACTGATGTTACGGGGCGCCTCAGTAGACGCTACGGTATATGGTATAGTGTGCGGTAGACGGGGCGGTTGGGAATCTTAAACGAATGAAAGCCTCTAACAAATAGTTAGAGGTTTTGCCTTTGAAGACTGAGAATAAGATATTATTATTAAAACAAGGTGTGAAATAACTGAACACCCTAAACGGGGTCATTATTAAATCACTGGCAACACTGGCACTATATATTAAGCACTGGCACTATATTTATAACCAACCCGCACTTGGAAAAGAAACATCAGGTACCACATACCATGGAGAAAAGCGTATTTTTTCGCAATTTAGCTGAAGAAAAACAAACACGTTAAAAAGTTTTTCATATTTTGTTTTTTTATTTGAAAAGAAAGAGCTACTCTTCTTCAAAGTTCATCAACGCTTGTTCTTCTACGTACACTATATTGTATAATCTAATCCAAAATTCAGAATCATATTGTGTAGCGTCGTTATTCTAAAACAGAGTAGCCTCGTTCTATCAAGGAACAATGCATAGGAGCTTTGGTTTGCTGACTAATGTTTTGGTGTACCAGCGCCCGTGGTGGGGTGTCCGAAATCTTGAACTATTTGTTAGCCGAAACTAACACGGATTTCAAATGATACATCGCCATCGCTGCAACCATGCATTTGTAAATGTATTTCGAATTTTCGAGCAACCAATATCCGATCAGTTTTCGACGAAACTGTTATAAACGAATGATAGATACGAAATTCCTCGAATTTCAAATTGAGGGGAGCAGAATTTTTAGTTTTTTTGTTACTGAGAAAATATACTATGTTTGAATATTTTATTTTTACAGTGATTTCCGGGCGATAAGGCATTATGAAAAATGCCAATCATTATAACCTGAAAACAAGGTGTAAAATTATTTAAGAAGCTGGTAAGACATAACCACTGGCTGGACTACGTCGTTGGTCGAACGGTCACAAGCGCAACTGCTGAGCATGAGGTCCTGGGTTCGCTTCCCGGGTCGGGCAAGGTGTTATTAAGTTTTTCCATCAGGAATTTCTCAATAGCAGCCGCGGAGTCTGGATTTGTGTCGGTTGATGTCAATAGGCTCGCCCCCTAATGCATGGGACTTAATTCGTAACTGGCGAAATGTGGGTGTACACCTCGTCGGGGATTACTAGGCGTGATGTTAGGTTATGTTATGTAAGACATAAAATCTCACCTTTTTCCCAAGGGGGTAGGCAGAACCTACTGAACGCCATGATCCTTACGTACTCCTTTCGCCTTGTACGCGTTCATACATTAGTTCTACTTTGGTTTAAGGTTTTACAAAACAATTAAAAAGCGATATCCCACTTCCTAATACTCATAATTGTTCTCTATGATCGCTGGCTCGCTATTGGTGGAAACATTCGACCTGCCGCAAAGTTGTAGGCCTGGTAATGCCTGTAATTCCACCTGTCTTCGTCCTAAACAGAGTTTGATGACAGTCGGGTTGTTCCACACGAAATTACGATGAATCTGTGAAGTTTAAGGGGCGGATCTTGGTATTATACGGGGCGATATTGTGTTGAACTTACATAAACAAAATGTTGATTAAAATAGTTCTTATTGAAATTGAATCATTGTGATGAAGTATTTTTTTTCTTTTCCTCATGTGTGTTCTTTTGCAGGGTAACAGAAGATCAGAAGCTATCCTAGGTAAGAAACCTGCTAGGACACGGATTTGTATCATCATCGTCTACCTAGCCTTTTCCAAACTATGGGGTCGGCTTCAAGTCTAACCAGATGCAGCTGAATACCAGTATTTTACATGGAGCGACTGCCTATCTGACCTCCACAACCCAGTTAGTACTGGGTAATATGATACCCCTTGGTAATACTGGTTGTCAGACTTTCGGGCCACTGACTACCTGTAATGACTGTCAAAGATCTACAAATGACAGCCGGGACCAACGGTTTAACGGAGGAAAGTCGGTATGTAATGGGCGGTCACTCATCCACGGACCAATGCAAGCGCGGCTTAACCTTAGGATTGACCCGAGCGGCTGTTATTATTTAGCCACGAGCTCCTCATTTTCCCTATTATATACCTGTTTAAGGCTGCCTGTCCATTGAAGCGGAGCGAGGCTGCGAAGCGGAGAAACGGAGAAATATTAATCAATAGGACTGCATACTGGAGCGGACCGGAGATTTTATGCAATCCTATTGGTTAATATTTCTCCGTTTCTCCGCTCCCCAGCTTCGCTCCGCTTCAATGGACAGGCAGCCTTATAAACTTATAGGAAGCCACCCTAGCGGTAATTTCTTCTGGCCAACCTCTGATAAACAGAAAGTTATAATCAACAGCCTGATTGCACTCACTGATGGGTATGGGCTTCTCTAAATTACAAAAAAAATCTAGCTGGTGAATAGAAGCTTGAAGAGTCTTCAACTACATCATCATCATCATTTCCGCCGAAAGACGTCCACTGCTGGACAGAGGCCTCCCTCCCCTAAGTGTCGCCACATTGACCGGTCCCGTGCGACTCGCATCCAGCGGATCCCTGCAACCTTCATCAGGTCATCGATCCACCTAGTGGGAGGCCAACTTCATGATCGGGATATTATTCTCCCGTATATCTCGCACACACTTACTAGGAATTAGTTCAGCGAGAATTTTAATATTATTCCGTAGAAAAAGATATCTTTTTTGTTCTTTACTGACAAATTGCTTTTATATTAGACAACTTTGTTCTAGTCTCTTTGTAAGAGCCTTAAAATTTAATATATCTTTAGTTAAGGATCTTTTTTGTTATAACAGTTAGAATGTTAGAAATTTTGCCAAACTTATGAGTGTAATCCCGGCCTAAATTAGCTAGATACCATGTTTTATTTAACGTCTCTGTAACTAGTGTTTTATCAACTTTTACACTAAGAATAAGTTTCGTATTATAAATTCCTTTGTTATTTCTTTAGTTCAGCAATTTCATACTTTTGTAGACCCTATAATAATAACTAAGTCTAGCTCCCGTCTAATTGTTTTTAACTTAGGCCTAGGCAAATAATTTTTACTTCCATGTGTGTTCCATGTGTGTGTGTGTGTGTGAAGAGACTGTGGATTTATGTTTTGAAAATGGGGTGGTGGACCTCCCCTAACCCTTGATGCGACCCTAATTTTATTTCTCTCTATCATATACCTCTTGCATATCTGTCCCGACCAGGGGTCCAGATGGACCACTGAATCAAATCAAATTAAAACAAAATTAATTTATATAAGTAGTTGTAGGTTTCATTACAATAGGATGTTATAATAAAATGGTCAGTTCTCTACATTTTACTCGAGAGCATACAAATAATAATAATAATAAAGTTAGTTGTGAATATTGGAAATGCGAAGGAACTCTGTCTGTCGATCTGTCTGCCTCTAAGTCTATTACTTTTTTAACGAATTTCGATGAAATTTGACATGGTTACACCCCGACCTGGATAGTGTTGTCCAAACATTGCATTCTTTTTATGAACCTACGGTGTAGAAGCCATAGGCAAAGCTAGATTAAAAATTTTAAAAAAATCCTGGTTTATTTTTATTCCACAAGGTCTCAAATGTTGACAAGCCCAAATTGATCAACAGACGCCAGCAAGTTCCAGTTTCTAAAGGCCGCCAAAGTTTCCATTTTGTTGAAACATGTCGAGCTCAACAAAAACTTGTGAAGCGAACTTGACACGAGTTTCTTTTATAAACATGTGCTGGGATATATCAAATACTTGTCGACATTTGTAATTTGTTGAGAGTTTTCTTTTGAAAATTAAAGGAGTTTGGGAGGGATTATATTATTTTCATTTAAATCTTTAAGTCTTTTTATACCCATAAGTCATGACAGCACAGGTAATTATAATTTTAGGTCTTTCGTATACATCGACGCACAAACGATACCACGTGTTCAGTTACATCATTCCATCCTTTCCTATAATAATAAATATTTTTTTATTTAAAGTTAAAATTGGTACAAAAAAAAATAAAAGAATGAAATGAAATTAGAATTGGAATTGATTCGAAATTGGTTCCTATGTGGGGGCACATGGGAATTCTTTATCGGTAATTAAAAAAAAAATCACCTGCTCCTTACATTTTGACCGTATTCGTTCTTCCATTTTTGTAGGAAATAGCAGTTTTTTTTAAGTTACTGGTCAAAATATCCATATATGGGGTGGATGGGACATCGACGACATCGACTGTCTGTGGAACAAAAAATGCCAAACTAACAGCTACGGGTGCACAGGACGTAAAATTAAAATCATCATCATCATCATCATTTCAGCCGAAAAGTCCACTGCTGGACATAGGCCTCCCCCAAGAAGGGGGGTTTTGCCATAATCGCCACGCTTGGCAGGCGGGTTGGCGATCGCAGTATGGTTGTTGTAGAATCAGAGAACGCTGCTGCCCATTCTCTGGTAAGTCCCTTAGTCGCCTCTTACGACACCCACGGGAAGATATGGGATGGTGCTATTCTTTACGTCCGGACACCATACAGAACAAAAATTAAAATAATGTCTATTATTGAAGATGGTTTATTATAGCAATACAAATTAAAGAGTGTAAAAGCTTCAATGAATTTAAAACAGACTTTCACAATTATTGATAGACAAAGTATATTACTCTGTCAACGAATTTATAAATGAGAAACTGTTGTAATGTTAACATTTTATTTATTAATTCTATTTGCTTATACATTTACATTAATACTTATATTGACATAACTCTGAAAATTGATGCATGTTAAAAGATTTTAAACTATCATGGTCACTAACATTATTATATAGACTAGAAACGGGATATTTACTTTTTTTTTTTTGTTTATCCGTGATCATGGTGCTTGCAACAGCGCCGAAATATCGGGAACTCAATAAAAACAGTAAACATGGTAAATATCCCGTTTCTAGTGCATGTTATTTTAATATTGACATAAATGACTTAAAGTTAGGTAATGTTATCATTTTGTTGTTTTATGTTTTGTTATTTGATGATTTTAATTATTTAATGAACCAAATTGCATTGTAGCATTATTGCATCTTTGAAGCAACTTATTGTTTGTACATACCATTGTGAGAAACATTTCGTATACCTAACGTCAGAACATAGATAGTTTCTGAATTTTATATATTATATCGCCTACTGTTTCACTTATGTTCATAAAATAAATGAATATGAATTTAAAAAAAACTTTCCAGTTTCCAGTCAAATGTTACTATTTTAAGTCAACTGCACACAAATTACTGACGTTGCTCAAAGTGTTGGAAGTGGGACTGGGCTAGCCACGTCTGTCGCATGCCCAATGAGCTGTGTGCTAATATTATAGCCACTATGAGGCGCCCTGAGCCAGCAGTCAGCTAGAAGGTGACACGGCAGACCTCGTAGAAGATGGCGAGAAGAGCCGGACAACACTTACAACGGACCACAATCCTGCCATCTTCTATGAGGCTTGCAGCCATGTGTTTAGTCAAGTTTCAAATACGTAGATCTATATTAAAATCGTTTCTAAAACTTAATAGGTACCTAGTCCATTCTTTATTACATTTCTGAAATACAAACATTAAATACAAATGAAACCAAACTTCAATCAATTCAAATTCAAAATACATTTAATAAAAACAATACGCACACACATACAGATCATGGTAATCCATCAGAGATTCCAGAATAAACTACAGCCTCCATTAAATATCACGGACTATTTGTTTTACGATTACATACATAGCTACGTATACCTCCCACGGTAAAAAATGAATGTATTTATGTTATATTATCTACTGATAAAAGGAGTGGCTTTTGTTTGTTCGTTTATTTCATCAATTTGTCTGTTTTTAGGGTTTCCTACCCGAAGATAACCAACGGGACCCTATTACTAAGCCTCCGCTGTCCGTCCGTCCGTCCATCTGTCTGTCAGCGATCTATACAACATTCATCATCATTTTTCATCATTTCAGCCGAAAGACGTCCACTGCTGGACATAGGCCTCCCCCAAAGGGGGGGTTTTGCCATAATCGCCACGCTTGGCAGGCGCGTTGGCGATCGCAGTACGGTTGTTAAAAAAAAAAAAAAAAAAAGCACAGAGAACGCTGCTGCCCATTCTCTGGTAACTCCCTTAGTCGCCTCTTACGACACCCACGGGAAGATATGGGATGGTGCTATTCTTTACGTCCGACACCATACAGTACCAACATTAGTTTTAGTATATGCGAAACCTGAAACACGTGTATTTTTATGTAAAGAATCTATGTACAAAATTTCAAAACTGTATCATGAAAAATCACAAAGTTATATACTTGTTCTGTTGACTGGTTGTCCGCACAAAAACGTGGTAACCGCAGCGCGCACGCCTCCAGCGTCGTCTTGAGCTCATTAATAATAATAATTTGGCAGTAGGTACCTAATGATTGCGATAGGTACTTACTTTCGCTCAGTGTTCAACTTAAACTTTTTTAAATATTTTTGGGAAAAATATAACATGGTTTAAAAATTATTGGAATCGATTCAGTTACTTATTCTGAACAAACTATATTCAGGTTTCGCATAAACTAAAAATAATGTTGTATATACCTCATGATACCGTAATAGGTAGACAGTTGAAATTTTACAATATGTGTATTTCTGTTGCCGCTATAACAACAAATAAATAAATTAAAAATCAAGCTCCCCCTACTACGATGGTACGGAACCTTTCATGCACGAGTCTGACTCGCATTTGGCCGGTCTCTTTGGTTGTATCGAGTTTTGATTTTAATACCCATGAAGACTACGGAGTTTCGCTATTTAATGTAATTTTACCTTTACCGTAAGGAAGGTTAGACGGACATAACAAATCAGGATTACGATGCTAGTGCTGAAAATTTAAGTAAACACTAAGTTTACAAACAATATACATGGTGTATACAATATACGATGTCCCATCGACATCGACGCACAATTTGTTAACATGAATTCTACGAAAATGATCCTAGACACACCCAGCGGGGATTTTTTTTAAATCTGGCGTAAAGTTCTGCTCTACGGGTCTTGAATTCATCATGGTAAGTTTACACGTCAATGTCCTCTTACACATTGTTTATATTATTTTGTTAACACCGTGTTTTGCTACAATTTGTTCCAACGATAATCAGGGCAATGATTTCAGGTACCAAGACCATCTTCAGACACTTCCCCCGCCCAGAAGGTCGTTCTGATTGAATATATTGATTTTAATACTAGTATCAACCTCAAGGGAATCATAATGACAAAAAGTTAGCCCGGCCATGTAATGACCTATGAATACCATAGGGAATTGACCCAATATACAGGTACTTCTGAGTAGAATTGAACTGAAATATCGGCAGGACATTTCTCTGAACCCCACCCGCACTGGGCCCGCGTTCCTTTTTACAGATAGCTAAGGAAGAGGCTAATTATGTTTATTTGTCAGTTTATTTTTCAATTTGCAAGATTCTTTCGTTGGACGGTATCCCACCGTTACCACAACTGGCCGGTGCCGGCTACCTGAAGCACCGCGGCACCATCTCAATTAAACGGTAATACTGTAGTTGTTGAAGTAGTGTGTGTGTGTTTTTCTTTTATCAAAGTTCTAACTTTAAATTAATACTCAGACGCAATGAAGAAGGCTGTCGAAGGCAGCATGGGGCGAGTAGTCCACTAATCGGAAGATCACGTAGTTTTAGACGTGAGAAAAATAACTATTCAATATTATAAATATGAAAGTGTGTGAGGCTGTGAGATGGATTTTTGTTACAATTTCACGCAAAAACTACCGAACGGATTTGGATTAAATTTTGCACACAGATAGTTTATAAGCTGGATTAACACATAGGATACTTTTTATTGCGTTAGTATGATGCCGAAGGACAATTATCGAACTCCACGTGGGCGAAGCTGCGGACATTAACTAGTCAAAAATAAATTACTGCATGCCAAACTATACTCAACAAGTCAACAAAAGCCATTTATAAAACGATTCGGCGGCATTCGGCCATCGTCGGTTATTTCCGTTCATTCGGTGACATTACGCGCGCATGGATACAATACTACCCTCCTGTATAATTGGATTTTGAGTTGATCAAACTGATCGAACTGATCGGTTCGGTCGGCATTTGCTTTATTATTATTAGTTATTGAAGCTTTCTTATTTGGATTTGAGTGTTTTTTTATTGTTTCGGGATTTGGTTTTTGCTTGGTCGAGCTAATACGGAGTGGTTTTTTATACTACAGATTGGTTTGGATAGTACATGTACATATATTATATCATAATGTAAACAAATGAAACCGAGTAATCGCCGGTTTCTTAATTGAGGAATTGAAGTTTAGAACTTACTCGTACTTAAGTTTTAAAGAATTTTTAGTCCTACATTACATTAGTTTTAGTAGTCTATAATCAAACATTCAGCACGGTTGGTGCGCTGCGTGTCACGGGTTCGATCACCGCACTGAACAATTATTTGTATGATTGTTGTTCCAGGTCTGGGTGTTTGTGTATGTGTAGGTACAGGAGAAATTCCTAGTGTGGGGCAAAGTTTAAAAATTAAAATAAAGAAACATTCAAATAGCGTAAGTCCCTGGTGTCCTGGTGCTTGCAACAGCGCCGAAATATCGGGAACTCGACAAAAATAGTAAACATGGTAAATATCCCGTTTCCTGTAGTAATAATGTTAGTGACCATGATAGTTTAAAATCTTATAGCGTAAGTCCCGCCCTTTTTATAAAATCTTGCGCTGAGCAATTTGCTGACGCGCAAGGTACGTTTCGCCATTTGAGTCCACAAGAAATAACTATAACACAAGAGAACAAACTGCAAACTGATGGTTTACTAAAGTTTTACAGGTTAGCCATGACAACCTACCAAAAAGTCTCATATTCTAGTCTCTAAAAGTATGATAAAAAAGAGCATTATTGAAAATATGAACAACACAATATTCTATCACCTTCATGATCCATTCCAACAACGTTGATCTAATCTACCATACGGGAGAGCACTTCAAAGGCTTTAAATTACATTGTTACAGCACAGACGGTTACTGTAGAAGTTTTAGTTCCTTTGCACGCCTTACTGGATTTTGTATGACTCAGTTCTCGTAAAAATGTAGGGAAAAAATGGAAGAGAGGCATTTATTTGGATGTCGCATTTTCTTAGCCTCTTTGTCACAGATATCAGATCTGTTGTCCCAGCAGTGGAACGTTGTATAGGTTACATAATGTACATATCATCACGCCTAATAATCAACGAAGGGTGAGGCAGTGGTGTACCTAATAGTACACCCACATTTCGCCAGTTATGTTTATGTCCCATTTAAAAGGGGGTGAGTCTATTGGCATCAACCGGGCACAAATCCAAACTCAGTGGCTGCTACCGACAAATATATTATAGAAAAACACAATAAGTCTTTGCCCAAACTGGGAATTAGTACTCAACTAAATGAGAGAGTGGCGCCCCGTGTTATTCTCCCCTCACAAAGAGGCCTGTCCCACCAGTGGAAACTTCATAGGCTGATTGTGTACCGTTGGTTAAAATTTATAAAAGCCAATCATGTCGCAGAGATGCAGAGTTAATAATAGTTAGACTCTTCTGAGTTGAAGTTTTGTTGAGTCTTTCTTTGACCTCTTATTGCCCTCGTACATCTGACGATCAAAGAACTTTATAACCTGAGAATGAAATACCTGTCAAGTTCAATTTAACCCTCAAAAACTAAAAATAAATTAAAACAACAAGAATATCATATTAATTTACTAATTAAACTTGTAATTAAAGCAGAAAGTTTAATTATATAAACACTCAACGAAGACATGCAATGCGTCACTTCGATAATGGAGTACTAGGTTCTCATAAATCAAACAGAGTTCTCTCGTACAAATCCTACACGTGTAGTTTGCCATTAGAATCCATTACTTACTGTATAATGCAGCTGCTGAGTCCATTCGCAGTTATACGTACAACTGAGTGTGATCAAGCATAGTAATGTGTTATATTGTGTGTCTTTCATGCTTTTAGAACCAATTGTATGTAAAGTGTATTGGGAAAAAGCTAGATGACATTATAATTTTGAAGTCGTTTAAACTAAATTAATCATTGTATCATAAGATATTGGGTTGTGGAGGTCAGATAGGCAGTCGCTCCATTGATTTTACAATATTAACTTCCGCGTATCTGTGTCATCTTCCCGGATTTATACCCATTGAACCGGTGAGTTTAAAGGATATTTTGTTACCGAAACGTTAATAATGTTAAAGATAATTGTCATTAATTAGGCATTGAAAATAAGATAATTTGACAGTAATTAATAAAATACGTTAATGATCAAGATTTCTAAAATTTGTATTTAACTGTCTGACCACCGATGGCCGTAATTCCCATGAAAAGGGTCCTTCCTTCTATCTTTTGCCATTTATAGAGCTTGATGAATACTCCCGTATTAATTACCACTGTTTTGTGTTATTCAATTATTAATTACATTCCCGAAGAGTAGGGAAAAATATCTTCATACTCTTTTTCCGCTGCCTTTTGTTATCTGTGAATTTAGCGAAAGAATTCTAGCGATACCGTCTGCACTCTGTACACCACGTCTATACATTTCCTAAGTTACAATGGCGATTGTCCGTTTTTCTAAAATTGTGCTAATTACAAAACCATTTAGAGGAGTCTCTAATTCACTGTTTTAAGCTTTCACGGTTTACAACTAAACTTATACTGTCACTTACGGGATATCTTCCGCGATAATGGCGCTTGCAACAGCTCCGAAATATCGGGAGCTCAAAATAATGAACAATCACGGAAGATATCTAGTAAGTGACAGTATAAGTTTAGGTCTCTAATTATTTATTTCTCGTTAAAATGAAAAAAATACTCTCTATTCATTTTTGAAGAAATGTGGTGGTTTGGAACCGCCCGATTTGTACTCGCGTGGTTCTCGCGTATCTGAACGAGCCCTTAGCTTCATGTGGATAACATTAATACAAACTGTCATTTGAGTGTCACTCACATATTAAATCGTTGAATGAGCAAAGGAATCTTTTCCAGTGATGACAGAAACTTTAAAATTAAATATAAATGTTCAAGTTAGTTTCTTAATTAGTCTTCTTTTATCATAATTTTAGTTCTATTTGTAGTCTGTATATAATGTACATAATAACCTTAGTTGAAGAAGACTTTACTTCATAAAGGGTGTAAATAGACCCTTAACATAGCCGAAAGGCACTCCCCGTCTTTGCGATCATTTTTTTGTTCTAGACTATACCTGGGACCTTCAAGTTACGGAAATATTCAGGATCAAAGTTCCAACTTTTCACAAGTTTTTTTTTTAAATACATGTTTTGAATGTAAGATTTTTACTTTAAACCACCAACCTACAACCACGAACCCTGTACTATTCAATCCATCCATCAGCACGGTGCTTTGAGTGTGCCCCAGAAAAAAAATCAATTCCCGGCAATAATTTTTGCGTAAAGGTAATTAGTTTGATGTACAGAGTGCTTAGTTGACGGCTATGTGAAGGGTCTGTTTACACCCTGTATAATAAACAAGTAATTTCTTAAAATACAATATTTTAACTAAAAAAAATTACGCTCTGAAATAGGCCTTAGTAAAATGCGTCACAAGACTTTTCTTACTTTTTCTTTTACAAAAGAACTCCTAAAGACCTTTTCCAGTCTCCTGTAGAATGTCAATACGATAATAAAGGTTCATTATCCACAACATTGTAGAAACAAACTGTCAATGGGTCGGAAAATTCAGCTTCGACAGTGTACGAAGGACAAAGGAATCAATTGACCGTGTCTCCGCGGAATGAGGAACGGAACTCTTCGGGAAATACGTGTATTTTATTATTAAAAAAACTGGCCACGTGCGAGTCAGACTCGCCCATGAAGAGTTCCGTACCATCGTAGTAGTAGGCCCCTTTAATATTTAATTTATTTTTATTATTTGTTGTTATAGCGTCAATAGGATTACACATTCTGTGAAAATTTCAACTGTCTACCTATTACGGATCATGAGATACAGCCCGCTGACAGACAGATGGACGGACGTGCAGTGGAGGCTTAGTAATACGGTCCCGTTGGTTCCCGTTCCCGTTCGTTGGCCTCTTCGAGTTCGGAACCCTAAAAATAAATTGTATTATTATCAATCGCCTGATTGTGAAGGCGCGTTGTTTGTTCGTTGATTACTGAAGCTGGAAATGGTTTTCTTTGTTTTGTTGTTGAATGGGAAAAATAAAAGACGTGGTAATAAGTTCCACCATTTAAATGATCAAGACTGCATTACAGCCTGAGTTCACCCGCTGCTGAAAGTGGCCTTCCTTATGGATCGTTTAGATTAGAGTAATATCACATACAACGTGTAAACGGACCCTTCACGAAGTCGTTCGTAGTCAACTAAGCATTCTGTACATCAAACTACTACCCTACGCAAAAAATATTGCTGGGAAACGACTTTTTTTTGGGGTATAAAAACTCGTTTTACAGTAAAACTCTATGGAACGCGCCCACAACATTCTGCTAATGGATGCATTGAATAGTAAACGCGTGGAGGGAGATTTAATGCAATGTCATAACATTAAAAACTAGTATAAAAAAAATACTTCTGAAAAAGTTGGAATTTTGACCTCCAATATCTACGTAACTAGAAGGTTCCCAGGTATGGTCCAGAGCAAAAAAATGATAAACAAATGCCTTTCGGCTTCGTTTGTGTGTCTTGTGTAGTAGTGTAGTGGGTCTTGTTACACCCTTTATAATAGTGAATTAGTACTCCTATTATTAAATAAATTCATCACAATGGTAAGCTTCGACCTTCTTTTTAATAAAAAACTGAAGTAAAGTAATAACCTGTATAAACTTCAGAGTACAACAATGTTGACAGCACGGCTGGCTCAGTAGCTGAGCGACTGGCAACTGCGCTGCGGGTTGCGGAATGGATTCCCCCACGGAACACATTTATTTGAATGGCCTACAGGTACTTAGTTGTTCAGGGTCTGTCTGTGTATGTGAGTTTAAATGTGTGTAACCGCACCCACCACAACCCTTGATTCAGCAAACATTTCCCGGTTATTAATAATAGGGGGGTATATTATTATGTTTAATAATTCTATTCTTCTTCCTCGTTTCCTCATGACTGAGGGTCGTGACCACATGAGGTCGTTGCTTTTTCCACCAACGCTTCCATGCTGGGCGGTTTTCGGCCATGCGGACAGATGCTTGGAAATTCCCTCTACAGACTTCCTTCACCACATCTGTCCATCAGGTTGATGATCTTCCACGCCCCCTTATTCCATCGCCGTTACCAGCTACAATAAGGTTCTCCAAGCTATCAGGCTCCTAATAATTCTATTAGATCCATCATCAATTTCCATTTTACGATCTACATTTATGTATTCAAGTATGCATTTACTTACTTTTCCAAGTTATTCATTTCTAATGTGCACCATGGCCATTATCATATCGCCATTAATTTTTACGAGGTGTAATAATAAACAGCTGACGCAGTATTGTCTGCCTACCCTCCTATGTACTATGTAGGTACTCGTATATCATTGGTAGAACCAACATAATAATTTGTCACTAAAAAGACTGCTCGCATTTTAATTTTCATTCGCGAAATGAAAAATGACCTCGGGCTGCGTTTTTTTGAGATAGCGAAAGAAGGACTCAATTTATAGCTCATTGTGTTGTTTCTTTTCTTTTTCAATGGTATCGTCATAAACTATGGTAATCTCTCATCTGCCTAGCCTTTTGCTCAACTATGTTGGAGTCGCCTTTCACGCTCCGGTAGCAGTTGAATTCCAGTATTATTCATAGAAGGACTACCTTCTGTTCTCTATAACACTATAACCTAGTTTCTTGGCAATACGCTAAGTTCTCCTAGGCTATACTGACAGTCCATGATGATGTCTCTATGCTTATGCTAATCTTTTTTGTTCATTGCAATTGTACCATTTAAAACATAAATGGAGACATCAAAAATATCTTTACATCTATACTGTTGTATTTAAACATAAGCATAATGAGCCTATAATGTTCCCACTGTTGGGACACACGGCCTCCTCTCTATGAGAGGGAATGGGCCACCACACTGGCCCAGTGCGGGTTGGTGCTGTCACATATCTTCGAACTTTTGATTTTGCTATATTTGGCAGGGTTATAATAGGATTAAAAGGCTATTTAAGGCAGTTTTCATCTGTGATAAAATCGATCGATCGTCCTAATGCTGTATTTACAGAATTTTCTAGATTTAATAATAATAAACATTCACATAACGTACACACCACACGCTACATGTGCTCCGGTTTCCGCCCGAGAATGTAGCTGAAATCCAGTCTAAGGGCTGAGAAGAAAAACACTTTTCGATAACAATAATTATTTATTTATAAAAGGGGCCATATTTACTATAAAATTTTTTAACAATTAAAATAGAGCACCGTTGGTTATTTGCGTGAACTAGGTTGAACCTGTCTTGAAGATAGAAGAATATGTTCAAATATCTAGAAACCTTCAATTAATTCTAATTTTAAAAATAGTTTTTTCATCCAGATTTAATGAAATGTTTATAACATGTAAGAGACTGCTCCAGAAACATTGTTGAAACTAAAATAATGTTAATTTAAATTCCTTGTTCATGAGCTCCTAACATTAAGGAATTTGGTAATAACAACAATAAAAGCAATCCCTTAATTTAAACATGAAGGTGAGCTTAGTTTTGGCTTAGTTTGAAAACTAATTAATACATTTATTTTTCATTACACGTATGATTTCCTTTTAATCCTGAAATGAGAATTTTAATTTTAGTTAGAGTTCATTCACATAGAAAATGCTTTGGCAATTAAGGTGTTTATTCACTAACTCTGATCAAAGTGAATAGACGTTCAAACGTCAATAAAGATGTTATGTTTGAACAGAAGTTAATCGTGAGTTAACTTTAATCAGCATGTTTATGAATAAACCAATTTATATACACCATAGTAACGGTGCGCCAGGTGCCGTCAATCAAAGACTATCATTTATAATTAAAGCCGCATACAAATTATTTAAAAACCAATACAAATAAATAATATTGAAGTGTCTGTTTGGGCAAAAACAGCTTTTTACTGAATACATATGAAAGTACAACATTATTTTTAGTTTATGCGAAACCTGAATTTAGTTTGTTCAGAATAAGTAACTGAATCGATTCCAATCATTTTTAAAACAAGTTAAATTTTGTCCCAAAAATATTTAAAAAAAGTTACAAGTTGGACACCGAGCGACATTAAGTACCTATCGCAATTATTTAGGTACCTACTGCCGAATGATTATTATCCATGAGCTCAAGACGACGCTGGAGGCGCGCTCGCGGTCGCGCTGCGTTGTGACCACATTTTTGTGCGGACAACCAGGTAACAGCACAAGCTTATAAGTTTGTGAGTTTTCATGACACAGTTTTGAAATGAAATTTTGTACATAGATTCTTTACATAAAAATACTAGACACGTGTTTCAGGTTTCGCATATACTAAAACTAATGTTGTATATACTAACGGTACTAGTAAAAAAAAACTTTTTTGACTCGAGTGGCAGATGTTATAAGGCGTAACTTAGGCTACTTTTATTTTAGAAAAAGGATTAGGTTTTCGTGCAATAAAATTCAAACCCTTGAAATTGATAACAAAATTCAATTCAACATTAACATTTTATATTAATAATTTCACGCGGACGAAGTTCGCGGGCAACAGCTAGTTATACATTTATATAATACCCCGACAGTGGCCACCCTTCCCTTGCGGAGCTACGATAATTACCAAGTCTATACAACATTATTTCATTTTTAGTATATGCGAAACCTGAATACAGTTTGTTCAGAATAAGTAACTGAATCGATTCCAATAATTTTTAAACCATGTTATAATTTTTCCCAAAAATATTTAAAAAAGTTAAAAGTTGGATACCGAGCGACTTTAAGTACCTATCGCAATAATTTAGGTACCTACTGCCAAATTATTATTATCAATGAGCTCAAGACGGACAACTAGGTAGCAGAACAAGCTTATTACTTTGTGATTTTTCATGATACAGTTTTGAAATTTTGTACATAGATTTTTTACATAAAAATACTAGACACGTGTATCAGGTTTCGCATATACTAAAACTAATGTTGTATATCTTCTAATAACATCAAAGTGAAATATCAATAGCGTCTAACCGTAACCGATCATAGGTCGATATATAAGGTGGAAGGGACACCGACGAACAAACGATTACCACGTATTCAGTACATCATTTTGAAAAGGTATATTTATATTTTAAAAAATCTATATGTGGTACATATATTTTTAACGGTAATTTAAAAAAAAATAGCTGTTTCCTACAAAAGTGCAATACCTACACGGTAAAATGTTTAGAACAGTTGATTTTTATAGTATAGTCAATTCCTAATAAAAACCATTGCATTTGAAGCAAGGCTCTAAGGAAAAAGCCTGTCAGTGCGTACGTACGCTTGAACTACTAAAACCAGTAAAGTAAAGGCACTGTCAAGATCAGATTGTTAACACGGTTGCGTTTGACGTTACGTCAAGAGGATAACCCTCCTATCGGCTAATAACAACAAACCTATCAGATTAATAAAAAGGTAGTTAGATCGAATACTCTTTATGATGTAAACAAAATTACTCACATCATCATCAGCGTACAGCAGTCCACTGCTGGACATAGGCCTCTTGAATTTCACGCCACTTAACTCGAATCTCAGTAACTCTCATCCAGTTGTAACCAGCCACCCTCCGAAGGTCGACGCTCCACCGAGCCAGAGGGTGTCCCACCTACGTTTGCCGATTAACGGTCTACAATCAAGAACACGTTTACCCTAATGGTCATCGGTTCTACAGGTAATATGACTGGCCCATTGCCACTTCGGATAACTTATTCTGTGAGCTATGTCGATCTAAAATACGGAATTCACTCCTAAATTGTATCGACAGTGAATACACACCTCAACAGCAGGTTCCATCCGTGCATACTCCAACTTTAGTACCAATCGTTTCCAATAAACATCAAAAACTAAAATCAACTGCACCTAAAGTTTCTTCAAGTTAGCCTGCACTACGAACATTCTTACTTCACAAATAGTTGTCGGAAGCATCTACTACCTTTGATTTCTTTCACGACTTCACTTAAGGCCGTTACACAACTTCGCCCAGTCTGCTGGCGACTTTCCCCTCGAGCACTTTATTCAGCGCATAAGTTTGTAGAAGACCTATTCTTGCAATTGTGTTAAGACGCCCCTTATGCAAACTGAGTGTATGGAGGAATGTAATAAAGCGCTTTTGTCGCTGGAACGGTAAGAGGGTTAGCGCTTTGTTGCTTGTTTGCCAGCTGCTTTAGGTGTTCGTTTCAGTAGTTTGTGGATCTTTGGAGAACTGAAATTGAGAGTAAAGTTTTTTTTTGCAGTTATTGCATATCGATAGAAATTCTATGAATTAGTCGGCAATACAAATAAGGTTTCCCTCTGTTGAATGTAATATACACCTCGCATTCGCATACCCCCTTCAAGGAATACGGGAATGGATGTCTATAATGTATGTTTTGCCCGTGTACTAATACTAGTCGTGTACCTAAACGAATGCCTAATGAAATGCCTATGCCTTGTTAATGCCTTAGCAAAAGCGCTTTGTTGGATTTTCAACCCTCGGCACAGCTCCGAAATTTGTAATTTTGAACAGTGCAATAACATTGTAGCATACATTTGGATGTCGGTTAATGTTAGTGAACCTCGCTTAGTGTTAAATAGATGTCTGTCTAGCATTTGTTTTTTTGTTTCCATATCAAACTTTTCACAACATTCATCGTTCAGCTTCTACAAAAACGGTTTCATAATAACGTTTTATTCATACTTACTCATTTTTTTTCATTGTTTAATTCCACGTTAAAAAGCTGTTGGTCCCGGCTGTCATTTGTAGATCTTTGACAGTCGTTAGGTAGTCAGTGGCCCAAAAAGTCTGACAACCAGTCTCACCAAGGGGTATCGTATTACTTAGTACTAACTGGATTGTGGAGGTCAGATAGGCAGTCCTTACATGTAAAATACTGGTATTCAACTGCATCCGGTTAGACTGGAAGCCGACCCCAATATAGTTGGGAAAAGGCTAGGAAGATGAAGATGAATTGCATTCCCATACAAGAGAGAACGCGATATTCTAGACAATTTCCCGAAAAAAAATATAAAATCAAAAGAACATGTAATTTCATCCGTTACGCAAATCCAACTATCTAACTTGCCCATCAAATGGCTGTTATCTTTTTTATTCTTTGCAATTGTACCATTTAAAACATAACTGGAGACATCAAAAATATCTTTACATCTAAACTGTTAATATTTGCAGCGTTATAATAGGATAACAGGCCATTTAAGGCTGTCTTCTGTAATAGAAAAATCTTGGTACGAAAAGGCTGTACGAATGTTCTGAAGACAGGATTTCTTAACAATGCATTTTTCATTTAGAAGCCTGGCTTCTGTCCGCGGCATCGCCTGCGTGTATTTATTTTTAACCAACGGGACTCCCGTTGGTTACCCTAAACCGACCAAGTCTGATTGACACTTGGTCGGTTTTTTTACACGATATCTTTCCATCAAGATGAAAGTCTATGACCAGTGTGTGTTGCCAGTGATTACATACGGAACCGAAACGTGGTCGCTCACAATGGGCCTCATCAAAAGGCTTAAAGTCACCCAAAGGGCAATGGAGATGGCTATGCTCGGAGTTTCCTTGTGTGATCAAATCAGAAATGAGGACATCCGCAAGAGAACCAAGGTTACCGACGTAGCCCGAAGAATAGCCAAACTTAAGTGGCAGTAAGCAGGGCACATTGCTCGCAGAACGGATGGCCGATGGGGCCGAAAAGTTCTGGAGTGGCGACCGCGAACCGGAAGACGCTGCGTTGGAAGGCCTCCCGCTAGGTGGACCGATGACCTGGTGAAGGTTGCAGGGATCCGCTGGATGCGAGTCGCACGGGACCGGTCAATGTGGCGACACTTGGGGGAGGCCTATGTCCAGCAGTGGACGTCTTTCGGCTGAAATGATGATGATGATGATGATGATGATAAGACCATACAGGTTGATTTTTTAAGATCGAGCTCCGAATATTGTAATGTTTAGTTCAAGCCCTGGATCAAGCAGGAACCAGAGATTTTTCAACAAACTGAAATTTCAGTTTTTACTGTCTCCAAACTCCAGCCTAAAATTCCTTGAATCACATTTTCATACGTTTTGGATTTTGTCCTAAAAGCCCTTTTCAAAACCTCACCCTGTATTAGTCTACGGAATAGATTAGGTTGGTTTAGGAACCATGTGATTTTACAATAAGACTATAACACTTGTTATATATGAAAGTGCAGGATTGGGGGGTAAGGCATTGGTCAGATTGACCGATAAAAGCGGGTTAGGAGATCGATATTCTATTGTTTTGTTTTTATCTGGGGGTTCCGTGCTATCCGTCCAGACTTACGGGTTACAAGTTGAGGGTTCGCACAGAAACTTGACTTTGTGTAAGTAATTACATCGCCTATGCTCTCAAAACATATTATCACGCCTGTAATCCCCGAAGGGGTAGGCAGAGGTCTACCTAATAGAAAACAAACATTTTGCCAGTTATGTTTAACTAGCTGTTGCCCGCGACCGTCGTACACGAGAAATTATTATAAAAACACAATTTTCTCTGTTTTTGCAACATTTTTCATTGATGCTCCGCTCCTTTTGTTCGTAGCCTGAAGTAGTAACGTAGAGCGAGAATTTTTCATTTCAAACCAGTAGTTCCTGAGATTCGCGTTCAACCAAACAAACTCTTCAGCTTTATAATATTGTATAGATATAGATTCTCCTGTAATAAGGGTACGAGCCTATTGCCATCAATCGGACACAAATCCAGACTGCGTGGCTGCCACTGATAAATTCCTGATGGAAAAATCCAGTAATACTTTGCCCGACCCGGAAATCGCACCCAAGATCCTCATGCTGAGTACCCGCGCTTCCGACCACTCGACCAGTGCTCTCAAAGCAGTGAAGGAAAACATCTTCAGGACATTGTCATGTCCTAGAACCAAAAATTCGAAAACATGTGACATCTACTAACTCACACTGGTGTGTCCAAGCAGTGGAAACGATTTTATCGATTCTTACATTTACTTAATCAGAATAAAAATACGCGCAAAACTAAGTGTTATAAACAAGGTGGGCGGTAATATTCCATACATTCTCGTCAGAGGAATCTTTCCATAAGCTATGAATAGAATCGAAAGTCCGAGAAAAGCAATGCCGTCGTGGAAAAACCTACGCTCTCCGTTTCACGTTATTTTCCAAGAAAAGCTGATTATTTTCTTTTAAAAGAACGTATGAACTTCTTCGCAAACACCGATGTTCAATTTCTTAATGAATCCTTATGATATTTATATGATATTTTTTTCTTCCAAACATACAACATTATTTTTAGTATATGCGAAACCTGAACATAGTTTGTTCAGAATAAGTAACTGAATCGATTCCAATAATTTTTAAACCATGTTATATTCTTTCCCAAAAATAATTTAAAAAGTTAAAAGTTGGACACCGAGTGACTTTAAGCACCTATCGCAATAATTTAGGTACCTACTGCCAAATTATTATTATCAATGAGGTCAAGACGATGCTGGAGGCACGCGCGCGGCGGAACCGCGTGGTGACCACGTTTTAGTGCGGGCAACTAGGTAACAGAACAGGCCTATAACTTTGTGATTTTTCATGATACAGTTTTGAAATTTTGTACATAGATTCTTTACATAAAAATACTAGACACGTGTATCAGGTTTCGCATATACTAAAACTAATATTGTATATACCTGCCATACCTGGCTATATACAAGGTGGCGACGACAATACAACAATAAATAAAAACACTGGTATTACTAGTTTATATGTATATTTTTAAGCTATCTAATAAATCCTAACATCTAAATTAAAAAAAAAATCTAACAACTTAAATAGCATAAAACTGTTAACCAAATAGAACACCGTTATAAATATTGGTATATGGCAACGTTGGCCCCACACTAGGAATTTCTCCTGTATCGTGGGTGCGTTTACAAACATTTAAATTCACATACACAAACAGCCAGACCCGGAACAACTATTTGTAGGCCATACAAATATTTGTTCCGTGCGGGAATCGAACCCGCGACACGAAGCGCAGCAGTCAATCGCTCAGCCACTGCGCCAACCGTACCGTCATTGGATAAAATATTGGGATTTGTAGGCCATTGTATGGTGTATTACCCATAAAAATGGACACGGATCTTTTGGTGTGTTGCCGAAATCAGAACGAACGACGCCTTCTGGTTTGATCAAAATAAATTCACAAAACAATTTAACAGATGAATAACAACAACGCCATCTGGCAATGTCATTGAAGCACCAGAGCATCACTGTATATAAGGTCTAACTATTCATACACGAAATATTTTAAGAGTAACTTCTATAAGTCGTCAAGTCGCAATAACAACGAAAAAAAAAATATCTGTGTGTTTTTTTTTTACGAAATTATTATAATTCTAAAAATTTTTGAGACTTTTTGCATACAATCTTTCTTCCCATATTCTAACAATGACACTAGGTAAATACGACGTAGTAAACTAGCGTAATGGATGTTCAAAAATAAGGAGTTAGTATTTATTTTGTGGGTTAAGTAATTTTAAATTATTTATTTTTTATAAAAATATACTCAGATAAAAAAAAAGCCCTTGAAATGGCTTCGTTATAGCCGTTAGAGGATTCCCTAAAAATATTTCGTGTATGAATAGTTAGACCTTATATATTACTTCTACTTCAGTCTTTTTCTGAAGTTCAAAGTGTCATAATACCTATTTGGTTATTTCACACTTATTTTACATAAGTAAGTAAGTAAAATTGTATTTGTTTAAACATGGTGTACGTGATACGTTGCATGCAAGATAACAATAAGATACAGAAAGTTCTAACATGTTCAGCCGCATATCGTGGCGTACAAATTGGTAGGAAGAGATGGTGCATAAACCGTGATAACATTCATCAAAATTAACATTATATAAATTTTGTAGGTACTTATTAAATCATCATTATTAATTAAAGATTAGGTATTACAAGTCAGCAAGTTTATTGTCAGAGTAAATTAAATGTCAAAGTAGTCATTAAATAAATTGGTCAATAAAAATATGAATACATAACTTTCTATTCCAAAAAATTAAATAGATTATTTACAAATTTATTTAGTTTTATTCAAAATGTATAAATATACATATATCTACAACTTTATATATACATATATTTACAGACTAAAAAGAACTAAAGTAATGATAAAAATAAGACTAAAAGTAAGAAAATATAAACATCTAAACAAAGACGACAATAGGACACTTAGGTGTCAAAGTATTCCTCCGCATCGCTGTCATCTGGAAACGTGCCCAGAAGACTGGCAGCATCGCCACGCTGAATAGCAATGCTAATTCTTTGGCCAAAGAAAGAGCCAGCCCTCTGGTCACGCGAAGTGTCGACCAGTCGGCGAGAGATTTCCTTAAAAACAAGACGCACACTCGGTCCCCATGACCCGAGCGTTTCGACCCCAAACGATTACAATAACCTGTCAAAATTACAACATTGTCATCTCAAAAACGAAGAAAATTGTCCTCTGTCATAAACTCTGCTACGCTGCAATTTATATGCTCTTTCAGTTAGTAAACTCTTCAATTTTCTTTTAAGAGCAGATATATTTAATGTTCTCCATGATTTTGGCAATTTATTAAAAATCATCTGTCTGCCTTTTCCCAACTATGTTGGGGTCGATTTTCAGTCTAACCGGATGCAGCTGAATACCAGGATTTCACTTAGAGCGACTGTCTATCTGACATCCATAACACACTTAGTTCACTTAGTAATACGATACTCAGAACAAGTGTGAACAAGTGAGTAGTTGTCAGAATTTCGGGCCACTTACACACACAATTGACAGCCAGGAAAAACGGCTTAGCGTGCTTTCCGAGGCACGGAGGAAACTCGGTATGTAATGGCTTAACCTTAAGATTGATCTGAGCGGCTGTTAATATTTAGCCACGAGCTCCTTAGTTATTTTTCAGCTAGCTCTTAAGTTGACCAATCTGTTAGTGTAAAAAAAAAATGTTCTACGGGTAATGGTTATCATTCAAGCTTCAGGTTATAGCTAGGCGTAATTTAACAGTGAAATCACTGCAGGTACATTCATTTCATATACCAAATCCGCTCCGCCTTCTACATAACTAAAGCCCAAACCCGTTATCTGTCCGGATTTAACCGGTTTAAAGACTGGACGTAGCCGAGACAGATTGACACCGCAATTCCCGGTGTTCCTAGCGAAACACGAGAACTAGAACATCGGTAATCTGTCCGTGGAAAACTAACTTATATCTATGTGCTGTATAATTTGTAGCGAGTGGACGTTATAGCTTCTATTTCGATGGAGCTTTTGATGTTGATAAGGGTAACTAAGATATGCACATGATATGGCTAGAAAGGGTGACTCATGAGATACCGGCTAATAGAGAAGTACGGAAGTAAGGACATGCTGCATCGAAGCAGGCAGGAGAATGATGACGATGATAAACTTAAATATAGCATAGAAATCTCGGAATTTCGCCTCTCCAGTACATTACAACCGTGCAAAGCATGGGCGGAACTCTAGTATGCTTCAACCCGTAGTATATATCCTCCATTGCACGAGACTTTATCTGGTCTTAGGCCTCCCACATTCAACTCTTGCCTATTTCTCTCACCAGGTAGGTCCACCTAACTCGTGACCTGCCCATGCTCCTAAGGGCAGTTCTCCACTCCACTAGTAATAATTATCACCACCATCTTCTTGCACTAGTTGAAATCCTTGTGGTCGGCGCTACACGTATTTTTTTTTTTATTCTCCCCTGTCGCAACGATATCATTTCACTCCTTCTTCATTCATACGAGTATTATTCCTCACACAAGACATCCATCTTATCTTGTTCTTCGTCTTCCTCTTCCTCTACTAGTAATAATATATACAACATTATTTTTAGTATATGCGAAACCTGAATATAGTTTGTTCAGAATAAGTAACTGAATCGATTCCAATAATTTTTAAACCATGTTATATTTTTTCCCAAAAATATTTTAATAAGTTAAAAGTTGGATACCGAGCAACTTTAATTACCTATCGCAATAATTTAGGTACCTACTGCCAAATTATTATTATCAATGAGCTCAAGACGAAGCTGGAGGCTCGCGCTGCGTGGTGACCGCGTTTTTGTGCGGACAACTAGGTAACAGAACAAGCTTATAACTTTGTGATTTTTCATGATACAGATTCGAAATTTTGTACATAGATTCTTTACATAAAAATACTAGACACGTGTATCAGGTTTCGCATATACTAAAACTAATGTTGTAGAGAGAAAATTACCAACTTGATATTATAATCACCCAAAATTTTCACTATAATAAGCATAATTTTCGTGAATTCACGCCCCGATTTACAAGACACAGTCTAAACGATCATCCAAATAAGTAAGTAAACACACGACGGCAATTTAGAACACATTTTCACTATATTCGGACTCTAATTAATTACCCTTTTCACGTCTCCGAGCTTTGGGAGCGAAGTTAATTAGTCACTTTACTTCTGAAGTTTTGGATACATCGCGCACTTTATTTACTTGTGAACGTACTCGTCATTTCGTTAATTATATACACATACATAAGGTATTTGAATAAGGTAATGAGAGATTGGTAAAGACATGTTTTAGTAATCATGAAATGTAAGAAAGTTGGAGGTATAAAATTGTCTTTGATGTTGCTAGTAGCCATGAGTGGCCCTCCGTTTGATAGGCTCTCGGTGTGATTATATAACCTTTCAAAATTTTAAAGAAGTTACTTTACAAAAACAGAGTAGTGTTAGCCTAGTGACAGCGGTACAGTCACGCATTCTATTATAGTTTATTCTTTTCATTTCATCATCACTGCTCTCAAACCGATAAGAAAAACAACATGAGGAAACCGGTATGTTCTAAAACAAAAATTTTGAAGTCGTGACATCACGGTACGCGCCCTGGGCCCGCTTGGTGAATTATTGCCTACTTCCTCGCATAGACGAGGCCTATGAATCAGCAAGATGATTATGCTATTCAACAAAATAAAAAATTATGAAATAGCTTGTGAGATATGGACATTTCGTTATCATTTTTGTAAAACCTCACCATTATGCAAACAGTAAACAAGCTTTCGTTCAATCCACTTAAAGTTAAATCTACAAAAAGCATGAAAAACTTAACAACTACAGATAATATGATAATGGCTCTGACACCACTTAATGTAAACTATGCAGCTTACTAAAAACTTAATAGTAGTCGTTAACACCATTCGCGAGTATAAACTCTCAACTCACTGTAATCGTTGTAGTAATCCTTACAAGTGATGGGGCTAATCTTGTGTAATTGTAGGGGGACATCTCGAGTTACGAAGGTTTTACGATGTTGAAACGATGTAACCGCTGTTCTTCTTCTCCATCGATGATTCTCATTTCTGTCACACCTGTAATCCCCGAAGGGTTAAGCTTAGGTGTACCTAATATCACACCCACATTTCACCAGTTATGTTTTAAGTCCCATGTAATAGGGGGGGCGAACCTATTGCCATCAACCGGGCACAAATCCAGCCTCCGTGGCTGTTACTGAGATGGACCTGATGGAAAAACCAAATATTCTCGGGTCAGGCTAAGCGTTATTGACTGGGAATCGAAACCAGGACCCCATGCTCAGCAGTCGTGCTTGCGACCACTAGGCCAACGAGACAGTTCTGAATTTCATTTATTTAAATCAATTTAACTCAGACCAGATCTTTGCCAGATTAATGGTAGTCGCATCGGGCAGGTCTCTATAAGCGTAGTAGAGTGTCAAAATGTCGCAGGTACAGTCAACTAAAGTCGATCGACAAGGTCTGGTATCCACCTTACCGCAGGGCAAAGACTTATGTTCACCGACGGTACATTACGCAAATTTTCTAGACATTGCTACCGCATATCAAATCTTTGATGTACTACTAAGAAAATACCAAGGCATAGAATACAGGTAATACGTGACACAAGATAAAGCACAGAATACAACACTGGTCTTTGAATAACAGTGAAAAGAAAAACATTCCTTATACGTGCCCCACTCGACCTCGAAAATCCAAACATCTTATTTCAAATAGAGCCTTTTTAAAATAAAACGTTTGAAAGCAGATCAGCAATAAACCTTTCAAAGGAAACGCCGAAATAGAACACACGCTCCCAACACAGAAACAAGGCATTGCTATTGAAACTCAATACTACTGTAAAAATATTTCGTAATCTTTTTATCAGATGTGTTTGATGTTTGTCTGTGGCAACTTCCTAGAATCCCCTCCTCACATCGTATTCCTCATTAAAGTCGAAGTCATCTACAGTTTGATTATATTTCTTCGTCTGTGAGTATCCTTGGTATTGTGAAACTCGTCGTGGAGTTTTGTGTCCATCTAAGTGGACTACCTCTCAGAAGCTTGCCATTGACCGTGCCAGTAACAATAAACAAACAATAAACAATTTCCACCTCATCATCTGCCTAGGCTTCTCCCAATGTTGGGGTTGGCTTCCAACCTAACCGGATGCATCTGAATACCAGTATTTTACATGAAGCGACTGTCTACCGGACGTCCACAACCCAGTTAGTACTGGGTAATACGATACCTCCTGGTAAGACTGGTTATCAGAATTTCGGGCCACTGACTACCTGTAACGACTGTCACAGATCTAAAATTGATAAAAGCTGGGACCAACGCCTTAACGTGCTATCCGAGGCTCGGAGGAAACTCCGTATGTAATGGGCGGTCACCAATGGTATTATAAATAAAAAGAGGTAGATATCGCATTAGCACGCGCAAATTGTTGCAGACAAATTCAGACAATTGTAGTAATTTTAGTACTTCAAGCGCAATAGCTATCTCTTTCTGCATCATACGTTCCGTATTATCTGTCGTAGTCGTAACAATGCAACGATATTTGAACACCGGTCAGTAAGGAAAAAGGCGTGTTTGACCGCCCCTCAGAATAAGGCTACAGTAATAACGTTGACGGCAAGGCTGCTTGTCTAAATTTACCATATTTTCCTCTGGCAATTACGCCAGCTAGTCGGTCTGCTAATTGTACACAATTTTGTCTTGACTTACGACGTCTGGTTATTTAGCTCATAAAAATCTGGGACTGACATTTTTATTTACCTGGACTGGACTGGTGGTCTTAATTTTGTGCGCAATACTAGTTAATTTATACTAAGTTTAAGCCTGGTTTAGGTAAAATGTATTCTAGGATAGTTTTGCGTAAATCGTAGTGTGAGCAAATTGGCTTATTTAGTTGAGGAATATATATGTGGCATATAACACACATTATTTGGCTATAACTGGGCTGTTTGCCCAGATGATAGCTGATGGAGATGTAGCGAAGAAGAAAACATGCTGTGTTTATATGAATGGGCCTGTAAATAGCGAGGAGGGTGATGATAACGGTTTCATAACAAGGGTCCCTTGAACTTCAAGATAAATGATAGTTTTCACATAGGCGACACTTTGATGAATGAACTAAAAAAAAAGTGAAAAAGCGTTTATTCGTGGTGACCTTGTAAGCACTAAAAAAAATATTACTTCAGCCAAACTGTAAAGCAGTTTGTTGGCAGATGTAGCTCCCATATACAATATTACCTATATTTTTATGTAACTACTCGTACTCGTATTATGTTCAATGTTCTACTTTCTGCGCTTAGCCGAGCCTAAAATATCCAACAGCTTGTTTTTATTCAGACACTCATTTAGGTTTCGGCTAGTGCCATGAAAACACGCATTAATCATTCAAAATTAATCTATGTTGCCTTCTACATGCACCTAATTTACTAGAAAATTCCAAGACTTCAACCACTTGTACAGACAGCAAAACCACGCCGTACCAAACTTGAAATACAAGGCTCTCGTTAAATGGCTATCCGAAACGACAAATTTATTAGTGACGCAGCCAGTAAAGCATCGCAAGCAAGTTGTTCAGTAGTCTGTAATGTTAGAACGATGTGTCGGTAACTTGTATTCTATAGCGTTGGAGGGTAGTGAGAGAAAACTTGAAGTTGGGTTAAGTTAAGAGGGATGGGCGAGTGTTGCTTTTGTATTACGTAATTAAGAATATGATAGAGGTGTCTAAACTGTCAAGTTTAATTTAAATCTATTAAAAACTTCAATTGCCCCGTAGATCTAAGCGTGACTGCTGAGCATGAGGTCCAGGGATCTTTTCCCGGGACAGGCAAAGTGTTATTGAGTTTTACCATCAGAAATTTCTCACGCAGTCTTAATGTGTACCCGGTAGGCAGATGGCAATAGGCTGGCCCCCTATTACATGTGACTTAAACATAACTGGTAAAATGTTCAACATTCCATTTTTTTTTCTACGCTATTTTGTTTATTACTGACCAGCACATCAAGTTCTCTGGTTAAATGTATAACACCTGGGCCACTGAGGTCTGCTCGGGTGAAAATAGCGAAAACGAATTTTCCGAGATATGAGACCGAGCTAGATCGATTTGTCTCCTCCGTAAACATCTATATTACAACTTACATCGAAATCGTTAAAGCTGTTTAAAACGTGATTACAAAAATATAAAATTAAATGCATATACTACATTAGTTTTAGTATATGCGAAACCTGATACACGTGTCTAGTATTTTTATGTAAAGAATCTATGTACAAAATTTCAAAACTGTATCATGAAAAATCACAAAGTTATATATAGTTAGCTTGTTCTGTTACCTAGTTGTCCGCACAAAAACGTGGTCACAACGCAGCGCGCGCTTCCAGCGTCGTCTTGAGCTCATTGATAATAATATTTTGGCAGTAGGTACCTAAATTATTGCGATAGGTACTCAAAGTCGCTCGGTCCAACTTATAACTTTTTAAAATATTTTTGGGTAAAAATATAACATGGTTTAAAAATTATTGGAATCGATTCAGTTATTTATTCAGAACAAACTATATTCAGGTTTCGCATATACTAAAAATAATGTTGTATACAAAATATTGTTCATTTAATAATACAGTATAGGATAACAACCCCGATAATCGTCTATTAGAATACCGATCGGATGTGTATGTGGTCTATTGCTCAGGGGCACAAGGCAATGTATTGCATGGGTAATGTATTTGCTAGCTCCGTTTGATCTACGAAGATTGAATACACAACAATATCGTGATATTCGGGGAACAACCACTTATAAGTAAATATAGTTGAATAGCTTTGTGGAACTACGAATAGATAGATAGGTGTACTTGAGTAGGTTCAGTTTGTTTGATTGTAGCTGCACCCTGAGAACTAGCACTGGTATTATGATCAGGGATCCAAAGGTTGCCAAGAAGGCATTTATTTATTATGAAAACATCTAATGAAATAAAAATGTAACCTCCTACTTAAAACATTACCATTATTTGGTTTGTCCACACCGACGTTTGCCAGTTATGTTTTAGGTTCTAAGTATTAGGAGGCAAGCCTATTGCCATCAACCGGGCACAAATCCAGACTCCGTGGCTGTTCCTGCCAGGGCTGCGGGACTGTTCGAAAGAGATACTGCGGCCCTGGAACACAAAGGGCAAAGAAGGAACATGGATGGGTTTTAGTCAGTACAAGTCTGACACTCCCTTCCACTCCGCCCAGAGTGGAGGGGGTAATTTGATGATTTCCAACCTTAAAAAAAAAAAAAAAAAGACTCCGTGGCTGCTACAGTGAAATTCCTTATAATACTAACACTTTACCCGTCCTGAGAATCAAACCCTCGTATGGCACTAGGCCAACGAGGCATACCCATAACGTAACAAATTAAAGTGTCAATCACAAGTTTGAAAAACATTCGTTTACCAAACGTGTTCGTGAAAAGTGAAAACGCATTTCCACATAGCTGATGTCAAGAAAAACAAATGACTGGCTACGTTTGAGAGTTCAAAACTGCTGAATCACCCCATACGTATAAATAACATGGCGGAAAGAGCATAGACGGAATATGGCATTTATGCCTGTGCCGAATGTATTTCAGTGTCGTTGCAGCATCTTCTTCTATATATTTCAGTTACCCTTAACAAGAAATATCACATTTCACTCAAGCCAATCCAACTAACATGCCAACGGTTCCTGGAACTTCTATTTTTATATCCGCCCCATTCGTTCTCCCAGGATTTATTTACTTCTTAGAAATTCCTGATGTCAAAACCCATTAACGCTTTCCTCGAACTGGGAATAGGATCCATCAGCTCCTGCTCATTGCTGAGCACTGTGCATTTCATGTATTTGCAGTGCTTGCGAATGCTACATCGACGAGGCATACACACATCCGATTGCTACGATGCCACCATTTTCAAATACTCGGAATCAAAATCATTATTTTGTTAAACATATCCCAACCTACCGTCTCCTGTTACAAGTTGGTTGTTACAAACGCCGCATCATCTCATACGCAGGCGATGACTAGTAACTATAGCAACCAGGCTTCGATAAAAAAGAGTGACGAGCGAAAGTTACAAACAGCTGTGGCCTGTCCACAATAAGGATGAATGAAAGATTTACATCGTTCGATGCGCCCTACAAAATCGTCGCGTCGTTCTTTTCTCCAAATTCTGGGCCGATTCAATTTGGGTTCGACACACGAAGACAGCTAGAAACGATGGCGACGTTTCTGTTTCGTTTACAATGTCATTTTTATGGTATAATTGTCTTGGTAAGCCATACTGAATACTTTCTTCTCAGAGTAGTCAGACAAGAAAGATTGGTCTCATTGAGTGTGTAAAAAATGACGTGTAAAAGTGTTTTAACAACCTACATACAAAGTAAATATCGTAGGAGTTCGTGGCTAAATAATAGCAGCCGCTCGGGTCGATCTTGAGGTTAAGCCGCACTTGGCTAGGTTGGTTCGTGGATGGGTGACCACCCATTACGTTTCCTCCATGCCTCGGAAAGCACGTTGGTTGGTCCCTGTTGCCATTTGTAGATCTTTGACAGTCTGTCAGTTTTACAGGTAGTCAGTGACCCGAAAGTCTGACAACCAGTCTTACCTAGGGGTATCATATTACCTAGTACTAACTGGGTTCTGGAGGTCAGATAGGCAGTCCCTCTATGTAAAATACTAGTATTCAGCTGAATCCCGTAAGGCTGGAAGCCGACCCCAACATAGTTGGGAAAAGGCTAGGCAAATGATGATACAAAATAAATTTCATTTCATTTCAAACTGAACTTGTTTATTCTGAAACATATCCATGGTTCCGTACAGCATGTGTGAGCTCACTCCTGCCTTTGTGGACACTTTTTCGCGCGGCCTATTTAAGTACAGTCTAACGATTTCCATCTTTGGATGTATGTGGCTGTATTGGCAGCTGATGCGATAGCTGAAGGCGGAAATGTAAATGTCACAATAAGGAAAAGGGAACGATAAGCGTGTTGGAATTAGAGTTATGTTACTTTAGTTTTATTAACTTTTTCTCGCAACTTTGTTGCTATTTAAAGGGCAGCATTCGTATTTTTAAGGGACAGCATTCGTATATTTGGTTTATTTCGTTTGGTTGGTTTGGTGCTTTACTAGCGATAGACGTTATAATCTTGATACCGTCTATTATAGATTTTTCATGTTGCCATGTTAGGTTCATATAAACTCGCAATATAACAGAGACTTTTTTCAAATATTTAATTTTCATATTTCTCCGAACTAGACTTTCAACTAGCTTTGATAAGCCAGTACCGAGAAAACGCACAAAGGATTTTTTTCAACAGTAGGTATTTCCACAAATTTAATTGAGCTCAAAACCAAACCCGTCAAGCGTGATCGCCCGAGTATGACCTTTAGCAATCGCAATATTCAAATATTACGCGAACCTAACAAATAAACAAAGTTTTCCCCTTTTCATTATCGGATCTCGCTCGAAAAAGTTTGGAGAAGAAATTCTATAGATTTTAATGGTATTTTTTTTTTTGTTCATAAAAGTTGGAAATCTCAATTGAGGGGTTCTTTACTTAGAGTTGTGCTGTATCCGACTGGAATAAGCTGGGAATGACCTTTCGGGGGTCGGCGAGCTGGGTTTCGTATCCGTCGCTTTGATATCCGCATTCGGATAAACGTGAATGTTTTTTTTATGAAAGCAAAATAGCAATTCGCTAGTGACAGTAATCGGTCTTGTAATTGGATTCACCAGACACAATTAAATGGCTCGGGCTACCTCTGATAAAATCTAAATAGAAAAAATCCATTAACTCTGGCTGTCACAGATCTAACCATGATTGCGACCATTAGAGTAATGTGTTAGAATAATGATAAAATTATGGAATTTAATCGTGGCAAAAGCATTTATTTTTAGATCTTTATTACACTTTATACACGCGCCTAAGCGTTATTCTAAAGATCACACTCCCATTTAGAAGTCAATTGTTCTATTTGTGTAACAAGGACTTTAATTTAACTTTGTAAAGGGTCGAACAAAGCTCAAATTAGTTTCAAAATTCTCAAATTACAGGGGTACCCTTCCTATTCCCGTAACAATTTAATTAGGTCAATATACACATGCATATGTACAAAAATCAAACTACGCTAAAATTATCTATTACTAGTCGTGGTTTCGGATATCCGCGCAGCCGTATCCGAACCGACGCGACGCGGATACGGGAAGCCCCACTGTTATTTGAAACTCCGGCTGGCCGGATTGGCGCGGTGTTGCAAAGTTTTAGCTATTAAAGTGTAAATTTTGAGCTGCGTCTCGTAACTTACTTAACCTTAGATTAGATGGAAAGCCGCTTCGAAATAACAGTAATATTTCAGTACATTGTATCATTTTATAACTGTTTCGGGCACGGTAAAATCCAGGCTTATAGTGTTACTACACGAAATTTGCATCCAGTTTCAGTTTTAGTTGAACGCAAACTGTTGTACAGTTAATTAATACATAAACCTTTTATAACTTTGCGTAAAGTTCTAAATATTCGGTCGTAAGCTTTTAGCTTTGTGTGTACTAGACCGCTCTTTAAGTTTTAAGTATATTTTTAACGCAAAACTTGCTCGGTAGCATATAAAATTGGATTGTTTTATTTTAGTTTTATGTAGACGACTAATTAATTTGCCGGTTGCTTCCGATAAGCTGGAGCCCAAGTTTATGTTTATAGACACTGGTAACAGGCTTCTAAGCTTCATAAGACTATAGCTTGGGCTGTGGATGACAAGGAATAAGATATTTGTTTGTAAAAAAAAATACTTTTAAACTCAAGGTATGTGTCCTAAATGTAAGCAGCCTGAGTAGGTAATACTCTTGCCTACTAGTCTTAAAGGTGTTCTATTTGTGTAATACCAAACGACATACAAAAATACTTAAACAACTATTTTCGTAACATCAAAAAAAAAAAAAATCTCGCAACCAAACGTTCTCTAACAGAGCGAGTAACAACTTCAATGCAAAGAAAACCCAAACGAACGCGTTTCCGTCCATAAGTTAAGAAACCGGACGGTACCCTTATGTCGGACCGGTTTTACGACGGTTTCTCACCGGCGCGGCGAGTGTCGGTTGAACTTCCAAGGTTACACATTACCATAAAGTCTGTGCTTTTGCGAATATTCTCTTTTCTCGGTGACTCGTCGACGCAAAGTTCCGACACTTTTTATTATGGCATCTCAATTTCGTTTATGACTCAATTTGGGTGGAGAGTTATGAATTTGTCTTAAATGTTGACTTAATTTGTTGTTCGTCATTTTTATGTTTGATCTTTTGGTTGGAAAAGTGGTGATTGCGCAGTCTTACTTGTTTAAATTGAATCACTGAAATGACTGCGTAATCATCAGGCTGTCACATATCTCCTTATCTTCTGATGGTTTCCACACGATGTTTTCTTCGATTTTGACAGCTGGTGACGAACTAATTTACAAAGTAAAGAACCTGTTTGGGTTCGAAGCTGTGACCTTCACACAACTCGTAAGGGTGTTTATTACACTGGGCCACCGTAACTGTCTATGACAGAATGTTATCACTACCTTCATTTGCTAAAAAAACAGAACAACCATAGGCCAAAAAATTCTAACCGTTTAACTACACTTCACAAGTAACCATGATTATACACGCGTTAAAAGCAATAAGGTTTCACAAAATGAAGTCCCTACAAACCTCGAAAAAACCCATAATCCCCAAAAAAATGGAAGGAAAACAATCGAAATAAAACAAAATGGAATTAAATTTTGTGAAAAAAGAAAAATTCTATTCAACGAAAGCCTATTGTATCCGCACAGAGGATTAATAACCTATGCAAATCTGGTGCGTACGTGTTACACGTTAAATTCTCTTTACTCGTATAGCACTCGATATCGTTAGCTTGTTTTCATTAAAAAGAAAAACATTGACTGAATAAACAGTACGTCTGATTAATTGATGTATTTCAATTTTCCTTTTTCGGCGATTATGACTGGGGGACATGTCAACATGTTTGTGATGGTGAGTTTAAACCCCGAATTATACCTATCTACTATTTGTACTATAGTAACGTACTTCAACTGGATAATACGATATACCTACGGGCATATCAATCCTGCATCATGCTTCTAGGCGTAATAAATTCAAGTGTGGCAATAAAAGCTTTCGATCTGTATGGTGTCCGGACGTAAAGAATAGCACCATCCCATATCTTCCCGTGGGTGTCGTAAGAAACCCACGGGAAGTCCCTTAGTCGCCACTAAGGGACTTACCAGAGAATGGGCAGCAGCGTTCTCTGTGTTTTTTATAACAAACATACTGCGATCGCCAACCCGCCTGCCAAGCGTGGCGATTATGGCAAAACCCCCCCTTGGGGAGGCCTATGTCCAGCAGTGGACGTCTTTCGGCTAAAATGATGATGATGATGAATAAAAGCTTTGTCAAATTAGTATTGTACGACGCATACACGTAATACGCATACAGAACCATCAACCTGATTTCGAAGAGTATCCAATCGTGTCCAAATGTTTTATTTTGCTTAATTCAACCTTCGTCAACATTTTAGACACAAACGCCATGGTCAGGAGAATAACTCTGCTGATTGGAATCACGAAACAAAACATAATCGTCATACGAGAGTGCCCCAGCTGACCGACAAAAGACCTGAGCTGGCCTGAACTAATAAATAGTTCATTCATCCGTTCATTCAGCACAGACAGGATAACTAATCAGTAGTCCAATCATTCAGTCCTGCCTTTAGTAATTGAACTTTTTGTGCACTCGCATTTAGATTGTAAATTCTATTCCAATTACAATTGAACTTGTCTTGGCATCTAGATTTTTAATGAGAAAATAAATGAGATGCTATGCTCAGCTTACAGGTTTTCATGCAGTTTACGTGATTTTTAATACTTGGTTGGTTCTTTTGAAATTTATTCTTCAGAGAATGCTAGAGATTTTAAAATCGTGAGCTTTTGATTTGCTTTGTTGGGTCCACTATCTATGTAAGGTCTAACTATTCATCCACGAAATATTTTCAGAGAATCATCTAATGGCTATAACGAAGCCATTTCAAGGGATATTTTTTTTTAACAGAGTATATTTAAAAAAAAAAAATTACTTACTATCTAATTACTTACCCCCAAAATACATACCGGCTCCTTCTTTTTGAACATCCATTACGCTAATTTACCTACTGTCATTATTAGAATGTGGGAGTAAAGGTTTTATGCAAAAAGTCTCAAAAAATTTTAGAATTATAATAATTTCGTAAAAAAAAACACTCAGATATTTTTTTTTTCGTTGCTATGGCGACTTTACAACTTATAGAAATTACCCTTAAAATATTTCGTGTATGAAAAGATAGACCTTATATAACTATGGATGGAAATGTAAGACTATGTGAATCGTCTTACATTTTACTATCACATTTTGTTTTACAAAAATCCTTTCTATTATCAATGAAGCAAGGAATCTTTTAGAGGAAATCTGCAATAAAACCTACACAAACAGTATCTAACACATCGGAATAAACCAGAGTTTACACACAGAACAAATCCCGAATTCATATATCGGGCGTCGGACGTCGAAATCCAATCAACCCAACTATTTTCAGTGCTTTCGAGGCCCCAGGATCAGTGTTCAGCAAAAAATGTTGGACCCATAGCATCCTAAATAAACTTGAAAGTGTTACTTTGCAAAATGTGGCCTGATTAATATTCGTATGTCAACGCTTGCTGTCTTCGCCTATCGAAGTATATTGAATATTTGAACAGGACTTCTGATGTGGTGCTACGTTTTAGGTAAGACAGTTACTCATGCGATATGCGTAGTTTTAGTTATGGTGTTAGAGGTTCACCTACCTTCCATCTCCGTCAAATCATCACTGTATAATGAATTTGCAGTCCTTTATGCACGACTGGCTATGATGAAAAAATAGTTTGTAATTTTCTCTTCGTAACTCGCCTCTTCATTTCTGTAACAATTTTTAATAAAAGTCCCTTCCCTCCCATTTCCTTTAAAGGAAATGAAACAAAAGGCAATTCTAAGAACTTATCGCTACAATAATGGCCCTAACATTATACTATAGCTCTTGAACGACAAAAAAACGAAATAGAAACGGTACTAAAGGAAATTTCAACAGTGATACTAAAAGTTCACAATCATTTGTAGGCAAAGAACTAGTTTTCTGGAAGCGATCGCGGCGAAGAATTCCGGGTCTTATTGGCCCCCCTGAAGATCTAAGGCACGCTCCAAACATTTCTAGTGCCTATTATCCGAGTTTTGAATGATCAATTTAACTTCGCCCGCTGAAAAGTGGTGGAACGTGGGAAGAATTGATGCGGTAAGACGGATGACTTTTGTTTCAGTCTGTTTTCGAAGCTCTCAAAACGCCATAGATTAATGTGTTCAGTTACTGGCTAGAAGACGAAGGTCTGAAAAATCACAATGATTCAATGCGGTTTGGAAAGCCTATCAAAGCTCACTCCTTTGAGCTTTGATAGGCGTTCCACAGACCTTCCTATCAGACCAATGAGGTCCATCTATTTGATATATAAAATGGCATTATCCGATTCTCAACCAATGGTTGTTGGATGATTGGAACTAGCTATGCCAGCGCCATCGCCATAAAATTTCACAGTTACAATTATCATTAGATGAAACTAAGATATATTCAAGCAGTATTTCTTAATTACTAAAACCCTTAGGAAAATCATTTTTGTAGGTGAATCTGGCGAAGCAGTCGGCTGCGTCGTACAGCATGGCCTCTCGTGCAGTCAGACTGCAGGTCGGACAGCATTAATGACATTTAAATCCGTCGTGCTCTTGCCAATCGAACGGTTTAGCACGCGACTTCGAATGCTGCCAGCCTTCTGGGCACTTCCTCATCGTCAGCGATGCGAAAAAAAATTTAAAGGGCGTCAAAAAGTTCGTCTTTTTGACGCCCTTTAATTTTTTTTCTGATTTTCGTACGTGTACATATTTTTAGTATTATAAAAGGTCTGTATTGTATAGTTTGTAAATAATGTATATTTATTGCGAAGTTCAACGTTTTCGTAGGTATCTAATAAGTAATCAATTTCGGAAAATGCCCCGACATACGCGCTGGTCACGCATGTTTCTAATTACATGTTACTCCTATATTGAAATGGTAATGACTGGACGAAATTCTAAGAATATTTGAACATTGACGAAATATTAATTAAAATCATGCGGGCGAGCGATTTGGGAGACCACTTTTATTACAGCTGAATATAATGAAAGCCTCTACTTCTACGAATTACTTTAAACAACGAATATAACCGTTTGCCGATTGAATGGTTTTACGATTGATTGGCTAGTTAAGGGTTCGACGAATCAGTAATGGCTACCTAGAAGGTACCACAGAACTTTGGACTATGTAAACAATACTAGTGGAAAACTAGATTGTTTTTAGAAGTTTCAATATCGATTTCGTAAATACTTTAATTTATTACTGTGGTATTTCTGGATGCTTACTATTATTAGTTACAAGTAATTTAATTGAGGTATATTAAAGGAGGTCTAGAGGAACTCGTGGCGTAATAGCTCGTGTCAATCTTTAGGTTAAGCCGCGCTTGCCTAGGTTGGTCCGTGGATGGGTGACTACCCTATACATATCGAGTTCCCTCCGTGCCTCGGAAAGCACGTTAAGCCGTTGGTCCCAGCATTTGTAGATCTTTGACAGTCACAAAGTCACAAGTTGTCAGTGGCTCGAAAATCTGACAACCAGTCTCACCAAGGGGTATCGTACTATCCCGTTCTAAATGGGTTGCGGAGGTCAGATAGGCAGTCGCGCCAAGTAAATACTGGTATTCAGCTGTATCCGGTTAGACTGGAAGTCGACCCCAACATGTTGGGAAAAGGCTAGGCAGATGATGAATTGAGGCATATCAAAGGACCTCTGAACTCACAGCTCAACCAGTCCAAATATAGGATGAGTCCAAATTGAATCGTCAGTAGACCACCCAGATTATCTAGCCAAAGCCTGCCCATTCACAACAGTCGCATGTTCCTAGACAAATGAAATCTTGGCCTGAAAGGCATCATGAATGGGTCGCTTGTTCGCTTTTCTCTAATTACACCACATTAATTGTTTTCCTATGGGACTGTATGGAAGAGTCATAATATGTTTGGAATGAACGTGCTCATTAAAAGTTACAGACACTAGTTCGAAAACTACAGTTTATGGGGCACATAAACATTTTGTTTATAGTTGAATTAGTGCGTTTCCACGGTGTTTATGCATCTACTGAATAACCTACGCACATATTTACACACTATTCAAGTAATGTCACTTAATTGGCATCACCGAAAAACTAGCTTTCGCACTCGGATAAGTGGATTTGCTTTAAAAGGGATACTACTGTCTGTCGATGCAGAAATTTTTACACAGACAGCGTAATAAGCGTATAATGTTCCCGCTGCAGGGACACTGGCCTCCTCTCTATGATGGCAACTGGGTCATACTAGGGTGGGCTAGTGCGGTTTGACAGATGTCACATGTTTTTGAATTTTCGGTATTAGAATATGTCAGCTACCTCAAGATGTTTTCCTGTGCCGTTTTGAGAACAGGGGTGATATTAATTAGTTACACAAAGTAAAGCGCATGTCTCGATTCGATCGCATGATCTACAACGCGGGGGGGAGACCTGCCTTAATATTTGTACCATTACAATATTTTGGAAAAACTGAAATTTTATCAGTCTAGGCTATGTTGTGCGGGGCCGCTACCACTGATGCAATAGCAGTATAGCACAATAGTGGACACAGACAGCAATATCCATAGCTTCTACCTGATGCGGTCTCCAAATCATGCAGTATTCGTAGCTCTTCGGCCCAGTGCCGCTCTTGGCCACGTCAGAGTTCGTTCTAACGAACTCATTCATGCGCTCACCGCCCGTATTGTGCCCATAAGATATGCTCTCTTAAATTGAATCAAACTTTGTAATTAAAAGTTGCACGCTGTACAGCGGTGATGGACTGTACCAGGCCAGTCTTCGCTACTTCATGATGAACCTTCTACTGGAATTAGTAACTGTGAGTAGCCTTGGAGAATAACACAATATTACGCCTGGAATCCTCGAAGGGTTAGGCAGAGGTGTACCTAATAGTCTTTGACGGTGGCTGAATAAAGTCAGCTGCGCTACGATTCCCGCACAGAACAAATATTTGTATGACCTACAGGTAGTTGTTCCGGGTCTGGCTGTTGTAGTGTGTGACAAAAACGCACCCACGATACAGGATAAATTTCTCACATAGGAGAAGGTTATTAAAAAATAAATAGTACACCCATATTTCGCCAGTTATGTTTAAGCCCCATGTAATAGAGGGCGAGGCTATTGCCATCTACCGGGCACAAATCCAGACTCAGCGGCTGCTACTGAGAGATTTCTCCTGGAAAAACCCAATAACACTTTTCCAACGCGGGAATCGAACCTAGGACCTCACACTCAGCAGTCGTTCTTGCGACCTAGACCAACGAGGCTGCCTTGAAGAATATGATCTTTATTACCACGCTTGATCGTCTATCAGTGATCCCCGCTTCTTTGTTCAGCTCAGTTAGAAGTTGCCCTACTATTTGAGCTTTCTGCCGTTGCGGTCTGCGCAGCATGAGTTCTTCTTCCAAACTTCTCTTATACCTACTCATCATCTCTATATTCACCCCCTTTCCTCATAAATATATTCCTCTAACATAAACAAAAAATATGCAGAACCGAGACAAGGTACCAAGTTATATTAAAGGTTCGCGTACATTATGTCGGGCCGCAGCGCAGCGCAAAATGCTTACTTAGCACATTAGTGACGCTGCGCCCGCCGACATAGTGTGCGATTAGTTCATATAAAATACATAAGAGCGATTTCTTCACAGCAAACCCTTTTAATTGATACCCATATCATATTAGTGCATAAAAAATAACTAGTCCGCCGTCTTTGGGAGTCCACCATATTGGATTTAGAACTTAACTACCACGTCACTTAGCTAACCATGCATTGACATAAAAACTAAACGTGTATGCAAAATATCAGCTCAATCGGTTGGTGAAACAGTTTTGAAATTCATTTGCAAGATTTGACCTTAACCAAAAAACAGTCATTGAAAGTTAAATAAAAGCTTGTAAAAATATAGGTAATTTTAATCGTTGAATGACAGAATAATTTTTAGTACATGCCTCGACAGCCAACCACAGCAGTTGCAGTCATAAAATTAATCTTAAATGTGTGGATTGTTTTATAAAGTTTGTTTTCCAGTGAGCTGGCTTTGACGTCAATCAAGCTACCGAACAAAATTGTTTTGACATAATTCCATGAGGGTCGCGGTTTGGGTAACGTGAAGTACAAAATACCGTGTGGCGTGTTATAATTTTATTCTAGATTAGTGTGAAATTTAACCTGAATCAAACTACGACCGTTCGGTTAAGGATGAATCGTTTAAACTTCAATCCTTTCGCTATAGTGTCCGGCTGTACGTTTCTGTTTTCATTCTGGATATTGATCGATGAGTGTGTCCATGCAATGTCTCTCTATTTCATAGGAACCTACAACGCTTTAAAAAACACATTCAGTCTGACCGACTACTTATAATTGAATTTTAAGAAAAAAAATTTTAATTTTTTTTTAACATTATTTTAATTTGAGGTCCATAAAATAAATGCGCAGTTAGATAAAATGTGTCATCAATTACTACTGTAACTATATTAGAAGCTTCATTAAGTCGTCCATAACGTCTGCCCTCCTACCAGGGGAATATAAATTACTGAAAGATAAATTAGAAAGAGTCCCATCGCACTCATACATACTTACCTCGACGTCAATTGATGGAAGCTGCCTTAAGAAACGTCTCGTATGCGACCTGAATTTGTTCAGCAAAAGCTTTTCAACGCTATTAAGCTAATGTAGGTACTCGTACTTCGAGATTCGCACAATAATTGGAAATCGTACAAATGGAGCAATGTTAGGTTTTAAAATTTCACGTTTGAATAGGTTTTATTTGTTCGAAGTTGGTAAAGTGAGCGGTATTCCAATATGTATAGACAAAGAGATAGAGGCCCTTTGTTTATGAACCTGAGTCGTTTTAGAATAGTGCACATTTGCAAAGTTTCTTGTTCAAATGGAAGTGCTCTCGCAGTTGAGTATCGATTCAATCTGTATTGTCCAATTGAAGGGAGATTTTCTAAAGCCATTCAGGGTGAAACTGAAGACGAGCTTGACTTCCGAGGACTGCAATAAATACGTACTTTTAAAACCGCTAAAAAGTCACCCAAGTTCTATTTTCTTTCTACTCTATATTGTCCCAACATTTTTTCATCTCGCTCGAATATTGGCTAAAAGCAATGTAGTTGTTGCACAAACAGAACATGCTCGGATTAGTATTCTTCACAGCTTCACAGATGCTCCTCTATTTTAAGATGTGCAAGACATGAATTTCAATAAAACACTTTATTCTAACAACACAGCAGACAGAGTGGAAATATACAACAAAAATGCAGATATTCTGTTTGTTTGTTAACAATAGCAGGGATGTTTTAAAATACTTGGTTTATTATGTTTTTTTATACAATGGATAGCGAAATGAAAAGAGCGTATCTGTTGCTTATACTTTCAGACAAATTGGTTGAGTCACGAAGAGATTCTGTTGACTTATTCGCGCGTTCATAACTGTCTGCTCAGTACTTGGGGCTTACAAAAGATTTTTGGGAGTCGTGCCATTGACACCAGCCGTTGTAGTCTGTTTAGAGATATCTTTAGGAGGATTTTTGAATATGCTTTTAATATTTAGAGCTCGTGGCTAAATAATAACAGCCGCTCGGGTCGATCTTCAGGTTAAACCGGCGAAGTTGTTCCGTGAATGGGTGACCACCCATTACATACCGAGTTTCCTCCGTGGCTCGCCGTTGGTCCCTGCTGTCAATTGTAGACCTCTGACAGTCATTGCGGGTTGGTTGCCCGAAAGTCTGACAAGCAGTCTAACAATGAGTTTCGTATTACCCAGTACTAATTGGGTTGTGGAGGTTAGATAAACAGTCGCTCCGTCTGAAATACTGGTTTTAATCAGCATCCGGTTAGACTGGAAGCCGACCCCAACGTACTTGGGAAAATGCTAGGCAGATGATAAATGATGATCATTTTGTACATAATTTTATTTTCTAACATAGTCTACTGTCCTACTAGGTTGGAATAATAATGCCAACCTATTACTGTCCCACTGTTGGGCAAAGGCCTCTTCTGATATAAAGAAGGCATGAGCATTGATCACACTTGCTCAAGGTAGGTTGGCGATTTCAGATTTATTTATTGAGAGGTATATTACCCAATAGATATACAACATTAGTTTCATTATATGCGAAAACTGTTACACGTGTCTAGTATTTTTATGTAAAGAATTTATGTACGAAATTTCAAAACTGTATCATGTAAAATCACAAAGTTATAAGCTTGTTCTGTTACCTGGTTGTCCTCACAAAAACGCGTTCACCACGCAGCGCGCGCCTCCAGCGTCGTCTTGAGCTCATTGATAATAATAATTTGGCAGTAGGTACTTAAACTATTGCGATAGGTACTCAAATAGTTATTGGAATCGATTCAGTAACTTATTCTGAACAAACTATATTCAGATTTTAAACTATCATGGTCACTAACATTATTATTTAGACCAGAAACGAGATATTTACCATGTTTACTGTTTTTATTGAGTTCCCTATATTTCGGCGCTGTTGCAAGCACCATGATCACGGATAAACTGAAGTTAAAAAACTGAAGTGAAATAGGAACGGGAACTCAATAAAAACACGGTAAATATCCCGTTTCTAGTCTAAATAATAACTATATTCAGGTTTCGCATATACTAAAAATAATGTTGTATAAGGTTCCATAAAATAGATGGACAAATTTTAACACAGCGTTCAGTACGTCTAACCAAAGATATACAAGCAAAAAAAACACTGATTTTATTTGGACCTAAAATCATTGGGTAACCAACATTTTTAGTATATTTTCGTTAGCTGGTTTTTTTTTCTTGTAAGTATCTAATATGCGTTTTTCTTATTATTATTTTTTATCATATTCCTTATTTTGGTGGTCCGAATGATTTCTAAAAGTTTGTCCATCTATTTTAATGGGACCTTATATACTTTACGGGTACACTTTTTGCTAGTTTAGACACATTTTTGTCTACAATTTTCCTGTAACCTGTAAAAAAATAAATAAAAATATATACGGTGTTCTCCTTTTATAGAATAAATAAATAGGCCGGTCATTTTCCGGGTGTATTTCCCTTACACGAATAGGGTTCGGCGTAGCGTGAATCACGGCATGTATTGCCAGCAATTAATATGTTAATTAGTGGCGACACGCGAGGGATGAGCTGATAGTGTAGTTGATAGGTCGAGTGTCATGCATGACACACACATTATTACTATTAGCTAGATGTGCCTTGTGATGCCTGAAATCAAAACAGATTGCATAGAAACTATGAACGTGGACCGAAGTGGGCGGAACAAAAGGAGGATGTGTATCTAGAATTGCAGCATGTGGTCTCGCCCATTAGGAAATATGGAGAACACATGATATACAAGGTGTAAACGAACGATTCACGAAGCCGTCAACCAAGCATTCTGTGCATTAAACTAAGTAACTCTACGCAAAATTTATTTATTTATTTGGATGTCCAACAAAGGATACACACACACAATATAGGACACAGTAATACAAATGTTCTTTTATGTGTGTTTCCTCAATTGCAGGAGACCACAGCATGCCCATAAAACTAGGTGTTAACACATAAAATATAAAACAATGAAAATATTATAAAAAACAAAATAAAAACCAGAATAATAAAAAGCATTTGATGATTATTGCTCGGTAACAACTTATTACAATCACGTTTTACGGTAGGACTCAATGTAACGCACTCAAAACATTGTGCTGATGAATGCATTGAATAGTAAGGGGGTCGTTAACTTTACCTGGAGGTATTTAAAGTACAGTGAAATCATTAAAATCTTGGAACAAAGCCAAGAGCTATGTGCTTAATTGATTTTGGGCACAGGATCTCATTCAGCCTAGATGATGGGATAATTAAGGTCATCTTCATAATATATGATTATGTTAATTTGAAGAATAAAAAATTAAAAACAAAAATTAAGAAAAATTAATAGCAAAAGTCAAATGAAATCTAAGGTAAATGCCATAACACAACCATAATGTTAAAATCCCTCTCATTTCCTCCTTTTCAAGGGCTTCACAAAATATAATACAGTCGAATAAAACATGAATATTTTTATTAAATTTTTTCTTAAGACTAAGGAAAGTCATTATACAACAGAAATGTATCTGAATTTTACTCACGGAAGAAAAAAGCACCAAAAAGATAATAAAATAATTCATAAAATACATAATTTCCGTACGACGTAACTTTGTAGTGTGGTGTTATCGGGCTTAAGTAATATTCGCGACGTTCTAACAAAGTTATCTCATTACCATTATCGGCTAGAACTCAGCGGTGTCAAAACGCGTCAACTAATAAATTGAAAACTGATTTTAAAGCTTATTGAGTGTAATTGAAACTGTTCTATTAATATAACAGTTAACCTTGCTTTTATGTTAATTGTTTTCGGAGCATGCACTAAGTGTCAGTAACTTGCACAAAAGTATGCAAGTAGGTAGCTTGCATGCCATTGTAACATAACCTTTCCTAAGTTAATTAGAACTGACAATTAAATGCAATTTCATCTCATTGTTTAGGTTTTTAGTAAGTCTGATCTGTCGCACTCCTGGGTAAAACCCTTCCCTCATTTGACAGGGTCACGGCAGAGAGAGGAAAAGAAGGCAGGAGGCCTTGGTCAGCTTCCTCATCAATTGGCAAGAAGTAGCAGAACATCGATATTTTGTTTTAAGGGCATTACATGGCTCAAATCCCAAAAACAGTGTTCAAAGAAATTTGTTGATGAATCCCTTCGTGCGTTTTCCATGTAAAAAAAGTATGTTATAGTTAAGTTCATCACAAATAAATTGTATTGTTTAAAATTTTATTAAACCTTCTCAATTTTTTTTGGTTAATCGTAGAAAATAGGTCCTTTTTCAACCTTAATTGTAAATTATCTCTGTAACGGCTGAATAGATCGGCTTGAATTTTGTAACAACAAATACGTAATGATATACTTAACAATCTGTATTGTTTTTTTTTCTGTTATTTCTTTTAATATTTTTAAATAATAAATAAAAACCGAAATTTTGCGAAATGTGCGGGGCAAGTCAACAAAAACCAGTACAGGGATCAAATCATCAAGGTCATCGAGCAATGTAATGCCCTTAATTCCGCCCAAGTTGCGAATGCAGCACTGGGACCTGACACCCGGACGACTGCTACCTCCGTCTCCTGAAAATTCTGTATCCAAGTCTTGATTTAGTTTTTGAAACAATACAAAAAATCTAATAATAGTTTGTTTTTTTTTTATAATTGACATAATATTACGTTATTAATTAAGCCAGCAAGGATCGATCGTAGAAGTTGTTTTATAGGTCTCCTTCTGTTTCATCTGCTTCTATTTCAACAGAAAGTAAGAATTAAGTACATACACATTATCTACGGAGAGCAGCGGTGGCCCAGTGGTGTCGGCCCCGACTTACGAACAGTAAGTCGTGGGTTCGAACCCAGGCAGGCGCATTACTTTGTGTAATTTATTTCATCACCGCTGCTCTCAAAACGGTGAAGGAAAACATCGTAAGGAAACTGACATGTCGTAGAACCAAAAATTCGAAAACATGTGACATCTACCAACCCGCACTGGGCCCACGTGGTGGATTATAGATGGTGCCCATTCCCTCTCATAGAGAGGGGGGCCTGTGTCCCAGCAGTGGGAACATTATAGGCTGCTTATGCTATTATGCTACATTATCTACCCTATACGAATCAAATTAAAAGATCCTATTGCCATCCACTTTTCCGTCTAAAATATTTTAAAGTTAAACAATGTGTAAGCTTTACAACACGAATGTAAGCTGATATAATACCTATTCCATATTTTTATTCGGTTGCAGAACAAAGAAACTCCAGCCTATTTCATGTTAAAAACACAGAAACACGAATCCAATATTTCAGTTATTTTAATAAATTCATTTTTATCGCGAATTCACAATCAGGAGTATCAAGTAAAACGAATATTTTTTTTACTGGAAATATTTCGATTTGAGCTCGCTTAATCGACTACCATCAAAAGTTTATTATATTATTTTCGTTGCTTTCATGGCCACTTAAAATTGTTTACAGCTTTTGCAACATAAAATCTATAGGCAATTCATATATCATAAATATCGCAAAGGATTTTATTGCCTTTTGTAAATATCTTCGAAAATAATCATTATCATTTTGCGTTTTATTTGAAAGTTGTAAGATCTTGGAATTTTATCGAAAATTTGGTGACTTAATGACTTGACCAAGACTATTATCTCTCTCTCTATCCACGCACGGAACGCTTTTCCTACTCCCGTCCTTCTGATGCACCTTGCAGGTCGCATCTCAGGATCCTCCTTAAATCTCCTCCACACTCTACCGACTTCTACTCCTATTTCTTCACTGTACACGCCGTGCGGCTGTGGAATTCCCTTCCGCCTGACATTAGGGACTGCCAAACTGTTGCAGTTTTCAAAAGAAGAGTGAAAGAACATTATCTTTCCATTTCGTCATAGTTGCATAGTATTTATTTTTAGTTATTTTATTGTATTTACAGTATTGTTATGTTTTGTCTTTGTATTTATAAGTATGTTAGTATATTCTTATATGTATTATTATGTTTAAATTGTTCTGCTTTGTGTTTTATGTATTCCATTTTCTCTTCTTTTTTTACACACTATGTCTACATCTCTTTTTTTAGTATCTCCTTTCGCAGGTATGCTGGAAGAGATTTCTTTACAAATAAGCATCACCTTTGTACTATTTTCTGTTCCTTTCTTCTTTTCTGTATTTAGTGTGTACAAAAACTGTTAAAAAAAAATTAAATAAATAAATAAATATTAGACATTGGATTATGTCTTAACGTTTGTCTTTAGTTAGTAGGTAGAAGGAACCTACTGTATTACGGAAACTTAAAAAATAACTGGGGATTATCTGGGTATATTCGGTACAGTTACACCTTTGCATAACCTTTTAGAAAAAAAGGTGTGATGATAATATGTAGATTTGTCGTTGGATGAATTGTCATCCGCAAATATTTGGGTTACCTACGGTTACGGACCTGTACCCGGTAAGATCCCCCAAATATTTGCGGATGCCAAACCTGCGGGCAGCTAATGCCAAGTTATAGACCGACCGCTTTAACGAGTCCTCCGCCAAAGGCACATTAAGCTTCCACAAAGTCCAAACAATATCCCACAGGTTATTTGCTTTAAAATAACCATAATCCACGTAGGTACTACGATGCTAATTGAACCAATACGTGATCAACCTTCAGAATATTCCATTTAAATTCGCGATGACTCATTAAAGCAGTCGGTCTATAATAGAGAGATCTCTTTACTACAAACAGTTTTCAAAAACATGAGGTATTTTTTCGGTAATCTTAATGGGTCATGCACTGTCTCGGGCTCTGCCAACTGACTAGTACGATCCAGGAACAACGACCTAAAGCCACGTGTAAGTTACCAAGTCATCAAGACGGTGACCCAGGAGGCAGGCAATAGCATCTTCGTCGTTGGTAACAAAACCAACATAAGCATGGCTTTTTATTCTTTTAAAATTCCTACTCATATTTCATCAACGCAACGTCTCATAGGAATTTCGAAATACCTACCCCAAAACATTTGCATTTGCATTTACCCGCTACGTTTTCGAGCTAGGTACCGTACCAAACTTTTTCAGGGTAACAATTACCTAACCGAATTCTTCTCTCCAAACTTGGCAACACTTTTACTAGTTACTACGAATCCTTTTCAAAAGAACGCTAAAAGTCCAGCTTCCGATGGACTTTTAGCGTTCTTTTGCTAAAAATTACATAACATAACATCACGCCTGTAATTCCCCGAAGGGTAAGGCAGAGGTGTACCGAATAGTACAGTCAGTTATGTTTAAGTCCTATGTAAAAGGGGGCGAGCCTTTTGCCATCAACCGGGCCCAAATCCAGGCTCCATGGCTGCTACTGAGAAATTCCTGATGGAAAAACCCAATAACACTTTGCCCGACCTGGGAATCCAACCCAGAAACTCATGCTCAACAGACGCGCTTGCGAACACTAAACCAACTAGGCAGTCCTACAAACAAATACGTACTACTAAAAATTACGCCAGAATATATATCTAGTAACTTTATTTACATTCGCGAAACATTTTGTGCGCTCAGTTTTTTTTTAAATAATTAAATTGCCACGACCGACCCTGTCATTGCCGCCATTTTGGAGATGATCGGGTACGTTCGTGCATCACGCAAGGCTTGTATTAAACTATGTCCATTACACGCAGAGTAATTAAAGCCTGAACGCAGGTGCGCCTGTGCCATGTGGCAAGGTTTTCTTCCGCAATTTCAGATGAGATTTATTATGGTTCCAAATGTTAATAAACTGTGATGAAAATTTACGATTTTCACCTACTGCCGGATGTGTCTGGTGGGCTACTGCCCGTCGGTTGCGGTCAGGTTGTCGTAAATATTCTGATATCGCGGATAACTATAATTGCGCCAAGCAGGATTTTAGTTCCTTATATTTTGTTGTGTCATAGATTTCGCAATTTGATTATTATATTATGTTCGCTACCCAATATCGCTCCAAACCCAGAACCTTATGTTTTTTAGCCGCACAACGAGTCCTGCAATCGAATCCGAAAAGTTAAACTCAGTGATGCCGTTTTAAATAAATTATAACTAGTTTGTAAGCACACTTTAAAAATGCCACTACCTTCTTAATTTCACAGGGGCACTCAGGGCGAAAAAAGACAATCCCATTCCCAAAAGCATTGATGAACGAAGTTATTTGTTAAATCAAATCAAATCAAATCAAATCATATTTATTTCTGTAAATTGGTTTACAAAACTCTTTTACATGTCACAACATGTTGTTTTTTAAAACTAGATGGGGCCGGTGTTTCGTACCTGACTACTCTGAGAAGAAACATCCGAAACAAACTCAGACGTCACAGTCTCTTTTAAAGTCCAGACATTGCTCAAGTCATATGAGGACCATGTAGATTAATGTCCGAGATGGTATTTTGAAGAAATACCCACACAGATTTGAGTGGACCTGTCCAGACAGTGCAAGCATTTGTCAGTGATCGTGTAGCTCGACTCGTAATCCAAGGAGCTCAACGACACGACGAACAATACCAAAGAAAGGACATTTGGGTAGGCCGCATAAAGTACTCAAACTGCCAGACAATCGTGATTAAAATAATAATAATAGTATGACCCAAGTAGTCCTCATATTCACAGTAATAAACAAAAAAAATATATATATATAATACGACACTTGAAAAAGTAAAATAAAGTCAAGAAAAAAATAATAATAATAATACCACAGGTACTTGAAAAAGTAAATAATGTCAACTAAATCGAACAATAATTAATAAAAATAAAAAATGTCAAACAGTAATAAAAATAAAATAAAATGGGTACAATTCAGTTTAATATCGATTTCAATTGGAGCAGTTCAATCCCAAGCCTTTTTGTCCTCGATATAATCCTTAACAGAATAGAAGGCTTTCTGGCAAAGTTTACGTTTTATAAAAAATTTGAATTTATTAAGGCTTAGTTCATGTATGTGGCCTGGTAGTTTATTATAAAAGCGTATACATTGGCATCTAAATGATCCACCTATTTTCTTGAGCCTTGTTGTGGGTACAATAAATTGATTTTTATTCCTTGTATTTATATTGTGAATATCAGAATATTTCTTAAACCGCTTTATATTTTTGTGAGCATACAAAAGGTTTTCTTAAACTCTTCTCTGAGAGAGTGTCTCGGACTCAACTTATAAATTGATCGAACGGCCCTTTTCTGCAAAACAAAGATGGTCTGAATATCGGCGGCATTCCCCCATAACAGAATGCCGTACGACATTACGCTATGAAAATAGCTGAAGTAAACTAATCGAGCTGTCTCTACATCGGTTAAATTACGAATTTTTCTAACTGCGTATGCTGCGGAGCTCAGTTTCTTAGACAATTTATCTATATGTGGGTCCCACTGAAGCTTAGCGTCTAAAGTTAAGCCCAAGAACACCGTGCTATCTTCAGGGTTCAACTCTTCGCCCTTCACCAACACACAAGTTTTCACCTGCCTAACGTGAGGTAGTGCAAATTTAATGCATTTGGTTTTTTTTTTCATTAAGAAGTAAGTTATTAGCGTTAAGCCAATGCACTACTTTTGAAATCGCGCTATTTACATCGTCAGTAACTAGCTGCTGACGTTTAAGTTTAAACAAAAGCGAAGTGTCATCTGCAAACAACACTATATCGTGGTTATCCTTTATGAGGTAAGGTAAGTCATTAATATAATTAACATTAAAAACAGTGCTACCAGTCGTAGGCACATTAATAATTAATGTGCCTACGACTGGTAGTTGAATAATTATTATTCAGTGAAGAGGGATAGTTGACGTTCCATAAATGCGAACTATGAAAACCTAATCTACAGAATTTAACAAAGTAGCATTAGCCAAGAAAGATGACCTCGGTTTAGTCGAAACTTTTTCTTGCATGAGATAACCATTTCCCATTATTTATAATCAATCTGGCTTTAAATGGTCGGGTTCGACAGCACTTTCTGCTTACCCAAATTATGAAAAAAGTTTAATCGCATACTGTAAAAAACAGCGCCACCTATTACTTCTAAGGTCAAACGGGAAGTCAACTATTCTTGGTTTCTTGGTTCTTTGGTTTTGTGCCATCTTTCGGGACTATTTAGAACTACAAGAAGAATTACCACAGATAAAACAATAAAATAAAACGCTTTGTTGTCATTGATATCTTATTTGTGTATTTTCATTGTAGCTTTAATTTACTTTGGATTAAATTTGAGTATGGTTCTCATAATTATAAATACCGTAGGCACCCATCATCAAAACAGGATTTGCAAGAAAAAAGTAAACAAAAAAAATAAGTTTACCAAAAAAAATACACGCTCACTTATTTATTCCATTACCCATAACATATTCCTTGCTATTAGAGACGACCTACTCTGTATTTATTGTCCTGCAGTAGTTGAAAGATATTAACTGAAACAATGAAATAATTTGATGCATCCTTTCAATTAATTTTCAATTAACTATTTTCTGCACGGTGCATGAGTCTGTATTTTCACATCAGTCACTCCGTTGATTCACTCAAATAAACATGGTTTTAATATAAAATTATTAATAATATCGGATAAAAAGTATTGCAAAACTAACTAACAAAACAACATTATAACAATATTGCAACTAGCGTACAATGGAAAAAACTGAACTTTGTTCATAGAGTTAATAAGTGATAAATAATTTAAATTTATTTATGGCAATACCGACACAGTGAGCCATCGCCCTGCTAACGGTGTCATGGCGGTTTGACTTGTTAAAGGTTTTTTTTGCAATAACTTACTAGTTAATGTGCTTTTTAGCAATTTGATCTTTGATTTAAGTTGATATTATCACGTGATAAAAAATAGTAAATAATGCGCGAATACAAAATAGTCGTGTTAGGCAGCGGAGGCGTGGGAAAGTCCGCCCTGACAGTACAGTTCGTACAAGGCATCTTTGTCGAGAAATACGACCCCACCATCGAGGACAGTTATCGGAAACAGGTGGAAGTTGACGGTCAACAATGCATGCTAGAAATTCTAGACACTGCTGGTACGGAGCAATTTACAGCGATGAGAGACTTATACATGAAGAACGGACAAGGATTCGTCCTAGTGTACTCCATCACCGCACAATCAACGTTCAACGACTTACAAGACCTGCGGGAGCAAATCCTGCGGGTGAAGGACAAAGACGACGTGCCCATGGTGCTGGTCGGCAACAAGACTGACCTGGAAGCCGAGCGCGTGGTGGGCAAGGAGCAGGGAAGCAATCTCGCACGCCACTTCAACTGCTCGTTCATGGAAACCTCGGCAAAAGCCAAAATACACGTGAATGATGTGTTCTTCGACCTAGTACGTCAAATCAACAGGAGAACACCTATCAACAGTGACCCCAAAAAAAAATCAAAATGTCACATTCTGTAAGAATGTCGCTGGAGCCTCCGAAGCGTCTAGGTATAAAATATTTAATAATTTGAAAGACTTCTGGTACCCGGATTTGGCTCTCGACTGTTCCCTAAGTTATCTAGGTCGGGTGTTGAGCATCATTGCTTGGTAATATACCTTAGCATTTCAAGAATGTGCATTTGTTGAGTTACGTGATGGCGTGCTGCAGCACTGGTGGAAAATCCACAGAGCGTTTTGGATTACATCCAGAAACCTATCCATACAATGTGTCTCTCAATCCTTCTGGTCTATATTTTGATAGTTATAATATTCAAGGATAGATTCAACGATTCTGTGTGTGTTTCACTCTAGAAATTCCAATTGTAATGTGTGGATGCTGTTAGGTTCAGAAGTTGTAAATGGTTATAAATTTAAAAACTACTTGATGTAAGTATAAACATTCATTTATTTAGAGGCTATGAGGAGTATGTTCTAGAACAACCTGTGACAATACTGACTTCATTAATGTTCATTCCAGTTATAATCTAAAGCAAGGCACAACTTCACTCGAAACACTCTTCTATGTATGTACTTCTCATTGTTTCTCAATTATGATTTTCAAATATATGAAAAGCAACTAAAAATATTTTTGTTTTAATAATAATATTAACAATATTAGGTGCAGACAGTCCTCTGAAATTTAATTGAACAGGAAAATGAGTGCATCTACTTATTTACCATGAAATTATCTTTCAAGGTCCCGTTGTAGTGTCACCATTATATGTATACTACTTACTGTTCATCAAATGGCTAACATGTTGACGCGACTGCATTTATAGTTATATATAAATAAATATATATTTATCTGTCTGGACCTAATATAGATATAGTTTACCATTTAGTAGTTATTATCTAATCATACTGATAAAGGGAGGGCCTGAAACTTCTGAACAGCTGTGTGTAAGTGAAGCAGGCTCCGAAAAGATCTGGGTGATGTGCCCTGAAGGCCTGACCCAGTATGTAATGTTTAAATATGTGAATTAAGGATACATTAAATTTTTTCAGAATATATTATTGTCTTGTTATATAATTCAAATGTATCAAGTGAAAAGTTGATAATGTGAAGCCGTTTAGGACTCGGTAACTTTTGAACAAATATTAGAGAGCCTTAGGTGATTGCACCCTGCGACCTTAGTCTCCAGTGTATTATGGTGGCGCCCTATGCCTTGTGTTATGAATGTACACCACAGGCCACCATACTATAACCCCTAACCTACGAAATTGAGAAATAAGAAATTTATCGTTATTGTAAATGGATTAAAGTTTTATGATTACTGGCTCATTTAAATATAAATTATCAACCTATATTTTGCTGCTAGAACTTTGTTAAAGTAATAATATTATATAGGTGTTCAAATATTGTTACGGAATTAGATGTTTCCTCCATTCTCTTTTCTGTTAACATGTAAGATTTACTGCACAAGGATATTGGATATGACTTTGATCTGAGTTCAATTATATTTTTATATATATTGTGAAAATTAAGAACTTGTATATTTTATCTTTTCAATCAATAATGGACATGTACAATAATCTATTAATTTCTTTTTTTTGCATCAATAAAACCAATTTTAAATATTATCGTTTTGGGGTATGTTTTGTCCCCCCCGCGGCCGGCGCTCCCGTGATGTCAATCGAGGTCGAGCGTGGTGAGTCACATCCCAGGCCCGCGGCCGCACGCCGCCGGTACCCCACCGACTATCAAATAAACGTCAATTGGCTCGGAATTTTAATGGAATTTAATTAATTGAAACAACCATATACCATCTACAACTATTTTATTGACTTGATGAGTGTAAAAAAGTTACATAAACGTGTCTATACTTAACTCTAGAGGGACTAACTAAACAGTAGGTACAATCATGTTAAAAAATTATGTATGGCAGTGTGACGTGGCGGGCGTATGTCGATATTCTAGTAACATAAGAATTGACACAGTCCAGTGGAAACGAACTCAATACGCCTAACTTAATATCTACTTATGAACTCGATAACTAAGCAATCTAATCTATGATGCAAAACAAGTGTTGGATTACAGTTGCGTTAGTTTCCTATTGACACACCCCATGGTGTGTAACAAGGTCTCATACATAGATCGAGCCCACTATGGGGCGCGTGCGACGTACGAAATTATAACTTAATAGAAAATACTGTAAAGTCGATAATTGAAAGTAATAAGCTTGTGGGAATGTGAATCTACATACAATAGGGTAGTCTACAGTGTCGCGCCGATAGCCGGCCAAATAGATAGTGTAATGAAATGGTGTTGAACCATTTTTATCAAGGCGCCCCGAGCCCGTCTGTGGCGCTTATCTAGCGAGTTGCAGCAGGGTCAAATGTTAGCGGGGTGCATTGTTACTGCTCTTTTTACTATCTAATGTAATAGTACCCAATACTAAGTGCATATACACTTATCAGGACAATTTGCTTTTTGATAAATACTCATAAAATTACTTTGATAACGTTATCCGCATCATTTATTCATGCTTAATAAAAAATAGTGATAGCCAAACTGCCTCGCCCCCTTTACGATAAAGCGTGAAGTGAAACTTATTCGTATTTTATAAACTTTGTGTGTTTTATACAAAACATGTTATAATACAATGGATTGTTACACAGTACAGTTTGAATTGAAGTGTTTGTGGGATTTTCGGGAAATCCGCTTTATTTTCCTTTGTGTTAATATAAACGTGTCATATTGAAATAAACATTGTTATAACGAGACTATTTTTAAACAATATTCATAAGTCGTTGAGGCGGAAAACGTGATAAGTACCTAGGTGTCGATACATTTGTTATTCACGTAGATTGTAAGTAGAACATAGTCCCGGACGGAATCGTTGGCCTTAATTAATACTATCATGACTAGTACAGGTGGTTGTTACTTATATTTTAATATAAAAATTTGCATAATCACACAATAGACAATATATTATATCAAACTAAGAAATCTTCACATTATAATAATTATGTTTTTCTGAACACGTGTGTTAATTTATACGAATGACGTATTCTAACAAAAACAATGATGTAATGGACACAAAGTTGTAAATAACTACGTTTTAATATTAATCTGCATACCTACATGAGGAACATTAAATGACAATAATTAAATGCATTAGTATTAATATTTTTAGACTTTAGGCCGTAAAACCTAAATGACTAGACAAGGTAACATGAAACAATGCTTAACACCAATTTACATTGAGGCCCTGAACGGGTTTTACAGAAGATGTCGCATTTTTAGCAGTAAGACAATTTATGTAAAAGTTCGTCTGAAGCCAGTCTCCTTGGCATAGTTTCCTTATTTTTTGTATTGGTTAGCATTAATTAGATCATGGCTTTATTAAAATAAATAAAAATATGAAACACATTGACTTTAGAATCACGACCTGTTGAGAAAATACTATGCTTGTAATTACTGTTCCATAACAAATAAAATCATCACAAAATTCGAAATGACTAGAAAAAAAATACTGTCCACACATTTACACGTAATCTCACTACTAAACTAGATTTTACTGAGTCATTGGCGTTTAAAAAAAATCGCTTCCTCCATATTTCCGGTCTTTGAACTGACCTCGGTGTGAATCATCGTTCAAGACGCATTGACTCACGCGTGTTATCAAACAAATCATTGCTAAATGACAAATACACTTTTCTTAAATTACTCGTGAATTCGTGCGTTACTCCTACCAAGAAGAATCTTTAAAATTCGGTCGTTTGAACTACCTATATGCTAAAACATCCAACATTCCAAATAGATTCATCTCATACTACTGACATGTGGTGTAATTAACTCGAATATAACTCGCATGTCGAACGAATGAAATTAGTAAACATTCGTCCGATATGACACAGGCAGTGATGACGTCACATGTGTACCGATAAGTACAATGGTATTCAGCAATACTCTTACTGATTAACGATTTCGTAACAACTTTCAACATTTTGGTCCATCATGAATGAGGCCTGTTTTTGACTCGAAAGCTACTGAATGTATTTGTCATAAATACTCGCCCTCGCGCCTCCGTACCATATTTGTACTGTCGCTGGCGTCCAATTTACATTTAGGAATTTTCGAACAAGACTAAAAATAGCCACCACGGTGACTTGGAAAAACTGATGACAATCAATTTCGAGGATATACTTAGGAATAACGTTGCTGTCATCTATTGTGTCGATATATCTGCTAATTTAACACAGCGCAGCCGCAGTTTTCCTATAATAGAAACTTGAAACTACACGGCTGGTTATAAATTACTCCATCTGTATTCCTATTGTGTGTTTTTTCCACAATGCTCGAGCGCCGGCAGCTCGATATTGGTAAATATCTTTTGTCGCCGCGCCGTTGTTTATTTGGACGAGTCGTAGCTATCGTTAAGCGGAGGCAGGCTGTGGGTGAGCGTGCTATCCAACTTGCGAGCTTCATGTTCCAAGGTGTACGAGTCCAGCGCTGGGTCCTGAGAACAAAACAAATATATTATTAGAATATTCCGTGTTAAACTTTGGTGGGTACAGTCGACCGCACGTAGGTACTCATACTTGACCTGACCTAGCGTAGTTTTGTGACGTACCCATGTCTCGTTCATTTGATACTGAGCCTATTGTAACACTGGCAGCGAATAATTTAAAAAATTATCTATCTAACTTTCGGCTGCTAGGTACTACTTACTACTATACATTTTTGTATGTATGTTATATGTAACCTCGATACCGACCATATAGCAACAAAGGCTTGCTCCATTCCGCTAATTAATGTTTGTAGTACCTACGTATCTCCTTCTTGTAATAAGTACTCATACTACTTACATTCTTCAACAACTATTCACTCATTCGCCATTTTCCTCTCGCGCGTAATCGAGCAAATATGTCTGTATAGCCCGCGTCATTCCTAGGTATGAGACATCATCATCTCGAGAATTAAAGCAATTAATTCCTTTTATTCATACTGATGAATCAATTAGCAGTAATTTTATTAGGTGGATTCTAATGCCTCCACTCGACTGGTGGAGCCAAGTCCCAACCTTCCGTTCAAGATATCAAGGGACCTTTTTACATCCGTTAGGTCTTTCCCAAACATAAGCAGACAACATTTTAAAATACAACTGGAGCTTACAAATAGCTGCAATATTTTAATATGCGACCGGAACTTGCAAATCACTGCAAAGTTCTGCTAAAAGACAATTTAAACGTGACTAAATAAAGCTAAATTGCAGCTAATTAAAATACTATGATGCACATTACAAGCAGCCTGGACGACCGGAAACTGGAACCCGAATACATAATGCATTCAGATGGCTTGCATTAATTACCATAGCCAATGACATTGCTAGAGATCGTGTAAGAAGACTCCTTAATTGCTTTGCAGTTACATCTAGTAAAATGTTAAGCTAGTAGCCATACCTACCTACATTTCAGCGCACTTATTAAGTAGGTATTAAGCTTCTTATGTCAGGAGTTAAAAATCCAACAGTCAATAATATTTAGCTACAGCATATAGGTACCTAGTGTTAGTTGAAAAAGGCATTGAGGAATTAATGAATAAACTACAAAACTGTTCATTGCCTCTAGAATAGGTAGATACTGACGTAGGCACAACTATTGTCTATAAACCTACGATTGTGAGTGAAAATGTTACAAAAACTTCCTTTCCTGGTGAAATAACATTAAAAGCCCAATTTGGTCACAAAGGGGATAAAGGATAATTTTAAATTTAATTGAATATCCTGAAACTAGGTACAGTCTGTACCTGTACATATCTTAGGTACGCTTGTAACTGTACCTACAATAAATAATGCGTAATTGTATTAACGTCATTACAATGCTCAGTACCCTTGGTCCAGTTATTTTCCCTGAAACTTATCTTAGCTTCTAATTAAATATAGAATTACAAATACCAGTAACGTCACTCTTCGCCCTAATGCCGATAGCAGTAAGGTTGAAAAGTGGTCCATCGCAAACATTGCTAACTGTAGGTACCTTAAGAGGACTAAATAAACGCAAGTCACGGTAGTTTACAGATGTAGGTCAGCCGGTTAATAACTAGGATAGCAGGCCTTACTAGAAAAATTGCCTACTCATTTAAGAAGCTACTTACAGAAAATAGGTTGAAGATATATCCTGTCGTAGGTAGGTAGGTATACCTATCAATCATTCGATAGGCATGGTCAAATCATAGTACTAACGTACTGCCAGACCATTTTTATCGGACCAATACACGTTGGAGCAGACGACTTCTTGACCGGAGGGCGCGAAACAGATGGACCGTCAACCTTTAAAAGTGGTCAGAACAGACTGGATGCAGGTGGAGAACCCATGCTACATCACAACTTGTGCAGAGACCTAGGTATGTCTACCACAAGGCGTTTAACTACTGTCATGGAGGAAACTCAGTATCTAGTGAGTTGCCATCCATCCACGGACCGACCGTGGCATGCGCTGCTTAACCTTGAAGATCGACCTGTGTGGCTGTTATTATTTAGGCAAGAGCTTGTCCCTATCATTATCAATAAGATGTTAAAAGTATCTGACGCTACAACTGGTAAAGCATAATATTTAAGTTTTACGACAACTTTGTTTTGTATGAATCTACAGCCGCACTTAAGCCACATATAGATTCAATCAACTCTATAATACCTAAGCAATAATAGGTACGTACTTGCATTAAAACAAATACAGGAAAAACTGTACGGTTATAAACAGATAACATCCATTTATTCGAATATTTCAGGCATTATGACGATATTAACTGGGTACCTGGGGTCATACCATACATAGTTTTTTTCCTCTTCGATGATTTTTAATAGCAAAGTGGGTTTCATCAGCTACCCATAGGCGTCAACCGCAGGAAGCAACAATTTGTCATTAAAATCGCCGTTATTTTCCAGAAGCTGGTGTCCGCTGTCTAAGTGTGTAACTACTGACTTGCAGTTGACCGTACCTATCTTCCCCACTAACATACATGGATGCATAGGCTCACTTCTTTTCCGTTAGGATTGGGGTTTTTTATTAGGAATTTCTCTTTAGCAGCCCTGAGTTTGTAAGTTGGATGTATGATACCCCCGTCCTTCGGAAAACATTTTTAGTCGTTGGTCCTGTGCCTGATCTCTCTCCGATCGTGTCGGATTGCCGTCCCATTCGACGATGAGAGTAAAAGAATAGAGAGTGTACCTGCATTTGCGCACACACTTAATATCTGCGGCGCGATGGCTCCGCTGAGATTGGCCACAGAGACCGAAAACGGTCAGGAGGACTATTATAATACTCCTTCTCTAATTCTTACTAACTAGTATTTATTCAAATTCATGCTCATTTATTGATTTTATTTTCACTTAAACAAATATCAACTTTATGTAGCTGTAAATAACTTGCGGCCTTTTCCCCCAGAAGTAAATTAAAAAAATTATTGAAGTTGTAGCGCAAACTGAACTTAATGTGTGGGACCCTAAAGTTATCCTTTCAAGGGCTCATACTTGTATACAAGTCTGGAAATCTACACTGCAAACGCAATGTAGTGACTTCGATGGTTGTTAGAGGTGCATAATTCTAAATCAAAATTACGTATGATTCCCCTCAGTCATTTAACTGCGCAGAATCATAGAAACCCTAGGTAGTATTTATTTTCCTTTTATTGTTAAGTCACTACCTCATATGAGGACCATTGTCATTATCTTTCATAAACATGCTAGTTCAATAGTGGTAACAACAATAACATTAAAACATGGGATTTACTCATTGAATTCTGAAGTAATTGGGTTTTTTTATGAGGAATGTGTTATTCAACGCCTTTACTTAGAAATTACAACATAGACCAATCAAGAGAAACAATGGGACAAGGATACAAAAACTCTGCTTTACACAAATCTCACGTTAGCCAATCATAACTTTTTCACCTAGGTAATTAATGTAACCTCTAGGTATGATAAGTTTGGACGACAGTTAAAAATGAAATAAACATCCTTTTATTATAAAAAAAGCGTTGCCTCATATTAGGAATTTATCCTGTATTGCAGTAGAGAAGGATAAATTTTTGCTCGAGGTAAGCCGGAGTACATAATTATCTTTAATGTGATTATATTATTTGTCTGTAGAATACTGACTGTGCCATTTTTCAAAGGGAAGCCAGTAGGAATCGAGTTTTATTGTACCTTCGCCACTGCTGTATTGTGCGTTTACAAATATTTAGACTCACAAACAGCCAGACCGGGAACCGTGCGGGAATCGAATCCGCGACACGCAGCGCAGCAGAAAAACCCTCAGCCGCTGCACCAACCATGCCGTACATCCTTTCATACAGTCAACTCACGCTTTGTGTCCATGATGTTGAGCAGAAATTAGAGAACGCCACGAGCTACGATCCTTACATACTCTTTTTACGTCGTCGACGTTCACACGTCTGATCATACACGAACACCGGTTGCGGGTACTACACATCGAAACACACCTGGCCTTTCTGAAGAACATCACCAGTCACCAGGTCAGCGTTGTGGCGTTTAAAAGGAAAAACATAAAAAAATGCTGCGATTGTTTTAAAACCGTTCATGAAATAATACTTGGAAACTATTACTCTACTTATCGTGCTTACGATGAAATGTTTCCGATTCGTGCCCTATCTAGCATTTTATGGTTGATAACAGCACTAATGTGCTACATACAGTAAATGAGAGTATTTGTTGCCCAATTTGATACAATGTATAAAATTCTGCACTATTTATTAAGTCTTTTTCATTTTTCTAAAACGACCTTTTCCCTACTATGTTGGGGTCGGCTTCCAGTATAACCGGATACAGCTGAATACCAGTATTTTACACGGAGCAATTATTGCCTATCTGACTTCCATAACCCAGTTAGTAATACGATATCCTTTGGTAAGACTGGTTGTCAGACTATCGGGCCATTGACTACCTGTAACAACTTTAAAAGATCTAGAAATGACAGCCGGGGCCAACGGCTTAACGTCCTTTCCGAGGCACGGAGGAAACTCGGTATGTAAATGGGTGGTCACCCATCAAAGGACTAACCTAGGCAAGCGCGGCTTAACCTGAAGAACGACCCTAAGGGGCTGTTATAATTTTAGCCACGAGCTCCTCCTTTCTAAAACTTCAATCAAATAAATGATATATATAATATTATAAAGCTGAAGAGTTTGTTTGTTTGTTTGCTTGAACGCGCTAATCTCAGAAACTACTGGTCCGAATTGAAAAATTCTTTTAGTGTTGGATAGTCCATTTATTTAGAAAGGCTATAGGCTATATATCATCACGCTACGACTAATACGAGCGGAGCATTCATGAAAAATGTTGCAAAAACGGGGAAAAATCCAAACGCAGGCGAAGTTGCGCGGGTCAGCTAGTAAATGATAAAACTGTTGTGCCGTCCGTAACTTCTACATACATAAGTACATAAACTTACGCCTTCTCACATCGGGGGTAGGCAGAAACAACAGAACGCCACCTGCTACGCTTTTTCATGTTCAGCCCCTCTTGCATTTCCAATATAAAAATGTTTCCAACATAACTATCGAGATAACCCAGTTCATCAAGTTATTTATTGTGTCTGTCTGAAGTTCAGCAGATAAGATATTTTGTTATCCTTATCTTTGTTTGATTTTGACCGATTGTACTCGTATTGCGGTATAGTCTGATTTTAACGAGTTTCGTCTTCAGATAAAAAATATGGGAAAAGCTATTATTTTAACAGTGGCTACCCGTTTTAATGCTTATTGATCGCAGTAATAAACGACTCGAGGCTGTGAATAGGTTGAATACGCGAAGGATATGATCGTAACATATGGACTGTGAGTTATTGATGAATCACAGGTAGTAAATGACATCACGGCTGTGCATCACGGCGTATTGAGAAGGCCTGTATGGAGGAAGACGAGACAGCAGTCATGTTCTTCTAATATCCTCAGAGGTCGCCACAGGCGAAGTACTACGGTAAACTTCACGAGATCGCCAGTAACGCCAAAGCGATTAGGGAGCTGAAGTGGATAAACTGAAAAAAATCGTATCCGTACCTACCAGTAGCGAAGAGTCAATTTTTGTAAGAGGTAGTACATATCTTTAATGTGATTATATTATTTGTCTATAGAATACTGACTGTGCCATTTTTCAAAAGGAAGCCGGTAGGAATCGAATTGTATGGAACCTTCGCCACTGGTACCTACCTGTTGCCTGTACGCATGCGACCTTGATCTACGCGCACAGGGAGTTACATCCTCTCATAAAGAGGACTAACACGACATTATTACCTGTGACACGGTCCTCAAGGAGTCCCCGAGTGCGGAGCGCAGGCGCTGCACGTCCCGGGCGGCGCGACCGCTGCGCGCGATGTACGCCTGGCGACGACGGATCTCTGCTGTTAGCTGTGAGCGGAGCTGGGAGGCCTGGGGGATTGAAAAGGGTGGTTTTTTAATAAGGTAATTATTGAAGATTTATAAACTCCTATGATACATTAATAAACAAAATATACAAGTAACACGATCATCGCTACCGATAACCAACACCACACCTCCATGGTCAGGCAGTACTAGAGCCATATATGGTCTATTGCCACTAACCAGTCATAAATCCGGAGTCTAGGCTACTACTGAAAAATTAGTAATGGAAAATCCTAAATTAATATTTTGTCCGAACCTAGTAATCCAAGCTTAACAGACTTGCTGCTACTACACCAGAGATGTAGTCTTTCTGACGGAGTCAAGGGCAATAGTATGCCTACCTGTGTCTCAAGCCGCATGATCTGCTGTCTATACGTGGCCTCCTTGCTCTCCAGTAGCCTCTCTGCCTGCACGGCGGCCTGCCGGTAGTGGTCCACGTCGCCGCGGCGTGATGGAGACACGCTCGAGAGGTCTGATAGGTAGCGGGAACGGGCCATTGCTAGTTCTGCATCCTGCATTATAGAAGAAAGTTAAGTATGAGAAACTCGTATACTATTTAAAAAACAACTAATGGTTTAAAGACAGTTGCTTAAGATATGTTGCGATGTTGTAAGTAGTATAGTGAGAGCCTAGAGTGTCGTCAAGATCGGTTTATAACGGGCGACACGGCGCCGCTGGTCATGATGAATTAGGTGATAGTAAAATCGTTTCATGTTGAAAGGTCTACCAAAATGCTGAATTTTAAACGACATTTTTCCTTTTCTTTGACGCGGTCATCATGCGGTGAAGCACAAGCATAACCAACAAAGCTGATTCATACCATGGTACTACGTGCCCATCCGTATAAACTCACACTAGTTTATCAAAAAGGGGAAGAACCGAGTAAATTCAATATAAAACCTGTAATAAACAGGTAAAAAGTTATGCGTCATTGTAAAATGGCACTTAAAACTGTAACCAGAATACTGTAACTTACTTTATCAGCCAGTTCTTTCTCCAGGCGCCTGATCTTCATCCTTAGCTCTCTGTTCTCCAGTTCTATGAGACTTAGGTCGGTGGTGAAGCCTTTGTCCTTGCACGGGATGTTGGAAGAGTCCTTGTAGCAGCGCGTCGAGGAGTCCTTTGTGGAGTCTGGACCTGATGGTTTTGTTTTTTTTTTATCTCTATTCGCTTACAATCTGTCACTATTTAAGATTATATTGATGGGTATAAAATACAAAATTTGGGTCATAAAGGAAATATGGAGATTATGATACTCTGAGACTCGGAAAGCACGGTAAACTGTGGCTCCCGGCTGCCATTTGTAGATCTTAGGCATTCGTTACGGGTTGTCTACTGATTACCCAGACCACCGCGCCACTCCCTAATGTCTGACTTCCAGTCTTACCAAGGGGTATATAACCCTGTGTTAACTGGGTTGGCGAGGTCAGAGATTTCAAGATTCATCTGAATCCAGTTAGAATGGAAGCCGAGCTCATCATAGTTAGAAGAAGGTTAGGCAGATGATGACTTGGTTGGAGTGTAGCCGTACAGTACAGCAGTCGGGTTAACCTTGTATATAGCAACAATTTAGCTTCCGAGATGCATGCTCGTACGACACACCGTTTCGGAGAAATAGACCTTCGAATTTATTATTTATTATTGAATATTTTTTTTACTTGGCCAATTTTTTTACGGAAATATACCAATTTTATTGCAGGATTGGGTTGACCTTGTCCATATAAACTATTTAAGATCTGAAAAGCATGGCCCTACGACGCACCGTTTCCGAGTTGAGCCTTAGTTTTTTTTCTTTTTTTTATGTAATTTATTTATATATATTTCCAAAATGGTAGCTCGGATGAAAAACTTTTCTGGAAAGCTTTTGCGTTATTTTTTTTTTTGCAAAAAATGTATTTAGTGGGCGGAAGTTATGAATGTTAACATGATAATTATGGTCTATATTTTAAGCCAATTGTTTTTGGTTTTAGGACATTTGAGTTACCTACATTTGAGAGTTGATTCCTGTTGCCTTATTGTTGTGGCAGCACGGTTAATTGTATGTTTTAATTAAAACAGTACCTAGTTTATGATTCTGGCTCATTAAAAACACTAGTTTTATAATAGATCACCTAGCGACTGGTTAATTGGCCCCATCGTGCATACTTATTAATATCGCAGCATAACAAAATACAGAAACTAAACAATGAAGTCAATTTTAGATAAAAATGGAATGGGAAATACAATACAATGTTGGTTTGATTGTAAAATCAATAACAATGACATCATAAGTACGATGCATTAATATCAGCATCATAAATATCACTTGGAAGCATGTGACAATGTATTGCATATTTCCTTGAAAACAAATTGCGCCAGGGTAGCCCGGGAAAGTCATCTAGTCGTACGTTTTTTGCAATTTGCAGGTCAGTGTCAGGTTGTATGTTGATTAATGACTTTTTCATGATATAGTCATTAAATGGGATTACATTAATTTAAATAGTTGCATTGATGATTTTAATTATTATGTAAACTACATACGGCAATAAGAGCAATGGAGAGGGCTATGCTCGGAGTTTCCTTGCGTGATCAAATCAAAAATGACACATCCGCAAGAGAACCAAGGTTACCGACCTAGCCCGAAGAATTGCCAAATTTAAGTGGCAGTGGGCAGAGCACATTGCTCGCAGAACGGATGGCCGATGGGGCCGAAAAGTTCTGGAGTGGCGACCGCGAACCGGAAGACTTTGCGTTGGAAGGCCTCCCAGTAGGTGGACCAATGACCTGGTGAAGGTTGCAGGTATCCGCTGGATGCGAGTCGCACGGGACCGGTCAATGAGGCGACACTTGGGGGAGGCCTATGTCCAGCAGTGGACGTCTTTCGGCTGAAATGATGATGATGATGATGATGATGAAACTACATACGTGTTACGGTCGCGAATCATATTTTGTTTAACGTACAGCCTGAAACTGAACCGCAAATTGCAAAAAACGTAAGAAAATTCGAATTTCGCGGGCTACCGTGCGGTTCCCCCTAAATTAGGGCATTTAACTGCCCCCCCTCCTCCTTGTCACTTTGCAACTCTACAGCCACTAGCCAAATATATAATTATCATAGTTAGAACCACTCCACTGTAATACTATTAGATTTTGAGCTCTTTAACCTTTGCTCTAGATTTTCAATACTACTCTACCATGAAATTGCTTCAAATGTTGCTTTAGCTTTTTAAAACATATTAAATTTGAATGATATCGATAGTTTTATGCATGTTATATAAGACCGACACAGACCCCTGAGACCGGAGACTTCTCATCATCTGTTTCCCAACTATGTTGGGGTCGGCTTTCAGTCTAACCAGATGCAGCTGAATACCATTATTTACATGGAGCGACTGCTGATCTGACCTCCACAATCCAGTCATTACTGAGTAATATGATATCCTCTGTTAAGAGTGATTGTCAGACTTTCGCGCCACTGACTACCTGTAACGACTGTCAAAGATCTACAATTGATAGCAACGGCTTACGTCCTTTTCGAGGCACAGAGGAGACAGACCAATCTAGGCAAGCACGGCTTAACTTGAAGATCGACCCGAGCGGCTGTTATTTAGCCACGTGCTCCACAGACCGGAGACGTCTCACATTGTTGATCGATGAAACCCGGGGCGTGGATCTGTAGCTCTGCACAATTAGTAGCCCTACCATTGAATGTACGGGCTCCATTGTCTCCAGAATAATCTGTCTATAACGACTCCACGCTGGGACACAGGCGTCGTCTCTCTGAGAGGCACTAGGCATAATCCGCCACGCACGCCCAGTAAGGGTTGGCAGATGTCACATGTCCCTTGGACATTTTCTTCTACGGTCAGACATTTTCTCGTGATATTTTCTTCAGGGTACTATGAAATAAATTACAGAAAGCAAAGTGGCTGCCTGAGTGCAAACCCATGACGACAAGTGCACTGGGACCGTTACTACTGGGCCACCAGTACTCTCTCTTAACTGTGATTAAGATGAGTCGGCGTCAGGGTTGGCATGATTAAAACAAGTTGTTTTAAAACACATGTTTAAAACAGTTTGACTTTAAACCGTGTTTTTTATCACACGTTTAAGAACACAGATTAAAACAAGTTTTAAGCATTGTATAAAACAATAAGAAAAGAACAAGCTTTAAAATTACTTTTCATGGCCGATGAATGGATACAAAAAGAAAATAAATTAATATTTAGGAGTCTAAATAGATTGACATAAAAACCGATTGAGTTTATGCTATTGCTATGTTATATTTTTGAACTTTTATTGGCATTGTAATTAAATTAAATATTATTTTTTTGATAAGTAATTTATTCAATCAAACAAAGATCTAAGTACCAGGATTTATATGGGACAAGATAACACCATTAGAATATTCAAAATAACAATTTTAAATTAATCAAAATTATAACAATTTTGATTGATTTTTATTTTTTTAATCAATAAGCCTGCCCCCTATTTTATGGGACTTAAACATAACTGGGTAAATGTGTGTGCACTATAAGGTATACCTTTGCCTAACCCTTCGAGGATTACAGGCGTGATGTTATGTAATTTTTATTTTTAATTGTTGATATGATATGATATGTAAGATCTAGTCTAGAAATGAAGCATTATAGGTCGAATTAATTTGAAATAATGCCCTAAACTAAAAAGAAGAAAATAAACAAAAAAAAAACGTTTGTTTAAAACAATTTGACTGTTTGTTTTATAAAATTTAAATAAAAACGGATTTTTTGCCAACCCTGGTCGGCGTAATGTCTTGGTCTAGTTGTTCTAGCTGAAATGTTACCTGAGTCTAGATCGGAGTAGTACACAGCCTTGTCGGCCCGGTCGTGGCTCTTGCTGCGCAGCGCGGGCCGCAGGCGCCGCTCGGCCTCCAGCTTGCGCACGGTGTCCTGCAGCACATCGCACTTGGACTTCAGTTCGGATCTGTCTCGTTGTAATTGATGGAGTTCACGTTCTAGCTCGCTGTCGCTGTTGCTCTCCTTGCCGTCCCAGGTCGTCATGCGGAGTTGGGATTCGAAGGCGGATCTGTAAGAAATAAATAAGATTATTAATTTTTTTTATCGCCCTTGGACAAGGCAGTCCATTGTTGGACATGGAACTCTCCAATTGCAAACCTGTCCGGTCATCTTTCATTATTCATCTGAGGACCACTACCACCACCTTGCAAACACCATCACTTCGCCTAGCATGAAGGCATCAAAGCCACCTCATCTGTCTAGACTTTTTCCTAACAATGTTGGGATCAGTTTCCAGTCGGACTGGATTCAGCTAAATAAGAGCAGACACTCCATGTGAAATACACATGGAGTGTCTGCTTATCTGACTTCCGCAACCCAACTGCAGAGTCACAAGATCCCCCTTCCAAGCTTGCATACGCCAATTCGCCACTGTAGAACGGATGGCGGAACGATGGGTTCAATGCCACTTTAACTTAAAAATTTTAGACCTCTTCTAGGAGGCGAGGAGAAATAATTATAAATAATGAAAGAATAATGATTTATTCGGTAGGTCTTTGTAGGTATGTTTATAAGAACAAGTGAATAAAAACTCCGTTAGAACTGGCCATACCTCTGCACCTCCACATTGGCTAGCTGGTTGGTTAGTCGGTGCACCTGGTCTTCTAATGAAGCGTTGATTCTCTTCATCTCACCGAGCGCGGACTTGGCACTCTCCAGCTTCTCTGTCAGTACCCGCCGCTCATTTTCACAGCTCGCTGGAACAATGCATTACATCGTGGCATAATCAATGAAAAACATTACACACAAGTATATGTGTTCAGTAATGTTCATGAAAACACAAACGAATTAAAAAAGCACTAAATATTTTCTTTCTTAAAATGGTAATCGGTGCCAAAAAATGATGCCTTTGTTAAGCTCGTAATTTTCGCTAGTCATCAGACGGCTAATTATGCAATATTGGTTTATCAAAGGGGCTAACTAATATTGGAAATCTTTTTTATCTTAAATCAAAACTCGTGTTTTCTTTTATGATGAATTGCTTTTATATTTGTTCAACCAATCGCAACAGCGACATCAACAGCTAGCAGCTACAGATCGGAGTCTCAATCAAACGTTTTAATAAAACAGTGAACTCACAAACGCTCTTCTGTATCTGCCTGAGCTTATCCACTGCGTTATGCTCATTGTTCTTGGCCTCGTTGAACTGGCGCGTGACCTTGCCCAGCTCGGCGCGCAGCTCGCTCTCGGCCGCGGCCGCCTTCTGCAGCGCCGCCGACAGCTGCTCCACCGTGCCCTTCAGCGACGTGCAGCGGTCCTCCAGCTGCGCTATCGTGCGGGTGTAGCCTTCGCAGCGCTCTTGGAGTTTCTGAAAGATGGGGGAATGTATGTATTAGAGTAGAATCAGCCACCGCCACCAGTAAAAAAAACCCTTAACGAAGCCAAAATGCACTTGTTTTCTCCGTCATTGCGATATTGTATTTGTTCGGCACCATACCTGGTAACCTTCTACTTACGGCGATACTGGAGGTCAAAGCTCCTTACTTTATCACAAGTTATTTTTTAATATGGTTTATTGCCTAGAAATTCACCAATCTACATTCGGTCCTTCGAGCCGGATAATCCACAATGGCATAAGTCAGAATGTAAAATTGCAAAAACAGTAGACTTCTATCAAAATCTATAGTTTTTCTTGGTATAAGTAATTCATAAATTTTACCGCGGACCAAACTGCATACCTTCAAAGCTTGGTCTCTATCCCTGGCAGCGACGGCAGCTCTCTGTACATCCCCCTCCAGCTGAGCGCGTCGCACGTCGAGACGCGCCGCACGACCTTATAGCGAAAATACAGGAATATTTTTAAGACTACTGCTACTTATAGCCTGCATCATACAACTGTTGGCCAAAGGGATCTCGCCTCTCCTCACGACTTCCAGTTCTTTCAATCTCGAGCTGATGTGGATCACTAGTTACACATAAACCCTCTACCCCTCCCGCACTCACACACATCACTGAATATTTGGCTGCTAGGTAAACGTCCTACATTTGTCCATTCTAGCCTGTCATCCAGTGACCGAAAGTAGGCAAATCCGACAGTGACCATTGACGGGTACACATTACGATGAGAAGCAAATTAACAGTATCAAATACCTTCAGCCGCTGCAAGCGCTTCTCGCAGCTGTCCAACTTCTTGCACCCGTTCCGCTAATTGTACTCGAAGATTATCTCCTTTGTTCTACGAAAATGATAAAAAACGCATTCATTAGTGAATGAATGAAACACTTATCATGAGGTCAAAATTCACTCAAAAAGCGAAACTTCTTACCTGAAAATCATTTTTATAATCTTTTTTTGTAAAAGAAAAGGAGAAAAAAATACATTTTAAAGAAGCTGATTGGAAAATGCTCAGGCAAAGTGAAAATTTAGTAAAACATATATTGGTGCACCGAGCGGGCTAATTCTACCAAATGAAAACAGACTCATTTAAATCGGGCCAGAAACTCCGGAGACGGTGTTAAAAACATGTACTGTTACCTCATTCTGCGTTTTTTCTTCAGTGATAGATGTTAAGGCAGCCTCCAGGCTGGTGATCTTGTCGCGTAAGTTGCTGACCTCCAGGGTCTTACTTTGTACTGACTCGTTCTGAAATAAATCTTGTCACATAAGTAATAGTAGGTAGGTATCAGTTACTATGGCTCTCGATAACGATAGTGTATTATACACCTCAGCTTTTTGATGATGGAAAAAAGTTACGTCTTATTTACCAAGATTGGCTAGTTAATTAGCTATCTAAGTATAATTAAAGCTATAAGCTGAACCACCCACTGATCGTCGCATTTGGCGGGGCGTGAAGTGACCGTGACACTCTCACTCCAGCCAGAATTACATCCATAGAAAATGTATTAAAACTTGCTTGACATATTTTATCGGTACTACGTTCCTGAAGAAATTTCCGACATCCACGCGAGCGACGACGTGGGCAAAAGCTACTCCTCCAAAGTTTTACTATTTGTCACAAAAAAAATCTGTTTTATTTCACCCATAACTCAGTATCTTACCAGCGCATTAAGCTGCGCCTCCTTCTGGCCGAACGCACTCTGCAGCCTCGCCTTCTCCTCCTGCAACGTCCTCATGTTGGCTGTCACGGACTGCAGTTTGTTGTCTCCCTTGCCTGCCTGTTCGCTTGCATCTTTGAGCTGCTTCTTTAGCATGCTCACTTGGGATTTGTAGTCGTCCTGTAATAAAGGAAGAAGTCCACGAAGAGTTAGGTAGTGAGTACCCAGTACATCCACTTTTCGCCATTTATGTTTAAGTCCCATGAAAAAAGGGTGAGCATATTGCCATCAACATTAATTTTTAAACAACCACACAGTAATCATAATAAGCCTGTAATGTTCCGATGTTTCCACTGCTGGGACACAGGTATCCTCTTTTTGACAGGGAGTGGGCCATAACCCACCACCTGGGCCCAAGCAGATTCTTAGAAATCAGCGGTACTACACTCATGTTCGGCACAGCCGGGCGGTAAAATCGAAAATCTTTGAATTTCGAATGTAGTTAGCAATACGTTCGGGAAAAGCCGTTTGGCTTAGCTCGAATTGTGCCATCCCGATCTTATTAAACGATGCCGAATGGCGTTTTCCGACCAGCGCGAGCCGAATATTTAGCAATTGATTTGGGTTAGCCTTGTTATTTAACAAATAACGCCATCTAATAGACCCGTACAAGGGTGTTGGCAGTCATTTCCACACAATAGTTTTATACGATTTGTCTAGCTACCGTACCTTCTCACGTTCAATCTGGCACACATCGTGCATCAAGTTGCGCATGCCCTTCTTCACGAGCTCAGGGTCCACGTCAATAATCTCATTGCGATCTTCGGAATGGTCGCGACCTGAAATGGAGTTAAGTTGCGTAAACATGGAAAATTATTAGGTATCAATCAAGTTACTGTAACCCAAAACTCAACTTATTTCAAATATACTAGCTACAGGCACTTTTGTTATTGTCAAAAACAGTACATTGAAACTACAGTCCAAACAAAAGGCATAATAACAGTGAAAGACGGTAGTTGCCCATTCCAAATCGTAGATCTCTATGGAGAAGAATAAGCACGAAACTTCATGGACAGAACGCAGTTTTCACCGCTCTACTGCTAGATGCTTAACTTAAAATATAGGATTAGATAAAGTTTTGGAACCGATAGGTGGCGCTGTGCGAAGCAAGGCCGGGTCGCTAGTCTAAAATACAAATCAAGATTCGATTTTCTACATTTATATTATTTTTTCAATATCTTCAATGTACAGAACATCGGCCTGTTACAATTTCATTAAAATAGATAAGACTTCTATCTATACTAATACTATAAAGAGGTAACATTTGTTATCAATATCAAAAGTGTCTTGAAAAACCTATGTCCCCGTTTAATACTTCGGAATACTTTCCAGAGCTGGCTGGGGAAACCTGCTGCTGACGGGCAACGGTAACTTCATACTCATCAGAAGAAAGTTCACCTCAATTCTGACGGTTATGTACCGTCGTAGTAGTCTTCATTTTAACAAGTATTATATGGGCCGATCCCGGCGGCACTGCAATGCCGGGCCGACCCGCGACGGGAGTGGAGCGAGCCCCGAACATCCCGTCAGCTTACAAAAATCAGATTAATATACTGGTCCCTCGGTGAGGGAACTTTCAGATATTAAGCTGAAAAGAACAGATACTACACTTTGATCTTAGCCAAAAGGCCGAGAAGCGATACCGTAAAAACTCGAACCGGGGAGGGTCGTTCAATCGCGGAGAATCTTAACACCGCGATTCAGAAAGGTGCGTCAAATGAACAACGCCATCTGTCGAGCGCATTGGTAAACTTTAGTCCACGCTCGCGAGAACTTTTCTATATCATAAAATGATCTACAATATTAAGTTCTCAGTGTATAATATTTAATTCGTACATTTTCATTACAGAGAGTAAACGATAACTTTGAATAAAACAAAAATCGAGACATAGCTGCGAGTTGGACAAAAAATCCGAAGCTAGTCGGCCAACACAAACATGTACATCCGTGAATCAAACAGTAAAAAGAAATAAAACATCCGTAATGAAATAAGTTTAAGTATCGCGTTCAAAAGAAAACACATTTTTACAAAAAAAAAGAGAAGTAACCTACTACTACTAAGGAGAATTTTGCTATTGGTACCAAAAAGTTCTAGAACCGCTCTTTTTTGTGTCACGACTGTTTTTTGTCACCAAAGCATCTGCTTTGCCTTACTAACTATTTTAGGGTCGGCTTCCAGTCTCACCGGATGCAGCTGAATAACAGTAGTTTACATGGAGTCTACCTGAACTCCACATCCCAGTTACTGCATGATATATTTATATCTTTATTTGCATTCCATAATGTGTGAAGATCTTACAGTGGGCTTAAAGCTAAGGTGCTGAGACACATTAACGGACCCTCTAGATACAGGGTCCGTAATTGTGTCTCAGCACCGCAAAAAGTATATAATTAATGTGTGAAATAAAATGAATACTAAAGCAATTAAAATTTTTAAAACGTATCCTTAATATTAATTAAGATACCCCTTGGTAAGACTAGTTGTCAGACTTTCCGGACATTAGCTACCCGAAACCCGCTAAAGATCTACAAATAGCATCCGTCATCAATGGTTTAACGTGGTTTCCGAGTCTCAGAGGGAGCTCGGTAAAAAAGTACCTACTAACTTTTTCGCTTTCTTCTTTCGTAGTCAGTTTCGTAGGTGGCTTAAGGGACATTGGACAATTACTGTTTCGAAACCAGTTACATAGTAGTATAAATAAAGCCTACATGAAAACCAGTTACGAAACCCCGGTTTCTTAGACGGCCGAAGGGCCACGGACCGAACTCGCTGAATAAACCCACCAAAGTCGTTTCTACATACCTCTATGCGGACTGTATCTCCTGGCAGGGCTGGCGAGTCGTTTCCTGGTGGCGGCATGCACGGTCCCGTCGGGCTGCACGCCGCACACGCGGCGCAGTGCGTGCGCGATGGACGACAGCTTGGCCTCCGCCTCCCGCTTGGCGCTCTCGGTCTGCGACAGGGAGGCCTCCAGCGCGCGGCAACGGCCTTCGCTGCCGCCGAGACGAGCCTGGGAATATAGAGGTTGTGAGGTGAGGCTACATTTATAAGGAGTTAGCTAGTGTTTGTAACATATTATAGTCCACAGCGATAGAATCGACAGTCATCTGACTTTTAGGAACCCGAAAGTCAGGCTTGGGCTGGAAAAAGAGAAAAAAAATGCCATACCTTTTGCTATGTATGCTATAATTAAATTTAAGTACATCTAAGAATTTAATATTTATTTGCCTATGGTACAGTCAATGTACATCCAGAGTTTATTACTTTAGATTACTGACCTTGAGTTCTTGTATCTGCTGCGTTGCATCAGCGAGGCACACTTCCAAGTTATGCTTGAGTTCTTCAAGACGACGTTCTTTCGACCTGCAGTCTTCCAGACGTAGTACCAGCTCCTGATCCCTAGCACGACAGGCCTCCTCCAGCTCGGCAGCACGTTGCCTACAAGCGGCCAGGTCGGCTCTAGTGGCGCCCAACATAGCTTCCAGTTCTGCTCCGTGTCGCCGTGCTGCACCCGCGTCGCCTGCGCAACGCTCACGTTCTTCACATTCGTTCTGTAACCTGGAAAAAAATATACATTAAAGTTGTTATTGCCTTACATATCGTATAAACAAACAGTTGTCTAACCAGACCTTGCCGCCCGGATTCTCAAGAAATTTGTAATTAAGTAAGGAAGACGGGCCACAGCCAATGCGTGGACGGGCCATAATCGGGCCACAGAATCGAGTCACAGTCGCTCATGACAAAGGATGCAGGTACATAAGTATCTAAGCAATTTTTCTCACTCCGGTGAATGTGATTCTGAATGAAATAACCTATTCAAATTCATGGGTCACTTATTGAACGGCAGTAGGTAGGAACGCGATTAAAAAATTGTCATTTCCTAAGGAGAAGACCTTCAAGAAAGTTTACGGTCTAAGAGTCTGATCGAAGAGTTATTTTAACTAAGGTCAAAGGCTTTACTGACCTGGACTGCAATTCCTTGATATCATGATTGGCCTGCTCCAACGCAGCCCGTTCCCTCTTCAGTTGTCCATCCGCGGCCTTCAGCTCTCTGGTCACATGCTCCCCTCCCGTCTCACTCTCCTTCAACATCGTTTGGACGCGAGACAGTTCTAGGTCCAGGGTTGTGCGGTTTTCTTCCAGACCTGGAAAAGGAAAATCATAGTAGGTGTTCCTTAGTTTCTAGTTAGAAACAAACGGAATTTTGAAAACCAGTCTAAAAAAGCAGTTTTTCATAAACACTTATGAGTTTACCTGCTATCTTGTGATAGGCCTCGTCCCTGGCGCGCGCGGCCTCTCTCCTCTCGTGCTCGGCGCGCTTGACGTGGTCGCGCAGCTCGCGGCAGCTACTGTTGTACTTGTCTCGCTCGGCGATACAGTTCGTTAGTTGGCGACGAACGTCGGTGAGCTCTTTGCGAAGACTGTCGGCTTCGTTCTCCACTGGGGAAATAAAGTGAAACCAGAATAAGATTACACAATCTTCTCCTTCTTAAGGTATAACAAAAAGGTTCAAATATGTTTGGCCCAAAATTCAGGTTGCAATATCCGCTTACTGATGCAGTTAGTCGTACATAAGATCAACAACAACACTACGCTTTTTACCAGTGAAAGTGACATTAACTTTCGACTAGCCAACTTTTTCATCCCAATACAATTTGTCAATCCATAAAAATACATAAAATTTAAGTGTCTGTTTGTAATTTGAAATTAACAGCGGTACTTATAACAATTTATTTTTTATTTTTGTCTGTCCGTCTTTTTGTTCCGGCTAACCTCCGAAACGGCTGGACCGATTTTGACGGGACTTTCACTTACAGATAGCTGATGTAAGAAGTAAGTTATGCATCTTTTATTTTCGAAACAGAATTAGGGGTCCGTGCAAAAAAAAACAACCTTGAAATCCGATTCAAATAGGGGAATAATATTTTTATAATAATTTAACGCGAACGTAGATCGCAAGCAACTGCTAGTTAATTAATATAAATGACATTGAAAGCGCCAGCGGCAAGCACCTTGACGACATTCCAAATTTTCAACGTCGATATCATTAGACTGGATCGAAAATATCTTTTAAGTGTTCTGTAATTACCTAACTGATTCTTATAAACACAAATCTAAGTAAACTCACACTCCTTCAACTTCCTCATGGTCTCCTGTAGTTGTGTGTACGCATTGTCATACTTGTCTTCAGTGAGTGACAGCTGCGCGCGGATCTCGGTACATTCTCTCATGACGGCCTCCTTCTCTAGATGTAGCTCCTTGATTCGGTTCTCGTAACGAGCGCATTCGTCTTCGGCTGTTGCTCTGAAATATGAGTGGGTTTGGTAGTTTGATGAATTATAATAATTGAGCTCAAATTATCGTCTAAGATAGTGTTAATTATGGACTGCCTCATTGGTCTAGTGGTCGCAAGAGCGCCTGCTGAGCATAAGGTCCTGGGTTCGATTCCCAGGTCGGACAGTGTTATTGGGTTTTTCCATCAGCAATATCTCAGTAGCAGCCACAGAATTTAGTTTTGTGCCCAGTTGATGGCAATAGGCTTGCCCCCTATTACATGGGACTTAACCATAACTGGCGTTGTTTTTCGTTCTCTGTTTGGGATATTTCTCAAAAAGGTACGTAAAAGTGCAACCATACTGCATACAAACCTGGGTTGGTTTGACTGTAAATCAAGGAAGTATGGTTGCACTTTTACGTACCTTTTTGAGAAATATCCCAAACAGAGAACGAAAAGTAAATAAAAAGTTAGTGGTAACACTTAGATATTACAATCTACGACATAACAGGCGCTGGCAATTGTTATAACATTTGAGGTAATCTGCCACTATTTCACCAGTTATTCACAAATCCACAGAGCAGTTCCTAAAAGTACAAACCTCCTAAAATTCTGCTTAAAAAATCGAACAACTCAATCTCCCAACCCGCATCAAACCTAGTACTCTTGCTTTACGCTTGAACTACTACCCCCACAAGGCACTTAATTACGAAAATAAAAATAAAATCAATTCTTAAACCCCGTTTCGGCTAATGCGGAGACAAGTGGAGCGGCGCAGAGAAGTGCAAGATTCTACCAATCACCGGAGAGACAGGAGACGCGATGTTGATTTCAAACTATGTGATTGGTCTCCTCTGGGCTCCGTTCGTCTCCATTTTGGTGGAAACCGGGCTTACTTAGCCTCATCCAGCCTGGTCTTCAACGCCGCCATCTCATCCTTCAACTGGTTGACATAGGTCCGGTCCTGTTCGGACCGCGCATGCGCGTCGCGTCGCACTCGCTCCAACTTGTTCTGTTCCATGTCGAACGCGCGCTTCGCTTCTTCTAGACGCTCTAGAAGGGCTTGCTGTTCTTGGTGTGCTGTGGGTACATAAGAGCCCGATAAGAATTTGTTCAGCGTATGCGTTCACGTAGCGTAGATACTGCGATCGGGACCGTTGTGAAGACTTGGTGGCATCGTATACCTTTGGCGAACGCCTACGCTTTATTCCTGTTCTTAAACAGGTATGGAACCGGTACAAATCACAAGCTAGCCGAGCAAGATACATTTCCGTTGGACACTTTATGATCTAGCTCAATGCTGACCAATCTTAAGCTAGTGGCTTATTTTATTTTGGACTGCCAGCTTACAAACAGCGGAAGACAAACATGGCTGGAGGTGGGCAATCATTTTCACGAAATTATGGTACAAAAAACAGGACAGTCTGTATATCTTTGTAACCAGTTTTTCACTGAGTAAACAATCTCGATCCTGGAGATATTCGTCACTTACCCATAAGCAAAGCCTGCTGCTTATCATTCTCAGCTCTGAGCATGGCCTCATCATGCTGCAATATGAGCTGATCTCTCGCTATGAGTAGCTTCTTCTCCCTCTCGCGCGCGGTCGCCTCGCATGACTCCTTCTCACTCGTTAGAGACGCTATGGTCTGGCTTAGTTTGTGTTCTAAAGCTTGGCGGAGTAGTTCCTGCAAATAATGGTCTAGTGTAAAAATGGTACGTCAAAGTGTTTTAGTCATACAGACAATGGTAACATGAACAATATGCAACGTTTTTTTAGTGGAGTGAATTTATATATGATGCCTCAGCCCTTTCAAAGTAAACCATTTCTTTTGATGAATAACCTCATTGCTTCAAAATTACTCTGTTTTGTGTCTCCTGATATCGAACCTTGAAAAAGTCATACAAATATTTCGTCTAGAAGCCAAATTAGACGTATCATACGCCCCTAACTTTAGGTTAATTCTGCAGTTTTGAACACGTTTAGAGCAGAGTTTTTGTACTATGATGACACTTCTGACATCAGTTCTGTTTATGCAAAACTCCATACCTTCTCCTCCTTCAACTTGGTGATATTCTCAGTGGTGGTCCGGTTGATGTTGGTGATGATCTGCTGGTACTCAGCCTCCTTCTTGCCGGACGATTGCGACATGGAGTTGCGCGTGTCCCGCAGTTTGCGCTCGCTGTTCTCTAGGTCTTTTGATAGGCGGGCGATTTGACCTGGAGGAATGACGTAGGTTATGTTAAACGTGGATCATTACTTTTACGATTAGTTCTACAGGGTTAATGCGCATCAAAATAAATACTCGCCATATAAACGGTCTTCAGTTTAATTTTGATTTAGCGATGGCTAAAGCCGAACGGTGTTTGTTCAAGCCGAACGAAAGGCGAATACGAGTATGTGTAGCAATTCCGTTGGCTTTGGTGTTCAACAAATACTTTCAAATCGAATGTGCCGACCATAACAAGTGAAGGTCACCCCTGAAAGTAAGTACTTAAAAAGGATAAGATAGAATCCCAATATTTTTTTTTAGCCTGTCATGTGTCCCACTGCTGGGAAAAGGCCTCCCCTTTCTCCTTCCAAACCCCTCTATCTTGTACGATCTCTGACCATGATCGCTCGGCAAACAAGATCAGATCGTCAAACCGAATGTCAAAATAGAAGAAAAAAAAACATTAGGGAAACAAAAAGAGCCATTAACTTGGCCGCATTAACAGAAGGGGGAAAATATGAATCTGGGTCGCCAATATTTGTTGATTTCTTGTCGACCTGGCTGGCAGGCAAACCACGGTGGTAAACCACAGTCTTATCTACTTTTGTAAATCTCAACTTACCTTTGTAATTCTCCTGCTGTACCAACGTCTCCTGCAATTCATGTTCAAGCTTGGCTCGCTTGTTGTCCGTGTCCTCCAACATGTTGGCCGTGTCGAACAACACAGCTTCTAACGCATCCTTCTCGGATCGGACGCCCGCTAGCTGCTCTTGTAAGTGATGCTTGTCTTTCTCTAGAGAGTCTATTAGGATCTGTGGGAATAAAAGTGAAATATATTTTGTTAACTTTCGTAAATAACCCAGGTTACTTCATTAATGTCAAAATCCTAGTTAAGATTTTTCTCCGCCATTATCTTAATAATTAAAGAATTAGCAATAACTTCAATATGTATGCTTAAAACAGTCTTCGAAATGTATTTGGATGTCTTTTTTAGACAATAGATAAACCTCGAGATCAAGAGAGATATATTTTTTTGGCATTCGTACAAATATTTGACTTGAGATACGAGGCTAAATAATCACTTTGTTTTTTTTTCTGGATTTTTCCTAAAAGCAACAATTTTTCACAATTACCTGTTTCTCCTCTCCATCCTTGACATGGTCTTCCAAGGCCCTGTTGATTCTGCCGATAGTCTCATTTGCTTGTTCTAGTCGTTGTTGCAGACGTATTATCTCTTCGTTCAGAGTGTCCTTCTTGCGGACCATTGCTGTGAGCTGAGAGCTTAGTTCGCCACGCTCCCTGAAAAATATGATTCTATTTAGTCATCCGTTCTATTATCGAAAAATAATGGATACGTATTTTTTGTTTTATCACATCAATGTAAATTGACGAAGATAAAACGCATGAAAGATCATGAGTGGGGGGGGGGGCTTGTGACCTTGGTAGAAACTGTACCTAAATGTGACGTCACGCGAGTTTTCGACACACTGTATCGTCTTCATTTTTTGTTTATGTGAAAAAAGAAAAAATACGTGTCCAATATTTTTTGAAAATCTATCTGACGGATAAAAAAATTTTTAGTCATCTACCCTATTCGTTCGTGTGCCCACAACCCGCCTCCTGAGTCGTCGCTATACGTAGCTTTAGATGACTTGTTCTCATACCCAGGACCCGACTAGCGAGACCCAATCTTAGTAGGATTTAAGGGTTGTCGATAAAAAAATAAAATAAAATATTTTGAACAACCCTGAGTCCGGCTGGCGTGTCATAAACTGAACTCGGATCCGGGCATAGGGTTTCCGTTGCGTATTCACCGCGCCGATGTACTCAAATTTCGGGTTGCTATGAATAATTGCGAAACAATTTTGGGCGTACAAGTAAAAATGGATTATTCGAACTTGGTAGCAAAAGTGTAAATAACTTCAGTCGAGTTCAAAACTAGACAACCTCTAAATAAGTACGTGTTTTGATGTTTCATGTCTACTATATCACTAAAAAAAAACGTCTACTACTTATTCGGTCCCAGTTTCTTTAAAACAAAAGTTCTTGAACACGCAAAGAGATCACGGTATATCAGTCGATACTCAGCTATGGTCGGTCCATGAACTTATTCCAGTTGCTAGGCACCACTGGATCGGTTTGAGCGATCGATGTCATAGATTGACAACAAGCTAGTTGCACCTGGCGTTACGCAAAGCATTGAGATCGCCTTGTTATTGTGACTGCGCTGTACATGGTTACTTACCTCATATACTGTCTGAACTCCAGCTCCGTCTTATCCCTCTCCCCCTCTAGAAACCTGATCTTCTCACAAAAAGATGTCTTGTCAGCTTCCAAGTCCATTCTATTTTGTTCAGTGGCTAGTCGTTATTCCTCACAATTCCAAATCTCCTAGACATAGGGTTTCCTTACCTCATAACCTGTCGCAACTCCAACTCCACTTTATCTCTCTCTCCCTCTAGGAACTTGATCTTCTCATAGAGGGACGCCTTGTCAGCTTCTAACTCCATCCTAGTCTGTTCTGCCGCCAGCAGTTCTTTTCGCAAAGAATTAAGATCGCCTTGCTGTTCTGATGATTGGCTCGACAGGTTTGATCTTTCGTCTTCGAGCTGGTGATGGAAGACAGTTTTGTAAGTAGGTAATGAAGATTTAAAATACAACTGACTTAAGTTATTGACGAGGTAGGCACATCCGACATTTGATTTGTACTTATACATTCATAGCTACTTATAATGCGAGTATTCAGTTTTAACCAATGCAAAAGTTCCATTTTTATTTTAAATAAAAACAAACAAATCAAACACTTGGGTCCCATGGAGAAAGCTGTCCAATTCACCGATCTGCACCACAGCCCTAAATATGGCCAGACCACATGTTTCTGATACACACTGTATACAGGGTGAATTTTCCTAATATATGATAAATAGAGCAAAAAACCACTACTTTTTAAGTGTTATGATGATAAATAAATGGCAAGCATTTAACATAACATCATTAATTTCAGGATACAATGGTCCATAGATAAATCAGTAGCGTAAAAAATAACATAGAGTAAATACAAAACTTGTCTTATTATAATTGGATTTGATACTTAGATAAACACTAGTTGTGTTTATCTAAGTATCAAATCCAATTTTATTCGCAAAAAGGTACCATTTTATATATTTATCAACTTACATGTTTGACGTCTTCATACAATTTCTTCTTGTCACATTCAAGGTTCCTCACAGCTGCTTCCAACTTCTCCACGAGGTCTTGCAGGTCACTTCTCTCCATTAATGTTCGTTCTAACTCGATCTCTAGGTCACCTAAACAATAGAAAATAGACATGAGTTCATACATAACATCACACTTGTAATCCCCGAAAAGTTCGGCAGAGATGTATGTACCTAATAGTACACCCAGACTTCCCCAGTTATGTTTAAGTCCCACGCAATAAGGGTAATAGGGGGCGAGCCTATTGTCATCAACCGGGCACAAATACAGACTTCGTGGCTGCAACTGAGAAATATCCCTAAGAGAAAAACCCAAAATCAATGAAATTTTAAGTACTTACTCCTATGTTTCTCCATCTGCGACAGTATGGAGTCTGCCTCTAACTTCTGCTGATCGAGTAGATCTCTCGCGAGGGCAGTCTTGTTGAGCTCTTCTCTGGTTGTCACCAGTTCCGAGCGTAGGCGCGAAGAACGTTCTTCTTCGGCCCTGCACAAATGAAAATGTTGTGTAATTATTAAAACTTTCAAATTATTTTAAACCGTAGAACGTCTCAAAAAGATTGACAATTGTATGTTACCTCAAAACTGTCTCTGGACTCGGTGCCTTTCAGAGCATATGCACTGAACCTCATAGTTCTAATTTAGTGGTATACTTTCAAGTCAGTTTAAACACTACAGTAGTTGACAAAAGATTGAAAATCGCATGTTATTCCAACACTGCTTCCCAAACTGCTGCTAGTGCTGCTACGAAGGATATTTTAAGCTATACTTCCTTAAACATACGGTTGATATTCGAATGTTACCTCAACACTGCCTCTCTACTCGACGCCTCTCGGTGCAGATGGTCCACCTCGTCGTTCAAGTTCCTTTTCTCAGTCTCCAGCGATTCTATTACTTTCTCCAGTCGAGAGTTAATCTTTTGAAGTTTCTCGTAGTCTGATGTAAGAGATTCCACCTACGACAGTAATAAAAATAATTTGATAAAGTAGATATAATTTAAAAATAGGAACCAAGTAACACATATTTTTCTTAGACTGTACATGGCAATAGTCAATTCCGACAGTTTCAAGTCATCTACGCAAGTTCTGACTTATCCAGAAGACAAAACGAAACTTGTAAGGTCTGCAATTTAGTGTGAACAAAAGTGTAATAAAATCTTTAAAAAATCAGCATAAAATATAGACAGGATTGTATTATCGTATATTTTATTATATTCCTAGATCAGAACAGTCTTTGGTAAAATGTATTTTTGTAAAACAAAGTTAATCCATGACAAAGTTTAGAAAGAACTATCTGCGTGCGCTGTTATTCAGAGTGCATTGGTAACTAAATACTTACCATAGCATTGATCTCGACCCTGTTCCTCTCCAGATTGTTCTTATCCATCCGGAGCGCCTCCAGCGACTTCTGCATGGACTCTTTCTCTTGCAAGAGCTGATGCAGATCTGCGTTGGCTTGATCTAGTTTACCTGTACACAAACATAATGTTACATCGACTGGTTTACGAGAACATTCTAGATTACGTTTGAGGCGCGAATTTTCCACTAAGGCACTGTGTAGAAAATTCAAGAATAATCCTAGAATGTTCCACTATTGAGCTGTGAGGAAGGTTCGAGAAAGTTGTGGAAATTTTTCGAAGGATCGGGCGGCATATTAATAGCCGTCAGGTTGGCGGTAGTAGTCAGTCTCATTTTAACGAAACAAATCGAAGTGAACTACAAGTACGATATCTAAGTAAATAGTGAATTTGTGATTGTTTTAAAAGGAGTTAAACCGGTGGGGTTTTAATTTTTTCCATACCCAGATCGTAAAAATAATATTCAGTTAGTAGTGTGGCTATTTTTAAACTGTTTGTTGATGCCTAATCAATTCACGGCTTGTTATCGGTATTTTTGTCAAGCAAGCACAATAACACACTTACCATAGAGTTGTATTGACGCCACTAAATTAATGTTGGTAAACAATTGTACTATTAGACCAAAACCGGTTTTAAATTTGTATAATTATTTACAATTGAAACTTGTAAATCTTTTGGTTTCATCATGTGTATCAACAGCGATTTAAAAGGTAATATGTCTATTGACTTTTACTTTGACGAGTAATTCATATTGAGGACTAAAGTCAAAATCAAAGCATTTATTTTAAATAGACCGTTACAGGCACTTTTGAAAGTCAAAAACAAAAGGATGAAGCTACAGTCCCAGTAACAAGGCATAATAACTTGTCAAAGTACTGTAGTTGCCCATTCCAGCGTAGATCTTTATGGAGAAGTGTGGGCAAGCAACTTCATGGACACTCTTTTAAATCAAGATCTAGCATTAGAAAGTTGATTATTTTTCGATGTACCTTGTAGATCCTGGACCTTGCTCTCCAGAGAGGCGACGGTAAGGTCTGCCGTCTCGCCGTGCTTCCTGCAAGTTACTAGCTGCTCCCGCGTGTTCTGCAGTTTTACCTAGAATATATCGAATGTTAATAACATAACAACAACACTAACAACAGGGACGGTTACCGTTACCACAAAAATACCGGTAAAATTACCAAAACCTTAACGTTATGCTACGTTAACTATTAACGTTAAAAATATCGTTAAATCATAGGATTTACCGGTATTTAAATAGCGTTACCAATAACGTTACTTCGCTAAAAACTAACAATATCTGGCGCGACGTTGCCAAACCGAACGCGCGCCAGTTTCGGCTCTTCAAATCGGAGCGGCAACTACGACACATAGCATTTTACGACGATCGGACAGATACCTACGAAAACGCGACGACTCGCACGTTTTTCATTTTATAGGACAAGATACAACTATTTGTTTTGTTGTTCTAATTATTACTTTTTTTTTGTAAAAAATATAATTATGGGCCGAAAGAAGTGCAACAAAGTAAAAAAATTTGTTTGCTTTTTTTGTTTAAAATACTGATAATTATATCAGTATTTTAAACATTTTAAAGAAAAATTAATGTGGATAATAAGAAACGGGGCACTATGAAAATAAGAGCCTTCGGGACCCGGTGGGATGTGGGAGTAGTAGTGTGGAGGAACACCATGGGACACCTCTTGGGCATTGACCTCAAGGTCAATGCCCAAGAGGTGTCAAATCAAAATTCCGAAAGTCAAGACCCACGGTTCTCAGGAACTCAACTATAACTACGCTACATTCAATATAGAGAATCGTCAGAAAGGAACTAAGCATCGAGGCATCGGCCAATCACAGTGCGGTAGCGTTTAATGCTTTGCACTTAGACACACAGTTGCACTTTTTTGCATCGTGTTGTGTCGTCCGTCAACCATTTCAAGTCAAAACTTCCCAAATATCGCGCGACTGAAATTCAGTGTGCGTCAGAATGGCTGGTTGTTGAGATCAAAAATTGCTATCTATTTGCTACTTTTTACTACTTATCAGTAGCGAAGGGCCAATTTTTGTAAAACGTAAGCCGGAGTACATATCTTGACTGTATAGAATATGATTGGCTGGAGAATACTGAATGTGCCTTTTTTCAAAGGGCTTCCCTTCTCCCGGCAGGAATCGGGTTGTATGGAACCTTCGCCACTGCTACCTATAGTCAATTAATTGCTATCTAACTTGGAAACAAAATGAAGGGACTTCAAAATGACGAATAAAAAGAAACATTGTTGTAATCGTTTTAAATTGCTTTATTCAATAACCTGAATCCATTCCCTGTAAAAATTTCAAATGTTCATAACTTTTTACTTGTTAAAGCTACAAGGTGGGCATTGAAGGATGTGAGGGTAGCAATCACTCAAGTAAAAATAATAACACGAATTTAAATAGTCTACACAAACGGAGAGTTGTCCAGCCGTCCTAATATCAGAATGGCTGGTCATTATGAAGTCCCTTTATTTTCCAAGTTATGTAGCAATTAATTGATGTAGTTACTAAAAAATAGCAAATAGTAGCAATTTTTGGTCACCAGCCAGACGTGAACTGATACAGACAGCCAGTCAGTCATTCTGACGCACACGGGATTCACGGTCATTACGAATAATCACGTCGATTGTTGTGACGAAAAGGACAATTAGGAATTCTCCTGGATGATGCGTGCGTTTACTAACTTAAATCTTACATACACAAGCAGCCAGACCCGGAACATTATATCATATATTATTCCACATTTCGCGGTCTAGTGCGATTGTAGGTCAAGACCCGGAGTTGGTCAAATATTTGTTCTCTACAGCAATGAAACCGCGACACATAGCGCAGCAACCTATCGCTTAGCCACTGCGCCATCAACCTTGCCGTCTTTTCATCCAGTTAATAGGTAGCTATCCAGTTTATAGGTAGCTCTAGCTATCTATTTCGTCTAAGCTGCTTGGCACCAATCAATGTGCCTCACGAAATCGTAAAACTGAAATGCCTTTTGCTATTTTGTCAAAAACCATACCTAATAGTAATATGATTAAATTTCATAGTAGACACTTATATGCCAGTGCGAATGGAAAAAAAAAACATTTATGGTTTAATTTATTTTTTCATAATTACCTAGCTTCAACTTTTTATTTTATTTTATGAATAAAATCTAAGACATAAATACTTTTATACTCTTAAATAAACATTTTCTTCAATAGTTATCGTTGTTAAAAACGGTAATAAAATAATAACTTTTAATAATAGACCTATTTAGTGCACAGGTGTAGCGCAAATAGCAAAAATAATCTACTCATAACAATCATTATGCGACGAACTTAACTCGCTTACAAAATAATATTTTTGAAATGCCTACATGATATCTACGTATAGGTACGGTTAGAATGCGGCGCGGCGCTTCCATACCATACGGTCTGTGCGTGAGAGAGACGAAATAAAAACAACATAACGGACCCTCTCGCACGATTTGCAGCGTTCAACTTCTAATAGTTCAAGGTCCAAACAGTCGACCTTGAGGAGCGGCCGTGTGTACTAACATCGTAAGACGCTAGACTCCCCACCGACATCGTTAGAAAGAGATAGGCGAATAAATTACCGGTGTACGGGCTGCAGTAGTTAACTCCGTACACCGATTTGTCGTGAAGGTTTGTAAGTTTAGTTAGTATAGAGAAACACGTTCCACTAAGATGCACTAAGTAGTTAAGTTTATTTAAGTTAAGAGTAAGTTACAGTAGTAGAGTGGAAGGCGATTATTTCTCTCAGTTGTTGATAGCTACCCAGTTGTAAGTTCACTATATTTTTATTCGTTAGTCATGTTGTTTTATTATGCTAAATTATGACGCGCATCGTTGGCCAAAAGTAGGTTACCGAGTAAGCAGAAAAATGTACGGCGATGAGACCGTACATATTGGCAACCCCTAAAGAAGCTAAGATGAGTAAAGATAGAGAAAGAAACGCCTGTACAAAGTCAAACATTAAAGTAAAAGTAAATAGGTAAACAATCAATCAAAAGTAAAGGCTATGTTGTCTCGATGTCCTTGAGGTTGAACGTGGCAGTCGTCTGTGGGCGCCTGCTGGTCTTCTTCTCTGGCAGTCTGCCGTCGAGATCCCATTGGTTGAAGTTCGATGTCCTCATGTGTTTGCCTTCTATTTGTCTTCTTCGGGAAAACGCTTCTTGAGCAGAGTGCAGTATTTCCTTGTTATGATCCACAGGAAAATGATGACAGCAATCGTTAGTAAAAGGTAACAAATAACATATTGGTGAACGTCATGATCCGTGATAGTGGATGGTAGTTTCGGCTCGTTCTCTTGTTGGAACCGCAGCTTTTTGTCAATTCCCTCGAAGTCATTTTTTTTAAGAGTGAAGAGTTCGTGTGGCATATTGTGAAGTGTAACGTTGACAATTTTGTTTATCGGTGAATTCAGGTTCGGTACATGCATGTCATAGTTAACGTTGAGGTTGCTGTTGTACTGATTGTGCGAAGTGATGGTGAGTTCTTTTGACCGTAGTACGCATCCTTGACTCAAAGTTACTATAGCCGCCGATGTGATAGTTTGCGGTATTATGTCGTTTTCACAAACAGTACGTAATTCGCATCTTCCGCAACAAACAACCAGCCAGCTGTTTGATTCTTGCAACTTGATCCATGCTTCCTCGCAAGACACGCTGTGGACGTCACACGGTGACGTAGTTGCACGATGACCCAGTAGTTTTGCTTCGCAAGGTGCATTCTTGTTTTGTAAGTTGAACACCGGTATGTTTGCGTTACAAATGAAGTTATCCTTTTGTCTTTTGATACATTGATTGAAGTCTTTATCTTTTAGTGAGATGTAAGAATTCTTCTCAAAGTTCACAGCAATATATTCCGAAGATAACTGCATCAATTTGTAATTTGACTCCGCCTTGAAGGGTATAGCGATAGCCCGATAGTAGGTGAAGTCCTCATTTGAAATTAAAGGAATGTGAACTTCGAACATAAAGTAGTTTTTTGTTATTCGTGCTTTCACGTACAGCAACTTGTAAAGTTCCTTGATATCTTCTCTGATATTTTCTGTCGGTAATGACAGAGTCCTCGGCAGTCTGCCCGATATGTCTTCCAGTTGCTTTACTAGACTGACCGGTGATATCAAGTGCACGTCCATATGTCCACTGTAGACGTTTGTTAGAGTGTTCAGGAGCATAGTTTGAATTTCCTTAAGATTTCGTAGTAGTAGTGATGCTGTGAGCGAAGCGGAGTTGAAGTAACTTGTGGCCATCATGACTTGTATTTCCGTTTCAATGCTGTCCAGATTCGTCTTAGTTTCTTCCATGAAGTGATCTATCATCTTGCATTGAAGCTTGATATTTTCATCGTTTTTCTTCAAAACGTCATTTTGTAGTTGCATGATTGATGTTTGGTTTTTTGCGAGTTCACGCAAATAGTTTTCGTTACGTTGTATGGCATCAATGTCCTTGTGGTATTTGTCAGCAAATTTCTGATCTAAGACACCGAATAAGCTGTTTGCTACCATGCCTACTCCGTCGATCAAGCCGCGCTTTTTGCGCGTAGATAAATGCTTGTGGGGAGACAACAGCATTGTGTTGTAGAAGTTGAGTAGTTCCATCTCGTGGGTAAGTTGATCCGTCGTAGCTTGGCAATAACTTTGATGGATCTTCTGGCAAAGGTCATTTACACCGTTTATGTATTTTTCAATATGTTGAACGCCCTGCCAGTAGTTTGTTAAGTTGTAGTACGTAAGCAAAGTCCATTCATCGTGAATGAGTTCTATTTTACCTATGGTGTCATAATAAATCGGTCGCTCAGATTCCAGGTTGGTAATTTGAGTGCCTGACCTTGTTTGCGAACCATATGATCCATTCACAAGTATCAACATAGTGAAAAGAAACATTAAAATGTTTGTAAGACATTTTGTTCCAGATTGTTTTGTTATGGTAGGTTTCTCAGCCTTTTGTAAATCCGTTTTATATTCTTCATAATTTTTGTTGCAGTTTGTGTCGATGGGTAGAGCAGATAGTTTTACTATAGGTCGTTTAATGACACCACTTTGGGTTTTCAGGGTTGTCACTCGAACGTATCCGTCCGCTCCGGGGTGAAGTTCTAGCACCCGTCCCATAGCCCATTTTCCTGGCGGCAGATTGTTGTCCCGGACTAGTACGACGTCCCCCTCGCTGAGGTTTTTCTTGGGATTGTTCCATTTGCTGCGCGTTTGTAGTTGAGTAAGATAGTCGTTTGACCAATTCTTCCAAAATTGTTGGTACATATGTTCGGTTAACTGCCATCGTCGGCGGAGGTCAATGTAATTTTCATCAGTGTAGTCAGCTCGTGGTAAAGACATTGTTGGTCCCCCCGTCAGAAAGTGACCCGGTGTCAGGTAGTTATAAAATTCTTCGGGGTCTTCAGTGAGTTGGCAAAGCGGCCTGGAGTTCATGCACGCTTCTATCTTTGCAAGCAAGGTGGCAAACTCCTCGTACGTCAGTTTTTGGTCTCCTAGCACCCGACGAAGGTGATACTTCATCGACTTGACCGCTGCTTCCCATAGTCCACCAGCAGTCGGCCAAGCGGGTGCATTAAAATGCCATTGTACTCCCATGTCTGCGATGTTATTGAAGAAGTTCGGCGACAAGATTTGCTTGAAATTTTCAAACTCTTTCTGAAGCAACCTTGCTGCGCCTATGAAATTTGTACCACAGTCCGAGTAGATGTGACCTGGTGTACCGCGCCTGGAGCACATTCTCTGGAAGGCGGCTATGAAAGTTTCAGTACTTAAGTCCGATGCAAGTTCGATGTGCACAGCCTTTGTAACCATACATACGAATATGCATATGTAACCCTTTGACGTTCGCACTCCTCTTCCTTTGTTGAGTCTGACTTCGACGTGTCCTGTGAAGTCAACTCCCGTGTGGGTAAACGGGCGCGAAGGTGTTACTCGTTGTGGTGGCAGTTATCCCATGAGTTGGTTCAACCCCGACGGGTTGTAGCGATGGCAGCGCACACAGCGCCGTAGTTCAGCTTTCACCGCTCTGTTACCGCCAACGATCCAGTACCGTTGCCGGATGTGCGCTAAAGTTAGTCTCGCTCCTCCGTGTAAAGTCGTGAGATGAGCTTGATGGATCACCAACTCAGTAAATCGTCCACCCTTTGGTAGAATGATTGGATTCTTCATCTCAAAAGGTAAACTGGAATGGTTCAGTCGACCCCCGACTCGGATTATGCCGTTGTTGTCCAAGTATGGTTTAAGTTTGAAAATGTTACTTTTTGTAGAAATAGTTTCTTTCTTCATAAGTTGTTTATATTCTTGCGTAATTTCCGTTTGTTGCACATATTTTGTTATTTGTTCATTTGCATTGTTTAATTCGCATAAAGTGAGGCATCCGGTGTCACGTTTCGTGTTATTACGTGCGTTTTCGATAAATCGTTGTATCCATGCTACAATTCTGATCGCTTTGGTCAATGAACTGCATTTAGTTAATAAGTTATGAATACAATTATTTTTCTCTTTGTTCATAGAGTTCGATTTCGCTTGGCAGACGCTGCCTATGTTAGTTGTAAAAGTGCATGTTATGTTTTCTTCACGACTTTGTTCTTGGAAGGTATTTAGAAATGTAGGACCTTCCCACCACAGACTGAATGTTGTTAGCTTGGTTGGTAGTAATCCTCTTGATGCACAGTCTGCAGGGTTATCTTGCGACTTCACATAACGCCATTGCTCGGCTGGTATGATTTGTCTTATTTTTGCAACTCGATTGGCGACGTATTTTTCTCTTTTAGATGTATCCCCCTGTATCCATGCCAGGACCACTTGGGAATCACACCAAACGCTCGTAGTTATGCCGAAACCATTCAGAGCTTCTCTGATTTTTTCGATGAGTTGCGATAGTAAGAGCGCGCCGCAAAGTTCAAGTTTCGGTAATGTGATCGTTTGTGATAACGGTGCTACTCTTGTTTTAGCAGCAAGTAATGTTATTGTTGGCTTGTTATGTTCATCTCTGACGCAGCTGTAAACCACGCAGGAGTAAGCCTTTTCGCTGGCGTCGCAGAATCCAAATAGTTCGATTTTCTGGTTCGTTGAACCGATCCAACGCTTGATTTTCATGTGTTTTACATTGGGTATGTCAGATCTAAGTTTTAGCCACTTATCTGCTATACATGAAGGTAACTGATCATCCCACTCAAGTTTGTTGACCCATACTTCTTGAAATATAATCTTTGCCGCAATCGTTATGGGTGATAGCCAACCCAGCGGATCATAAAGTTGTGAAATGTCTGAAAGCAGCCGCCTTTTAGTTATTTCTAGTCCACATTTTTCTTCATATTTCCAGTTAAACACAAAAGTGTCGGCATGCGGATTCCAACCTAGTCCTAGGGTTTTCATGGATTCCTCTTGTTTGAAGTCAAAAGTAATTCTGCGTGAGATCTGATCATCACTTAAGTTTTCTAACAATGCTGGATCATTGCTGGACCACTTGCGTAAGTTCATCCCAGCTCCCTTTAACATATCGATAAGCGATGTCTGAAGTTCCTGGGCCGCTTCCAGTGAGTTGTGGCCGCTTATGACGTCATCGACGTAAGCTTCGTCCAGTAGTACTTTGGCTGCCATGGGGTATTTGTAGCCATCATCGTATGCCAGTTGTTTGATGGTTCTCATGGCTAGCCACGGTGCACATTTAGTGCCATAAGTGACGGTGCAAAGTTGGTACTCTTGCAGGTTCTCTGACGGCGTAGTTCGCCAAATGATTTTCTGCAACTGTTGTTGTTCCTCAGACAGCCAAATACATCGGTACATTTTCTCGATGTCAGCTGTGAAGGCGTATTTGTAAGTTCTCCAATTTATGATAAGTTCTTGGATATCTTTTTGTAGGTTGGGTCCCTTTTCTTGTAGGCCGTTCAGGCTGTATCCCGTTTTAGTTTTCTGAGATGCATTGAAGACAACTCTGAGTTTCGTGGTAGTAGACTCTTCGCGAAGTACTCCGTGGTGCGGTAAGAAACATTCAGTAGTTGAAGAGGTCATGGGTTTAGCTAGTTTCATATGGCCTAACTCCAGGTACTCCCTAAGGAACTCTTTGTATAACTTTTCAAGTCGGCCATTTCTTGTAAATCTTTTCTCTAGTTGCAGCAATTGTGATACTGCGATCGTCTTCGATGTTCCGATCTTATTTTCATAATCCGGACATAAAGGCATCTTCACAATGTATCTTCCATCTGAACCACGGCGAGTAGTGTCTTTGTAGTAAATTTCACATTGATCCTCTTGAGATCGGTCAGTGTTTGTTTTGGAAACGTCTTCACATTCCCAAAATTTTGTTATTTCAGCCAATTGTAGCAATGTGACGTGACAGTTTAAAGTTTCTAGTTTTCCACACAAAATCCATCCTAGTTGTGTCTGTTGCGCAACGGGTGACTTTGGTTCGCCTTTTAATATCCCGTCTTGTATTATTTCCGCGTATACGTCAGCTCCAAGTAGTATATCAATAGACCTTGAAATGTTAAAATCAGGGTCCGCTAGTTTTAAGTTTTGCAAATGCGACCACTCGGCTCGTTTAAATGTGTTGTTCGGTAGTTTATTGATCAGTTTCTTCATAATCAATGCTTCTGTGTTGAAAATATATTCGGAATGGATTGATTTGCATGTTATTGTAAGGCGTCCTTTACAGTTGCCTGATACAGTTCCAACTCCAGATATCTTCGCAGTTAGTTTGTTTCTTGGCAGTTTTAGCAGTTGTGCTGCATTTTCAGTTATTAAGTTGACTTGTGAGCCTTGATCTATAAGCGCACGTAGAGTTACGTAAGTTCCATCTACCGATTTGACCTTGACTTGGACGGTTGTCAGTAGAACTTCCATCTCGCTGGTTGATAGATGATTCGAACTTGGCGTTTCAGCTTCCCCCGAAGGTCGTTGACCTGAGCGTTGGTTTTCATTGCTCGTCGAAGGTGTATTTTTATTGGAATTGTTGTAATGTAAAAGCGTATGATGCTTCATATTACATTCCTTACAAGTTTTTGTGGAGTTGCAAGTTTGTTTTTCGTGATTAAACAAACAGTTTTTGCATAGTCGCAGTTTTGCAACTGTGCTGTTTCGTTGCTTTGTATCCAAGTCAATAAACTGCTGACATCGCATTAAAACATGATTTTTTTTGCAAAGAGGGCACTGCCCGAATGAAGTGTGGTAAGTTTTTGGAACCCACTTCTTATGATCGAAGTTTTTTCGAGGTAAATGTTTTTCAGTTCCAGCTAGCTTCTCTGAACTCTGTATGTCTTTCTTTGAAGTCTTCATGGCTTCAAACGCCATAAACTGGTTTTCTAAGTATGTCATAAATTCCTGTAGTGTTGGCACCTCTCTGTTATCGTGCAAGGTTTTTATATATTCATTGTAGCTCCCACAGTCTAGTTTCTGTGACATCAGATGGACAATCATCGGATCCCAGCTGGTTATATCAAAACCGATGTTTGTTAAACCATTTAAACATTCCGTTGTTACATCATGCAGCTTCTTTAAGTTGTAAGCGTCTGGCTTCTGTATGATAGGCAACTGTAGCATAGTGTTCATGTACGACGAGAATTGTAGTCGACGGTTGTCGTACCGTTGAGTTAGTATCTCCCAACACGAAGTGTAGTTGTCGGCGCTGATGCTCAAGTGTTGCACCAGTCTTTCTGCTTCACCTTTCAACCTGGTCTTCAGATGCTGCATTTTTTGAGCTTTATTCAATGTCGGGTTTTTATGTATGGTTTCCCGGAACAGATCTTTGAAAGATATCCATTTGCTATAGTGTCCTGAAAATTCTGGGATCTCGATTCTCGGTGTTGAATGTTGGTGATGAGCGGTGGACCACATCTTGCTTTTCAGTAGTTTCCTTGTTTCGTCATATTTGTCTTCCATGCTGTTGAACTTGTCATAGTACGTATGTTTAGAACCTTTTAGTAAGGCTTCCAGTTCCCAATGAGTATTGTCAATAGCTTCCCACTTTAACTTCAAGATTGACAAGTGATCGTCAAGTTCCCATTTTTCAGCTAAGGCATCAAAATCAATTTTTGCCATAGCCCGATCGATGGCTTTGAAGTTGCATTCCTGTTTAGTCAGCAAAGTCTTGGTCTTCTCATCAGGTTCTCCTCTCGACAAGTCTGTCAGGTCGAATTTGACATTTTCTTCAGTAGTTTGCAACATTTTTAAAATGTCTGTTTTAGTTGTTTCGTACATGGTCTTTGTCTTACCGTAGACATCTTCCACAAAATAGTTTATGTTCCTGTCTTCAATTTCTTGCAAAAGCAATGTATGCCGTGCATTGAAATCCATCCATTGAGCTTCTAACGACGACAACCGCTTGTTCAAGTATTCCTCTGTTTTTCTAGTTTTGCTATCCTTTTTATAGTTGGCGCATAATGTTTTAATGTTTTCAAAACATGTTGATTGTAGCGCTAGCTTATTCATCTTGATTATAGATGATAGCTTCCTTGTAGTTCAAACAATACCTTTTCGAAAAGTCCCGAAGATTCGCCTTGTAGTTGAAGGCTGTTCTAGTTATCGTCGACGGCTCTTCTAGTAGTTGTAATTAGTTCCAGTAGTCGAAGGCTGTTCCAGTAGTCGAAGGCTGTTCCAGTAGTCGAAGGCTCTTCCAGTAGTCGAAGGCTCTTCCAGTAGTCGAAGGCTCTTCCAGTAGTCGAAGGCTCTTCCAGTAGTCGAAGGCTCTTCCAGTAGTCGAAGGCTCTTCCAGTAGTCGAAGGCTCTTCCAGTAGTCGAAGGCTCTTCCAGTAGTCGAAGGCTCTTCCAGTAGTTGTAGTTATTTCCAGTACTCAATGTGCCTGTACTCTGGCTAGGTATTTGCGCCTTCTCAATCCAACTGGGGCGACCCTCTTCCGGGAGACCAGTTGAACCGATTCGCTACCGTCACAAGAGACACAAACACACTAAGATACACGAAGGCTCGAAGGACCATAAATGTACGGGCTGCAGTAGTTAACTCCGTACACCGATTTGTCGTGAAGGTTTGTAAGTTTAGTTAGTATAGAGAAACACGTTCCACTAAGATGCACTAAGTAGTTAAGTTTATTTAAGTTAAGAGTAAGTTACAGTAGTAGAGTGGAAGGCGATTATTTCTCTCAGTTGTTGATAGCTACCCAGTTGTAAGTTCACTATATTTTTATTCGTTAGTCATGTTGTTTTATTATGCTAAATTATGACGCGCATCGTTGGCCAAAAGTAGGTTACCGAGTAAGCAGAAAAATGTACGGCGATGAGACCGTACAACCGGTATAAGTATTGTTACTTTTACCGATACTAATATTAGTTATAGATAACGTTAACGGACTTACGGGTAACGTTATAAATATCGTTACTTTTTTAACGTTAACATAACGGTAATCGGTAACGTTAAGAAAAAAGTAACGGTAATTCGGTCCCTGACTAACAACACAAACAATAACAACAACAAACAACGTATAACAATTTCTTCGATAAACAGTAAAGGAAAATAAGAACATAAAAGCATTGCAAAATTTTAAACTTTTATTGTTTTTTTAGGAACTTGGATCCAGATCAAGTTACCAAGTTTTTTACCGATCAACTAGGTTTCTGGAACTGTGTCCTTTCGGCGTAATATTTAATGATCGTTCCTGCTAATATTATTGTTCTTTATATTCGGTCTAGGGCTGAGGATCGTGACCCATCTTGTTGGATGCTTGTCCTGTCTTGGACCAGATAATTTTGTACTCAATAAAATATTCTTACATGCAGATAAAATCAATGTACAGCTGAAATCTTACTTGCAACTCATGTATCTGTATTTGATACTTATGAAGCGCAGCTTGCACGGCCGATATCGTGCTCTCAGCGAAAGCTGTGGCGTTAGCTGACGAAGACACGTTGCGTTTTGGTGACCTAAAACAAAATAATAGTAGTTTAACATAATGCAATGGTTATATCAGTATGATAGCACGAAAGTCAGCTTGCCGTGTTAGTATCCAGCATGATATTGACTGCAATATGTGTACCCTGAATTGTTACATCACATAATACTTTCACAGGACCGAAAGTGGTATGGAAGGTGAAAGGGGAGGCCTTTGTCCAGTAGTCGGACACTATATGAATAATAAGCTTACAAAAAAAACTTTAACAGATGAGTGTGTAATCTAGCTGTTTTCCTTTCGACGAATAAAATGTGTACCTGTCGTGCAGATGCATGTGCGCGGTGTGCGCGGGCGGCGCGTCGCTGTCGGAGTCGTGTATGAGCGCGCGCGCCACGTCCTCCAGCGCCGCGCGCATGACGCCCGCCTCGCCGCACAGGGTCTCCGCCGACTCGCAGCGCTCCTCCTGCGAATGCATATTTATTGACATTCCAACCCTCGCCGGCGATTAGGGATAAAAGTAGTGCTAGCAAAATAATATTGATTGTTTGACACAGTTCTCGCCAGTGTGAACCGACATCGATCAACTATTAATATAATGTATCTCCTTTACTGATACTGGATCTTTTGTAAGTCTATTGAGTGAGAAAAGTAGTTGTGCTTCAGTTCTATTCTGTCATAAGTGAGACAGGTCCCGCTAAGTTTTATGTACAAGATTAGTTCAGTCAGTTTTGGTTCATACAGATGTATGAACCAAAACTTCACTCAAGCATTAAGTACTTAAATTGGTTTCAAATTCAACCTATCAAATAGCTTGAAAAAAATAGTGCAGTAATACAGGGTGTAAACAGACCCTTCACATAGCCGTCAACCAAGCATTCTGTACATCGAACTAAGTAACTTTACGCAAAAATTATTGCTGGGAAACGACTTTTTTTTGGGGTGAAAAATCACGTTTTACGGTAGGCCTCGATGGAAAGCACTCAAAACATTGAGCTGATGGATGGATTGAATAGTACGGGGGTCGTGGAGGTGTGTAAAAATCTTACAATAAAAACATGTATTTAAAAAAAAACCTTGTGAAAAAGTTGGAACTTTGACCCCCAATATCTCCGTAACTAGAAGGTTCCCAGGTATGGGCTAGAACCGCACGCAAAATACGCGCTTTGACGTGGAGTTGCGGACACCAGCCCGTTATACAATATGGGCTAGAACAAAAAAAATATCGCAAAGACGGGGAGAACAAGTGCCTTTCGGCTATGTTAAGGGTCTATTTACACCCTTTATAATCCAGACTAGACCGAACGACAGACAAGGTACGAACTACCTCTTTGTCCATTGACAGAAACCATAAACAAGACGGGTACAATTAAAATAATAACTAGAATCTATAAGTTTCTTAATTAGGGAATAAGAGCTTGCTGTCTAAACTTCACACGGTTCCTATTCAAAGAAACTATTAACAAGTATAAACAGAATTTGACAATAGATATTAAACACGCGATCAACTACCACTTGTCTATTTTAGCTAACGCCTAATGATATTCAAACGCTAATAGCCTAGTTTAGTGGCACTGTGTTAAGTGTCTTTAGTATCGTTGTCGCCACATTAACACTAATACCCAATATAGCATCGATATAGCTTTCAAATATTTCGCACGCCAGGGCCAGGGAAGAAGTGCTGCAGATCTAAACATATTATGGAGCAGAGTTCTGATGACAGATCTTAAAGGCACCTGGAGTAGACTAATCCTTTAGCCCAATTTGTGCTGCCACTTAGTTCCTTATCATCATTCCTTATCAACACTCCAAGAAGACGTTGTATCCTGGCTTCACGCTCGCGCAACTCTGCAATCGCAGAATCTCGCTGCGGCGTCATATCGCGCATTCTTTACACACTATACAGACTTGCTGATGCTCCTTTTTAACCTTGAGGACCTTGGAGACTGTGTGGATAGGAGCCAGGGAACGCCGTTACCTAACCATCGTCTACTACACTCACCAATCCCTGCAGCTCTCCAAGAAGACGTTGTATCCTAGCATCACGCTCACGCAGCTCTGCAAGCGCAGAATCCCTTTGCGATGTCATATCGCGCAGATCTACGCGCATTCCTTCCACACTATACGGTCCAGCTGTTCCTTGTTGACCTTGAGGACCGCCGAGACCAGATGGATGGGAGCCAGGGTAGCCAGGCTGCTGTTGACCTTGGTAACCCGGCTGTTGTTGACCCTGGTAACCACCCTGCTGTGGAGCTTGGTAGGCACCACCATGAGTAGTCTGATGGGACATTCCGACGTTTATTTGGTATTCCGGCTGTGGGTAGGATTTTAAGATGCGTGTTATTCAAATGGTGTGTTATGTAGTAGCTAAAGGAAGGAATACGATTTATTCCGTTTTGAGGCAAGTTGTACTGTAGAAGTTGACAGTTTTATACCTTGGGATGACCTGAATCATGCCGACCCTAACAAGTGTATATATAAAACTTTTTTTTTATCAAGTTCAAATGTGTGCTACATTAGAACTTGATGCAAAAAGTTTATGCAAAATAGGCAAAATTATTCAATTTTATGCATTTACAATACCAAACTAACCTTCAGACTCTGAGCAGCGAATGCATTGATAGAATAGCCGCTCAGCATACCCACAAGCTCCCTCGCGTTTGAATCGAACTCATTCCTCACACGATACAGGTCGCGCTCCGTGTTGGTCTGCAGCTCGGAGAAGTGGCGCTTGACCGCTACCACCTCGCGCCACAGGCTGAGCAGGCGGTGGTGCTCGTTGGAGTAGTAGTCGTTGAATGCCTTGTATGATACAATAAAAACGTCACCAAAAATAGTCCTCCTGACTATTATCAGTCAATGGTGGCCTATCTCAGCAGAGACTAGCCAATAACCCAATAATTTTGCCCGACTCGGGATTCAAACTCAGGACCCAATGCTCAGTAGATGTGCGACCATGAGACCAATGGGGCACTGGGTTGTTATAGTATGTGGTTAGATATTAACCACATACTATTGTTTTCACCCTTAAATAAACCAAACTGAGTGCAATGATATAAGAAAATTAAATACAAATCAAGATAATGATAATAAAAAATAAGTTTATTGATGTGAGTATTCAGTATTTATCTTCCATTTAACTGGACAATGTGTAGTATATCATTTTATCAGAAAATAATCATGATCATACACAGCCTGACTTCACTGGACTGGACTGGTATATAGGTTAATATGTACTGTGGGTACCAATTTATAACAACTATGTCAATCATGTTATTTCTGGCTACCCATAGCAAAAAGAAATACAGAATTTGTCAGAAATACCAAACTTAGTGTCATTATGATACCTCATATAAAAAAACTGACCTGTTCTTCATCCTTCCACTCATCCTCCTTGATGGCCATCTCATCCCGTAGAGCCTCCCAGTCATTGGTGAGCTTCTGCAGGTCATTAGTGAGAGCCTCATTTAGATGGTGAGACTCCTCCAGCTGGTCTCGGAGTAAGTTGTTCTGCTGCACCACTTTCTCACACCTGGTCGTGAATGGAAATCGATATTTTTACAAAGCTTAAGTCACAATTAAAAATCAATACTAGTCAAAACACTAGAGCATAATATCACAAGTTGAAAATGCAATTATAATATTTCCTATAATTAATAAACTAGGATGACTGACATTGTCTCCTTATTATATTAGAAATACCTGCATTGTATTAATCATGTAAAACACTGTCTGTGAATGGACTTAACTTTTGTAAATCAACTACTGGACTTTACTACCCTTTTCTTTAGTTTCGTATTTGTCCCGTTTTCAACAAAAAACCAGGTTCGGAGGCAGTCATAAGCAGCACTTACTTGCGTTTCTCCTCATCCAGACGCCTCAATGCGGTCTCCAAGTCAGTGATCCTGGCATCCGCGGCTGATACGGCGGCCGAGGCGCACGTGGTGGCTGAGGGCGGCGGTGGCAGCGAGATGCCGTGGCTCTTCACCGCCGGCGCGCGGAAGGTCGACGGCTCCCGGTATGATGTCGGCTCGCGGTACGACGTAGGATCGCTGCGAGGAGTCGTCTCCTGCATTTGGGTCTCGAGTTCCGAACATCGCTGCTTGTATTGCAGGACCTTTAGGCAGAGGAATTTGAGTAAAACGGGCTATAGGTGTAGTTATACAGTCGTTACAATTTAAGATATAGTTATTTTAATTCAAGAATAGTATTCATTCAGATCGTTTTATAAGTTTTTAACTGTTTGTAAATAGTAATCTGACATTTCATTGACATTGAAAAATAGTGTCTGTTATTGACGTTTTATCTTACGTTCAGTATTCACAAAGAAAAATAACTTGACAAGTTGGACATCTTATGTTCCGTAACTTTAAAGAAAAAACCTACAAAAAGTCTAAAACAGACTTCAAGCCAGTATGTTAGAATTTAATTAAATTAATTTTAACAGTTTCTTAAGTCGAAGATACGGAAAAATCTTCAATTTGGTTTATTCACAAACTAATCAATTAGACATACAAATACTGCCTTTTATTACCTTGGACTGAAGCCTGGATACCAACGCGGCTTGACCTTGCTGAGCCTTGCGATAAGCATCGAGTCTACGCTTATGGTCAGCAGCCTCACCGGCGAGACGAGCGCGTAGCTCCTCGTTCTGCCGCCGGAGATCACTGCCTACGCTTCCCCCTGGAGAGTCCATCTCCGGAGGACTGTCCAGGGACTTCTAAACGGTGAGAACAGGATAAATGTAGTAAAAGTGTACCAAACCAATTACAAGATCTGCACCACAACATCTTTTATTTGAAGTCACGAAATAATATTTTGGCCCCTGAGACGACCCACCGACCCAATTGTTAAGGCCACACCGCACGACTTTTTAATGGATTTTTCAATTTATTACTAATCCTACCTCCTTCTTGAGACGTTGATGAGGAAGCGTGCTCGGAGGTCGCCGGCCGATAGGAGCCCGAGCGCTCCGCGGCGTAGTCAGCCCTTCCCTGCTCGGCAACTAGGAAATAAAGCACAGAGTTCAGTAATATTATGGTGAGGGTTTGCAGTAGGTATCTCTTGAAACGATCGCTCAATAAGGACCATAATCATAAAAAAAAGTAACCAAAGACAAAAAATTGTGAAATATTGTTTTATTCCAAAAACCAATCAGTCAAATCTAAAATTAATAAGAATCTGCAGCGACCTGAAAAGTAACTTTCTTCTTAACCTTCTTTTGTTTCATTTCTAAATAAAAATGACGTGCCGACTTAAATTCGAAAGACATTTTACACGAAAGCTTAACTCATTCACTTATCTGCGATTTTCACAAAATAAAACGTCCACTAGCTCGAGGAAATAGAAAGGAGGTCGTAATAAAAAGTAAAAAGACAACATTCTGAGGTGTGGCAACAGTGAAATTGCGGTTTGTACTGCAGAAATAGCGTTCCGTAGGGCGGCAAGAAACACTGGCTATCGGACTAGGCATCTAATTATCACCGCCCACAATGCAGTTACTCAGCGAGACCCCTTCCGAGGTGAATAAACCTGTCCCCTTTAGCACTAAATAAATGATGTAGGTAGGTAGGTAAGGTACAAAGTTTGTTTAATTGTTGCAATCAACCCTTATTTATAAAACATGCGTCAATGTGACTGACGACGATTTTTCATTTCGATTAATGCCAGGAAGCCATTACTCCCCCAATGCGGAAATAGGTACCTATTAGATTAGACCACATTATTTACCTAATTTTATTTTCTGATTGCTATCTTAGGACGAAAAATTAGGTAGTTACCTGGTGCCCGCATCAGTATAGGTAGAAAGATAAGCAGGTAAAGCAGACATATTATAGGCAGGGTCGGACTAGCCATATAGTCAAGGTGGCGTTTGCCAGCCGGGCCCCAGTCTGCGCGGGCCCCCCACGGGCCTGGCTTGCGGGGTTTACCGGAAGCCAGGCGGTAGGTAGCATAGGGGACCCGCGGCTCAGGATTTTTAAGTTTTTAAATCGTATTCTGCCTGATACCAAAGAATTAGTAAGTACCTAATTAATTGTAGCGTATGGTAGAATCACTTTGAAACTAAAATATTTTAAGGCTAAAAATGAGCATCTGTGTACTCGTACTACCGCTACAAAGTTACAAATTCCTCCTTCTTTGAACCCTGTAAAAAGTTTTATCGTATAGCTCCTTTCTGCCTGTGGATTGGCACTCCTATTGGATGTTCACGTGATCGACCGGTATAGACAGAGGCGTAATAAATTAGGAGCCCTTGCCCCGAGACCTTAATAGGCAATAATGGCATACATACACAAGGTTGCAAAAAATAGAGCTTGTAAAGATTTTGATCTCTTACCTAACTGTATTTCTTCGAGATAAGATGTAAAAATTTTCGAGCTCGCTTCGCTCGTAGCCTACTTTATCTTGAATCTTCATTTTGTCTATAAGTCGCCCAAGTAACTCCGGCAGGTCGAAATAATTTTATTCTAACCTGTCCAAGGTAGCTAAGGTGATCAAAATGTCACTTCGCCACTTTCTCTTAAATCTTGGCTTTGCCTAAAAGTCGACCAAGTAACTTCTGTACCAACCCATCGAAACAATTCTAACCCGTCTAAGGCAAGGTATCAAAAAATTTCGAGCTCGCTTCGCTCTCTCTTTAGCTTATTTACTTCATCTCGCTTTCGTCTGTACATCGACCAAGTAATCCCTGTATAAAAGGTTCCAACAATTCTAGCCTGTCAAAGGTAAGGTAGGGTGGTAAAATTTTCGAGCTCGCTTCGCTCGCTCTTGGAGGAATTGTTCTTAACATTGTGCCCCTAAGTCGATTAAATAAAATGTATTTCTCAATAAAAGAACTAAAGAAAAGCTAACTTGTCTGGAGTGGAGAGCCTAATTATTTTAGTTCCTAGTCTATAATACATTTGACATTGTTTCAGAGATATTAAAAAAAAAGGTGAGCTGAAAGTTATCCTCTTTTTAAAACTGTTGATTTGCTAGCTTCATATTTGTTATATTATTGGAACTCCACTTAGGTACCTAATAATGTATGTCGTTTATAATTATTTATTTGTATATTTGATTATTTTCCGATTTTATCGCATCTACCACTATCCATTCTCGGGCTCCGGGCTTGGGGGAGCCACCCGGGCCCTTCCGGACCAGTCCGACACTGATTATAGGCACCACAGGTCCTTTGGGTACCTGGCATAAACAGTACCTATAATGTCGACTATCTACCAGTACCACCATTGCAATTAAAATAAATTGTTTCAAACCTAACAACCTACCCAATCTTAAAAGTGTATTTTCAGATACCCTGGCAATGTAGCTTGTCTTGACAACTTGTCAAAAAAATATTATAATAATTATGTTGTGTCTCTGACCAATCGCAGAATTTCGTAATGATGGCTGCTTGAGACTCATAAAACCATTTCATTGAATAGGAGGGGAGTATAGTAGCTATGAAAAGCTTCGGTTAGGTACGAACGAAGCTTTTCTTTCATGTCACCAATCCGTTCGGTTTAAATTAGAAATTGCAGGGCATTCATGGGTATGGTAACGACATCATTCAGCATTGAAACCAAACTACCTATACCGACTCGTAAAGTAGGCTCATTTAAACGTTTTATCAATAAAAATGTTTTATGTTCAAGAAAATGAAAATATTTTTACATTGGTTCACGTGCTATACACCATTGTTCTTTGGTACCTAGTAAAGTTCGTAGCTGTATGTAGGTCATGTAATAGGTCAATTACCTTACCACTATCGTGTTATGCCATTCACCACTAGTAAGTTTAACCTTGCAGAACAAAGCATGTAAACAAACCATCTTTTACACATAAAATATATCTTTTACTTTTGAAATATTGTAAGGAAACCTTCGAAAAACTCACCTATTTTGACGAAAATGTAACAGCGTCCATGATTCGTCGAGTTATTTTATCAAAACTTTGTGAAAAATTGATAATACGTACGTATCCTAGCAACGCAATCAATGAGTGTTGGTAAGTTAAGTCAATTAACGATTATAACTATTATTAGACGCACTTTAAAAAACATTTACCTAGATGCGAAGTTGATTAAAATTCACTTTATAATAAAACAAATATCTAAACAAAGGAAAAACGACTTCATTTGTCGCAAACTACGTTTTTGAAAACCACGAACTCCATTTTGAATTATGTTTCGCGCCTATCTTCTACGCCTGATGCAATTATGATAACAGCCAGTATTATTTGCACGTATGTGCAGTTTGTATAGCTAACCTAAATCATTTTCCTAGTTTTCGTGTAGTTTGTCGTTTCACACGTGTGTTCAGCAAAAGCTGATGGGGTGGACTGTTTAAAAATTTACGAATTCTTATTATTATTTCGAGGGGCGAGCGATTCGCTTGACTGATCACCGCCCCCTATTCGTTGGTACAGGTGTACCTACCTCAACAATATGATAATGATAACACTTTTTTATTGGGGTCCTGCAATTCAAAAAAACATGATAACACCATAATAACGTGTAACAGTTGTAGAAAGCTGTCAAAGACATGGAAAGACAGAGGGTTATAACATATAAACCTACTCAAGTTTCATAAATTGGCGATTTTCTAAAAAAGTCCATAGTTTTTGTTTTTGCCAAGATACGTCTTGTAGACTGGGCGGAAATAATATACGGAACCCTTGGCGTAAATTGAGACTCCAGCCTGACACAACTTTAATTATCGATTCCACAATGTCCCCAAAATACAGTCTGATTCAAGGAAGTAGCCACGTTGTTGGCACTTAGTTAGAAAACGATTTATTACTCTATCCACTTTTTTATCGATTAGAGTACCTACCTACGTATAACCCCTTTAGACGTTTTAGAGTCTATGTATCTGTTTTGATCATGTTTTGGCTATAAGAGATGGGGAAAACCAAAGAAACGAAGGATGTACTGTGTGGAAGACGACATGGCTAGTAAAAGACATATACATGTTATGTATAAAAGAAAAAGACATGCTGCGCCGCTTCCAAATAAATTGGGCTAAGGGCAGAAGAATAATGCGACTCTTCACTTTTTCCTGTTGACTATATCAACGACTTCGATAATCTGGTATAGGATTCGAACCGTCAGAGTAACTTAGACACACAGATATTAGGTAGACCCTTTTTTTCGGTTGGGAAGTCATCAAATGACCCACTCTGGGCGGAGCGGAAGGGAGTGTCAGACTTGTACTGACTAAAACCCATCCATGTTCCTTCTTTGTCCTTTGTGTTCCAGGGCCACGGTATTTCTTTCGAACAGTCCCGCAGCCCTAGCAGTCATCGGCCCATGCGAACCCCTACGTGGTTGATGACATCTCTTTGAAGCGCGCGTGGAACACGAACGCGCCGATTAGGTAGACCCTTATAAAATAGGGTTCCAATAATAGCATTAATTAGCACATAATATTACAGCCTATCAGTAGTGAACGGTCAATTTTTGTAAGAGATAAGCCGGAGTACAAATCTTTAATGTGATTAATTATATTATTTGTCTATACATAGAATACTGACTATGCCATTTTTCAAAGGAAAGCCGGTGGGAATCGAGTTCTATGGAACCTTTGCCACTGCAGCCTATCATGTCGTAAATACTCGAAGAGACGTGAAAGCTTAAAACAGTGTTCCTTATTATGTGTGGCACAGTGTCACATAATGATGAGGAACACTGCATTTTTGCTTTCACGGTTTAAAACTAAACATATCCATAAGTGACTGTTCATATCTTGTAAGTGACTGTATAGGTAAGTTCAGAATAAGGAATATCACGATTCAAATTATGATTACTTACTACGACCATCGATAAGCAATTTTTTTTTTCTTGAAAAAAATATAATATGTAGCTCTAAAAGCTCGGAAAAATATCGTTATTTTATTTTTAATCATAGACAATTTTTTTTATTTGATAGGTACTTAGAGGGTTATTTCTATACTCATTATGAGCAGCCCAACCAATCCAACCAGCGTATCGCTTACGGCTGAACAAATTTGGATAACTTTCGGTACACTGGTTACGCACGTTACTTATGTATAACCTAGGACTTTTTATCCCCGTAATACGGTAGTACGATGCCATGGTATGATTATCCGACTTCCAAGCGGGTGAAGCCACGGGCAAACGCTAATAAACAAGTGGAAGAGTGGTAACAAGTTGTACCAGTTTTATTTTATTTTTCTTAATCTATGGTAGGGGGCTTTCGTAAATATCTGAAACAACCATAACTACGCAGGTACAGTAATAAAAATTGTACCAATAGTACAGTGTACCTACTTTGCTACAACTTAAAGGGATTGTCATAATGAGTTATTACAAAAACTTTACAAAAGCAAGAATGAGATAAAGATTGAAAGATTGTAAAATTGCTAGCAATAAAGCCTTTTTCATACTGGAGTAGAAACGTTGCAAGAAATTGTAGAAAGTTTGCAGTTACTGTGATTAGTGTTGCCAGCGGACAGACTACGTAATAGTGATGTAAGTAGTCAGTGCCCCGTATTACCAGAGTCCAGACTCCTCTTACAAAGAGGAGGGGGAGAACTGAATTAATGTAATCTGATGCCTCTTCTATTCCAGTTTCTGCTATATAAAATTCTGTCTCTAAAAAAGCGCCATAGTGCGCATTTTAGAATGTTCTACAAGTTTCGAGATAATCCATCAACATTATAGATCGAGGCATAAACAACTATGCACAAATCCTTAGTGTGATATACTTATAAGTGCGTCACAACTTTGCGTGCGATGTGTGGGTTCGACGTGTGGGTTCGACGACCGATACCACAATCCCTGATAAGCTTCAGTCACAATTTTCGATAGTAACCACTAACCGATGCTAATTGTAAGAATGAATGATTTCTTAAAGATGTTACGTAATTTATTGTTTTTGTGGCTTTGAAACTGGTTGCTACCAGATACAAGTCATCAACATCTGCCTAGCCATTTATCAACTATGTTGGGGTCAAATTCTAAACCTCCACAAACTAAAGTTAGTTCACTGGATAAAACGATAGCTCTTAACAGGACTAGTTGTCAGACATTCATTGATTACTTAGGTACCCGTAACGAGAGTCAAAAAGCTACTACTAGCAGTGGACGCCAACGGGTTTACGTGTTTTCCGAGGTACCAAAGGGTCTCTGTCTCTATCATATGTAATGGAGAGTCACCCACACACGGACCGACCTCAGGGAGCGTTGGTTAATCTAAACGTCTGGTCAGGCTGGCATCTTTATAATTGGCTACGACTCCCGCAAGTGCTGCCAGATACCTACTACTTGCGCTACGTAGGTATACATTACGCAACAAGTAACCCGACTATAAATTGTATTATGTTCTTATTTATATATTTGTAATCTCTTTTTTAATTTCCTTCATTTTGATACCCACCATAGGCATGGTTGAAAAAAAATAACGACTTACAATTTAGAGCCAAAACTCCGCCATTTTGTTTTTTTTTTAACTTGGGGTTACTTAACACTTGGGGTTTTGAAACGAATCTCATGACATCTTAATCGTCGAAATCCATCCAGTCATTTGGAACATACGAGTTAGTTAAGAAATTTATAAAAAAACCAACAAACATACAAGATACGCGCGAAAAACATAACCCTTCGGCAGTCGGGTAAAAAGAGGTTCGATTTTCTGTGTTTTTCTGCACTAATCATCAGCCTCGAAAGGGCGCCGAAGTATTTTTTATCTGGACAGATACTAAAAGCATATTGGTGTGGGTACGCCGCTACTCTTCGGCAAAGCAGGACAAATCCCTCTGATCACCAAGGGATAATTACCTATACGAAACGTTGTTGTTAGCAACATGACAATTGGTATAAGATTTTAAACTATCATGGTTACTAACATTATTATTTACATTAGAAACAGGATATTTACCACAAATATGGTACCGGAAAATGGAAACGGGATTTTTACCATGTTTGTGGTAAATATCCCGTTTCTAGTGTAATTAATAATGACAATTGATATTTTTGAAGATGACTTATTAGCTGAAGGCTTTGATATCGAATCGTGCTTTGACAACATCCTGCTTTTAGATACCTATCGTCCGTCTGTGTGCTCATCACATTATTTAATATTGGAGTCCAGAATAAATATAGATGGACAGTGAAGGAAGTCGTGACAGTAATACCTTTTACAATTTATATATTATACAATACAGGCTCATAAATAAATAATTGAAGTCTCCTTAAGGAATAGATGCCACTCGTCTGGAACAAATCAATAATTTATAATAATGTCATAACATAATAAAAAAAACGGGAGCAACTGCGCAGCGTTATCTTATCCGAATGTTATTATAGAAAGCAATGCAAAAACAATGTTATTGTTGTACAACAATAAATTTATTAATAATTCTCGATGTTTCAAACGAAGGGCCTTGGCCCCAAAATGGGAAGACTAGGGGCGAATTTTACCAACGAAACTGAACGCGATCAGCTTTAAACCGGGTTCAATGCGGATGATGACACTGACAGGTCTTGAACGCAGTTTAAATGTGCTCAGTTGTGTGGAATAGTTTTAGCTTCTGTTTCTAAGCAGATATATAATTCTAATATTTTTTTCGCGTAAAATATTATACTAAGTACTTACATTGACTAGGTGATGATAATTAATAGGTACTTTCTTTTACGCCGATAAATATATGGATTAGCTAGTAGATAGTGTAATATTATCTCACGTCACAAGATAGGTGGTGGGTTGGTATGTAGGTACTTACACTTACTAGGCGTATCTGTATTGAAATTAATATCTATTTGATACAAAACAACGGCAACAACTTTTGCTACATAAATATTTAGCAAGCAAAATTTTGGTGTATCCTCTTCCAACCTTTGATTTATTGAATCTCTTTCCTTGCGAGACTGGCATACCTACCTTTGTTGCTCTTCTTCTATCCATATTGCCCGCAAACGTCGTTTGCGTGAAATTTTTATTTAAAAAATTTTACTTCCCTTTTTAATCGGATTTTGTTACCAATTTCAAGGGTTTTAATTTTTTTGCACGGAACCCTAATTCTTATTCCGAAATATAGTTACTCTTTATTACATCAGCTATCTGACAGTAAAATTTCCGTCAAAATCGGTCCAGCCGTTCCGGAGATTAAGACGATTGAATCGGATTTTGTTAATAATATCAAGGGTTTTTTTGTTTTTGCGCGGAACCTACCTAATACCTAACGGCTGAAATGATTCGGATACAATAAGTATACGGATAGATAACGACCTGGGATAGTATAGGACATAGAATTATTTTAAAGAACTTTTAATTCCAGTAATGTGAACCTGTGGGACAATTCCTGATCTCCACGCAACGAAACCGCGGGGGAAAAGCTAGTATCTACTTAGGTAATTGATAAAATGCTCCACGGATGTTCAAATAAATCAAAGAGTGGCCTTTCCTATTTGGATGAAACGACTTTAGACTTTGGTCTAGGAGTAAAGGCTAAAGTCACTTTAGCGGTGTTACAAGGTGCAAAGTCTAAAGTCATTTTGGCCAAAAGATTATTGCAATAAAGATATGATAACCCCCTGGACTTTGGTTACACAAATTCAAAGGGCACAAGGTAATTTTTGTATGTTATTATTGCTTTTATTTTGGTATATATCATAATTGAAATAATATTCGAAATTCAGATAGAGTGAAAATAAATTATACGCCCGGTTACTTTTATCATAGAATTAAGTTGATCGTCGATTGTTTTTCGGTCCGTTACAAAGGTCGGTACAGTCAGCCCCAAAAAGATTTAAACACGAACTAGGAACTGTATTGACTTAGAGGTGACAGAATTTTTCATAACGATTATGGATACGGTTAGATTTACTTTTATGGGTTGTAGAGTAACGTAACGTGAACGATGTACATCGTTCGTTATGAAAAATTCTGTCACCTCTCAGTCTATACTGTACCTAGTTCGTGTTTAGATCTTTTTGGGGCTGACTGTACATAAGGTAATCTTTATAATCACGCAATGATTGTGTTGTATGAATGACGTAAAATTAATGTTAGGCTTATAATATTAATAGATAGTGACCGATGAGATGTGTTGCTAACTCTTAGGCCTCCATTGCGTAATGAATCACAAAACAGTTGACTAACACGAAGATGCTTAAATCTAATTAAGCATTAGTTCCGAGTGCCTAGTGCGAGTTTTTATTCCTAAATATTTCCTTCCCTTACGTCAATCTGTATGGAATAATTGTATTTACCGCTGTTGCCATTAAATGACGCTAGTTCAGTCATCATCATCATGCTCCTGCCCTTATCTAAAGTTATTTTAGTTCGGATCAGCATTTCATGTCTTCTAAAGCATTAGGAATTATTGATGGGATGGATTATCTACATTATTCGTTGATAGGGAGTTAACACTCATCTGAGGAATAAATTAACTATTTACATTATTAATTAAAAACTATTAAATAACCTAACAACAAATTATAAAAGGCCATCGAAAAACTCCTCCTCAACGCTGTCAGCTGGTAATGTGCCCCAGAGACTGCAGGCGACGGCGGCGTTGCCACGTTGTATGGCAACACTTAGCCTCTGGGCAAGGTAAAAGCCAGCCCTTGGTCAACGGGAACCGTCAATTAGGCGTTTCAAAATTTCCTTGAACAGGCTATGAGCACTCGGATCCCACGGCCCCAGAGTCACGTCTTCTTCTTCCATACTTTCTAGTCACACTTTCGACGCTATTTCAGTCTCAGTACAAACTGAAAGTAACGCTAACGCGGCGGAATAAGTAAAAAAGTCACACTAGACTTACTGTTTAACTATTCAGAAGAACAGTATTCTAGATTATTTCCAAAGTCGTTCCATTGACATAGATTGATTTATTGACAGTGATACAGCCGCCGTTAATTTAGTTATCAATTGTACAGGCCGTTTAAAAGAATCATTAAATCATGACGCAAGTAATTGCGTGGTCTAGAGTGAACAGCAATCATACGGACGTTGACTTAAGTAATCTTATCACACCCCCTTTTGTTATTGATTTCTAACTCAAAATATTATGACTCCAATTTAATGTTCGAGTTAATGTTTTAAAAAAACTTCGAATTGTCTGGACTATTAAGTAGTGACTTGCATTGACTTTGGGACAAAGTTCATGAAAATATTTATAACGGTGTGCTTGTTTCCATAACAATCGGTTTGGTTTTTACTGCGTCAAGATTTTAAAACAGCTGAATAAATAAGCTTAATCAGGAAGGCAAATAGGTGGGCAGTACTTTTAGTAACATTAAGTTTTAAAAATCTTATAGAAGCAAGCCGGAGAAAGCAAAACAGCATGAACTGTTCAGGAATGAAGGAGGCCTTTGGCAAACAGTAAATCAGAAAGGGCTTTTAAAAAAAAAATAAGTTCTCTCAGCACGGGACCGGTCAATGTGGCGACACTTGGGGGAGGCCTATGTCCAGCAGTGGACGTCTTTCGGCTGAAATGATGTTGATGATGATGATGAAGCTCTCAAGAACAATTTGGTCTGCTCGGCTTATACTGTGTAAAACAAAACCCCTTGCCACCCCTTGGCAAGAATAGGAAGATTTTTTTTCTCTAGACCTACTCTGACTAAGTTTATCTTACTACTATTTAGTTTTCTAATTACACCCCATAAGTCACAGACAGAACCTCATCACGAATTCCACAAGACAGTAAAACCCTGCGGAATAAATTAGCAAAAGCTTGCGGCTTCTCAGTCCAGGAACGATTGTGTTATTCTGTTTATTTGAACCCTGCGTGTCTGATGGTCCCCGCGAACTGGGTCACAATAAACGTTTACGACCAAAATGATAATCTCGGCAAATAATCGAACGGCGACGGGACCAGACGGCAAGGCAATGTATGCGTAGCTATAGACCCCATCCTGTTGCTAACCCGTGTTGATTTCGTGAAGATATGAAATCCAATGTAATGCAAACGGTAAATAAAGGCAGCACGGTTTGACGTTGCGCATAAACAATCGTAGAGCTATTTTCATAAACTTGGTTGTAACTATCAGTTCTTAGTTCAACCTAATTCCCTAATATAATAAAACAACCTATTACTTTAATAATAATAACCATACAGCACAGTGACGGCCAATGGCTTAATAGCGAATAGCCTCGACCAACATCTGAGGAGGCTCTCGCTTGTCAGCTGGATCAATGGCTTGAGTCAGAAAGGTGTACTTAAGGACACGGCCAGTATTGTTAGGAGGTTCCTCTCTCTGGAGCTTAGACCCTGTTCCCGATACCGGTGGACTACAGTTTTTATTTTATTTTAAGTTTTTCATATTCTTTTTTTAGGAATATTTAAATAAAAAATATAGATAATTTGTAAAGAGATAAATAAAGGAAAAAAATAACTATAATAATTTAAAAAGAATAATAAAAAAAAACGATATTAACATTGTCAAAAATAAGGCTTAAATTAAAGACAGGTTTTTCCTATAATATTTGCATTATTTGCACATTACTATGGCCTATCCTACTATTTATTACATTGCGTTCATCCGTACCCTCACCCTTTTTCAAAAAGCAATTAATACATCCAACAACTTAATAATCCAGGACATGTTGGTATCGTGCATCGCTTTCATTTTAAAATATACTAGCTTTTGCCCGCGTGGATGACGAAAAATATCCGACTGGAACGTACTACCGGGATTAAAAAGTAACGTATAGGTTAATCCAGGTTATAAACGATCTGTGTGCCAAATATCATCCAAATCCGTCCAGCCGTTTTTGTGCAAACCGGAACATACATCCAAACAAACTGACCAAAATTCTAAAAAGTATATTTTCGGCATCAGACTCGAATATTCAATGTAAGGTTTGACTTCGTTACTATTTTATTTTACTTCGTCCGCGTAGAGTTTCAATTCTTTTTTTTGATAATTATGAATGATTTAATTTTATGACATTTTATATACATATACAGATAAATATGGTATATAAGTTGGAGTAACATTTACTTTTTGTTTCATCGCAATCGCTGCATTCTATGAAAAGTTAGAAACGGTACACGTGTACTTATATTATTTTTACTTAAATACAAAATTTAGCGAACGAACAACTTCAATACAAAACTCCATCCCCTTTTCACACCCTCGTGGGTTGAAATTAAAAAAAAAAGAACTATTTACGTTAGTTTCCAACCACAAGCCGAAAAATTAGTGATTTTAACTTAAAAATACATTTTTAAAAACGCTAGTATCCGTTGAGGAGTTCTGGCTGCAGGATGAATTCATGATACAACTCATCTTTATCTGTCAAACTTGAACACGTCTACAAAGTTTCGTGTCCGTGCTACTTATCGTTGAAGATTTCTCTCTTGAGGAGACGATCCTGGCTGCAGAATTAAGGAATGTCTGCTATATAAATGTATTGTCACCTGAACCAAAGGTGTGTGCAAAATTTCAGCTCAATTGGTTGTTTAAAACCTTCATCCCCCTTTTTAACCCTTCGGGGGTAGAAGTATCAAAAACGCTGAGATACGTATAAATTAATTTTCAATCGTCAGCCTAAACACAAATTTTGAAGTTCCTTATTTCAAAACTGACGGATTTTCATATAAACTTCCATCCCCTATTTTACCCCTTTAGGGGTGGAATTCCCAAAAACCCTTTCTTAGTGGATACTTACTCTTCATAAAGATAACACTTTCCAAGTTTCATGTCTCTAGGACCATCGGTTTGGGCTGTGTGTTGATATATCACCCAGTCAGTCAGTCAGTTTACCATTTTATACATATGATATAAGATAGATGAGTCAACTATACCGTCGCTCCTCCTTTTTTATGTCTGTTAAAAATATGGACTTCTTTATTGGTAAGGGTACCGAATGAGAGCGTGTTGCCGACCATGTCGTCGATGCTGGCGCTTGCGATGGCACTCCCACTATGTTTCTCGCTCTAGCGAATGAAGAAGCGTGGACCATAGAGCGACGGAAAAAGATAAGAGCATGGAAAAATGCGATTCCGTGCTGCTAGATGAGGCACAACTCTTAACTTCGATCGTATAGTTTTCTATTTGCTGAGCACAAAATCATATTTTTTTTTTAAATGAATGAGGGCCAAAGTTAAAGAACCAAAGCTTAACTGCAAAAAAAATTCTTAACATTAATTATCATTAGTCATGCCTTTTATAATAATCGTGAAATATTTCAGTCCCCCATTATGCATAATCCGCAGTTTTTACTTGATTTCCGCATTTTACTTACTCCCCATTTTTCGCGTGGCGAAAACTTTTGCTCATTAGCGTCAAACTTTTCGATAACGAACAGCTAACCGGTTATTAACAATACTATCTACTGTTATTGTGCCTAACTGGCTGACTAACTCAAGTTTAAGTTAAATTTAGACTTATAGAATGTTCACTTCAGCGTTCTAGGAGTGAATGAAACCATAGATTCTGTTAATTGCTTGTTGCCTGGTTATGGCCGCTGGTTGGTAGCCGTTTGTCAGTTGTTTAATTTAGTCAGTTCTATCGAGTTTTAGGGTGTAACTGTAACACTAAACATCTAAATTGAAGCACTAGGATAACTTGGTGTTATTGCCTGAATTCATTTCTATTCTAGTGGGTAAAGAGCTGTTCTGATTCGTTTCTTCGACGAAATTGAATGTTACTTTTTTTTGTTACGGGAGTTGTTCTCGGATGTATTCATACATACCATGTATACTGAATTTGTCCTTCATTAAAGCCCACCAATCACTACCAGACATTTTACAAAGCGTGGGGTTTACTACGTACTTTTGAAATATTTATTTTATTTTTATATTCTCTGCAGATTATAAGACGTATCTATTTATAGCTTTAAGACATGAAACCTCAATGCCTTTAAAACGCCCTTTACCTCTTTACACAAAGCATTGCTGTAACTTTACGAGAATCGTAAAAGTTGCTACTATTTTCCTGGTTTAACGTCTTGTTACAGTAACTCCATGCAAATTACGTTGACAACTTGTGATTGTCGTGAAGTCCAAACTGCTGTTTGAACATTTGCATAACTTATACCGTATAAGGAACATTCCTCAGGTTTCGACATGTCCCGTGTGCCTTCCTGTTTCACATAAAATCGTCATGAATAGAAATCGTTCATTAAATCCGTATATCCGCGGTTCGTGACGGTCTCGCATGTCGCATCCCGACTCGCGAACTTGGCGCTCATAAATATCGTTTTATGTCACGTGTCAAAGGCGCCATCTTGGTTAACCGGTAAAATATAACAAACATAACTTTGCCGTTACCATACTTCCGCTCCAAAATTGGAATGCGTTGCGCCCTTGACATAGAGTCCAATTTTTCGAGGGGCCCAATTTTTTCATCGGTTTTTTTTTTGCTGTTGTTTATAAAAATGGGAGTGCTCGTCTTCCTATCGATTGTGCCAACTGGTGCTTACCGCCGATCTCGATCCGTCGGCAATCGAGTAGATTACTCGAATTGTAACTAGTGCTGTTACAAGAGGTGTAACTTCAATCAAACACTTAGTTGAGCTTAGTTTCGCCAGCTCGGAACAGGCAAGGGTAATATTTTTGCAATTTTCTAGGTAATTACGGGCGTCATTTGCAAGTTGCAACCGCCTGTTTTGACTGGGAACTGTTGTTCGTTAGACGGCTTGTCGTGAGTTGAGGTAGACAAATGAATGCTAACTTTTAGACTTTTTTAGCTATTTACAGTAATAGAAACAGACTTTGGTCTCGCGTTCGTCATGTTATAATTTATGGTTTGTAATAAGCTGACTTGGAGCTTTCGTTCACAAATAACGCTACGACAATTTTGACTACGCATTGTCGTAGTTGAGTGTCGTAGCATTTTTTCCGCATGAAGAGATTATCGCGCACACACACAACAACATGTTGAGTTTTCCGCGTAGCCTTCGTCGTAGACGCAGTTGCTACACCATTCGTAGCAGTTTTGACTACTTTGTTGTGTCGGCCCCTCTTTTATACGATGTGTAAAAAAGTCCCGCGTAATTTTTCCTTAAGTTTTTGTTGATTGTTGTTATAACTTTGACTTGAATTGGTGTTAAATTAGAAAGTTATGCAACTTGTGATACGTTACGAAAAACCAATGTATCCTGCGCCAATTTTACCAAATTACCAAAAAGCTATTCCTTTGGAGATACTTTCCTTATGTAAATTTATTTGTGTTTCGTATCATTCTGCCGAATTTGATTGTCCTCTGCACGCACATTAGTTGCAGCGTACAACTTGGTAACAGTAGGCGCACGTCAGTGCTAACAAAACCAGTATAAGGTGGCCTCTTATTCTATTAAAACTCCATACTACGCCAGACCCGCTAGTGGACAAAGTGTTACCAATTACTGGCGGCCTACTGTACCTACTTAAAATTGTTTGTCTTTTATGAACGAACTTTTATAAATAATGTTTGACAATAATTTCAAAAGTTCCAACAAACTTGTATTTATCAAAATAATAACACTAAGGTTTGTACTATTTTCGTTATTGTTGTGAATTTATATGTTTCGATAGACTGCAACGTAGCATGATAAATTATGATAGAATTAGAATAACCTGTCTTTGCTGTCGCAGTCGGGTAAAAATAGGGTCGATATTTCATTACGTAGCATGTGTAAAATCCATACTTTTACTTTATCCTTTGATTTGAATACAAACCAAAAATCGGCCAAGTACGAGTCGGACTCGGTACCATCGTATCCCCCTTTAATTTTTAATTTATTTGTTGTTATAACGGCAACAGAAATACACATTCTGTGAAAATTTAAACGGTCTACCTGTTACGGATCATGAGATACATCCCGCTGACAGACAGAGGGACGAGCAACCTTCTTTGGTTAACCTTCGGGTGCGGAACGGAACCCTTAAAATCACTGATTAAAATTCTGAAGTCTCGATACGCAAAATGTTAATGTCATAATTAATAATACAGCAAAGGGCCGACCTCGTTGTTACAAGCCAACGAACAATTTATGACATGCTACTGTCATTAATTTACTACAATTTATGACAGTAGGTACGTTCGGATTTGGTTACCCCATATAGATCGTGACGTAGCCAGGATAATGTCATGCTTTCATTGCAAAATTAATGTGAAACATTGCCATGTTTCACATTAATTTACAAGGATACAGAATGAGCACACCACGGGGAATCCCATTAAATACATATTCCAACGTTTTCATTTTAAATCCTTTTAGCATAGGTCCTGTTACTAGATTACGGTAAGTGACATTCGATTTTTACCAAGACACTATGATTTGAATGCGTTTTATTTTATTTACCTATGTATGTACTATGAGAGTTACCTTATACGTTGTCAATGCGTAAACTGTTTTGAACATAAGTTCCAAAAACGGGTAAAGACACTGACTCCCATACAGAAGGTCTCATAAGCTCAGGAGTCAGAGTTTCAAATGGAAATGTCCTTTTCTTTTTGAAGATCAAAAAGAAAATGCCATTTCATTTGAAACTTCTTTATGCCATTTTTTTTTATATTCACCAAAACCATTTTAAATTGTGTATATTCAATACACCATCTTGAACATATTACAATACCATTCTTATCGTAAAGAAGAAGCCTATCAAACTAATTAGTGGCAAATAAGATTAAGATAGTAATAGGTAGGCAGGCGTTCCATGTGAAATACTGGTATCCAGCTACATCCGGTTAGACTGGAAGCCAACTGCAACATAGTTGGGAATAGGCTAGACAGATGATGTTGCGGTCACATCCAAATCAAGTAAAAAATCCTCCAACTATGGGAAACTGATCCATGGCTATCCTCACTTAGAGGCGTGGCTATCTAACCAGCAGCAGTCCGGTTCGCCCCAGTGCTCTCAATACAACACAATGCTAACACACAGATATCCGCGGCTTATCAGTCATCACAGCGTCTTATAGGTCAGCTTCAGACGAAAGGTCGGCTGATAGACATACATGAGTTTTGCGCGTGAGGTGTGTCGGGTCAGTCTTCAAGCAGAACGTCTGATTTGCAAATTGTCATGTTGAAAAGAAATGCCCAATTTATAAAATGACATAATCTGCGTAACGCAGACTGCGTAGCCTTTTCCCAACTATGTAGGGGTCGGCTTCCAGTCTAACTGGATGTAGCTGGATACCAGTATTTTACATGGGGCGACTGCCTATCTAATCTCCAGAAACCAGTCGTTTCGCAGCAGTCAAAATCTTACCAAAACAATAGTGCCTAAGTATAAACAATCAATGTTATTTTTTTCAAAATTTAGAACAATAATAGAAAGCTGTACATTTTGTGAAACGGACGTTCTTTGAATCGAATTATTTGCGGATCGGAATTTCTAAGAATCGGAACATTTTCATCGACTAGACGTATTGTGAATCGGACTTTCTGCGTCAAGACCGTCGGTTTGATGCCGCGTGGAGCCTCGTGGTTGCTCCGTGTGGATTATCTCTTTATCAACGTAATCTGTTTGTCTGCTCCATTGTTGAACTTAGGCCTCTTAAGGCGGGTACAAAGACTAAGATAAATAAATTCTGTGGCGCCGTAATGAGTGACACAACAATAGTTCATGCCTTGCTAAAGAGATAGCCAGTTCGTAAGTAGCTGGTTAGCTGAGTGCATAAACATTGCCCGTTAGGTGTGCCAGACGATCATTCTTACGGCTTCGTTTTTGAAGAATCATTGGGACGGCTACGATAATCTAACTTAACGCCCTATAAAGATTATAGAAATACATCTCAAACTTGAATCATCATCTTTAGTGAAAGTTTGTGAATTTCTTCTCATTAGATTATAATTTAAACACCGGTCACTGATTAGTACTTACATTGCTGGTTAATTTTTAAATAAAACCATTTTTTGCACATATTTGCAACACTCGATAAATATGTTGTAACGCTCGTCGTTTAATGATATGATAAGTATCGTTACTTTCAAATAACGATATTTATCTAGCTCCACTTGACAACACTTTTTAATCGATCGATTTGTGATATGCGGTTAGTAATGGTATACGCGCTTCTTATAATTCAACTATTTATTTGAAAGTGATTTCCACAATCACCTTTTTAATAAGTTGACCGTTGCAATTGATAATGGAATATGGGGTGGAAGGGATACCGACGGGACGCAATGCCTCAGGAATTAACTCCACCTTTGGACAATATTTTAAACATTTGCACTAAACTCTTAATACACAAAAATCAAAATCAAAATATTTTATTTCACATAGGCCTAGATGGGCACTTATAAAACGTGTACGGTTCGGGATGGTCGTTTCCTATGGAGAAGAACCGGCAAGAAACTCCATGGGTACACAAATAAAGTTATTGGTTAAATATACCGGGTGGAAGGGACCGACGCGAAAACAGTTACCACGTATTCAGTACACCATTCTGAGCTACATAGAAATTTTTCATCGGTTATTTTAAAAAAAATCAGCTGTCCCATACATTTTGTCTGTGTTGGTATAACACTTTTGTAGGAAACAGTAGATTTTTTTTTAATAACCGATGAAAAATTTCTATGTGGGGGCTCAGAATGATGTACTAAATACGTGACAGCTTTTTTCACGTCGGTGTTCCTTCCACTGGTATAGTTTAACTGGGGATTTTCATCGGGTATTTCTCATTAGCAGCCACAGAGTCTGGATTTGTGCCCAGTTGATGGCAATAGGGTATTATATATTTTTTTTTTTAAACGTTTCCCCACACTAGGAATTTCTCCTGTATCGTGGGTGCGTTTACAAACATTTAAACTCACATACACAAACAGCCAGACCCGGAACAACTACCTGTAGATCGTACAAATATTTGTTCCGTGCGGGGATCGAACCCGCGACACGCAGCGTAGCAGCCGATCGCTCAGCCACTGCGCCAACCGTGCCGTCAAGTATAAAATAATTACTATTACATGGCACTTAAACATAACTAGCGAACTGTGGATGTAGGTACACCTCTGCCTAACCCTTTTATTGTTGAATGTAAAATGTATGTAGGTACTGTTGGCGTACCTATCTATACATCTATGCAAATAAATAAAATTGAAGTGTCTGTTTGTAATATCAAAATAACAGCTTTTTACTGAATTCATATGAAAATATATACGGCACTTATAACACATTTTTTTTTTGTCTATCTGTCTTTTTTTTCCGGCTAGTCTCCTAAAACGGCTGGACCGATTTTGACGGGACTTTTACTGGCAGATAGCTGCTGTTACAAGGTCTAACATAGGCTACTTTTAATATATTTTGTAAATAACATATTTATATATTATCACGCGAACGAAGGTCGCGGGCAACAGCTAGTTTTAAATAAGTAAATAAACCCTTCGGGGACTACAAGACGTAATGTCATGACATGAAAATTGTAGACCAAATCGTCAACTAGAACCCGCGTCCACAGACGTCTATATGAATAAATGCTGGCAAACAAATAAACAAATAACTGTGTAGCTAACATAGCACAAACTTATCCATGTAAATCCTCTATGGCATATCAGTGGACAACAACAAGTGACCAGTGGACAAGTGGTAATTTTTCGCCATGAAGTTAGCTCATGGCAAAAGAAATGAAAGTAGCTAGACTAACAACTTACTAATCATCACAAACATAATTAAGTAAACATCTAATTGCTATAAGTAGAATGTTTACATTCCGTAAAGGTAACGTGAACTTGACCAACATGGCGCTAACACGCAGCATCTGCGTGCTCGCTGATACCGCAATTAATTGAACTCGTCTAATTGCAATCATTTACCTACTAACTATGTAAGCTTATCAATAAATAATCACCAATGTTGTTTACTTCGGAGTTATTTTTAAATTGTTTTTGCTGTCGCGGAAAATTTTTATCGAGAATTTCTTCCGTCCAATTATTTGAGTTATCTGTAACAATCGCGCCGGTAACACCCGAAGTCATCACCTTGAAATAATCGTAATAGTACACTCACATTTCGCCAGTTTTGTTTATGTAACAGGCAGCGAGCCTATTGCCATCAACCGGGCTCAAATCCAAACTTTGTGGTTGCTACAGAGAAATTTCTGATGGGATAAACTACTAACACTGTCCGAGAATCGAATCGAACCCTGGACAACATGCCCGCCCAGCTTAGCCTTTAATCTATACAAAAAAATAAAATTTAAGTGTTTGTAATTTTAAAATAATAGGTTTTTACAGAATGCATAATTACCAAAAAAATTTTCTGTTTGTTCCAGCTAATCTCCGCAACGACTGGACCGATTTTGACGGGACTGTTAATGTCAGATAACTGATGTTATAAGGTGTAACTAAGGCTACTTTTACTATGGAAAAGGATTAGGGTTCCGAGCAAAAAAACAAAATCCGATTCAAATAGAGAAGAAATATTTTTATAACAATTTCACGATGATGAAGGTGGCGGGGAACTGCTAGTACTATTTTTTTTTTAAAGTTCAAAGCAATTCAATTTATTCAAAAAAAAAAAAAATAATAAAATCACATTCATAAAAATTATAAAACTTTACTAACTTATTCATGGTAACAACACATAAAATTCATAAAAATAAAACATACAAAAATTAATACAAATAAACAAAAAAAATATAGAAAATAACACAAAAATAAAATAAAATTCAATAACATTACAAATTTATTTAGCAAGCCTTTTTAGTCGGTCAAAGTCTAATGTTATAACTATGGCAGTATGTTATAGCAAAATAAAATAAGAGCCGTCTAAAAATATGCAACATCCTCTGATTGTGGACTATAAAGGAAATTCAGTTCATTGCATGCTTTTGTGCATACAACAGTGATATGCAGTTTAGGTGATCTTTATAGCTAGGGGGTATAAGAATGTCTTTTCTATGGCTTAGCGACGAATTGTATCTTAATTAGGTTGTAAAAGAGTATTCCGCTTTCCGGTGCATCGAACTTGAATTTGTGTTTGAAATATTTGAGCAAATATTACGAAGTAATTTAGAACAAACTAGATACTAATTGATAGGGATCCTATGTATAATTAGAAAATTATACGGAAATATATGTTTACGACGCAAAATGTTACATAATTTAATTGATTTAGATTAGGAGTAGACAAAAATAAACCGCGCTGTTTACATAACACAACATTAAAGTTATGTTTTAGGTAAAGACAAAACATACGAAAAAAAAGTTTCAAAATCTGTAATTATAGAGAACGTAGAAAATATTTCTATTACAGGGTAATTAGTTACCGATACTTAAACATATGATTGTAGTCATGATAACAAACAACTTTCCCAAAGAAACATTTTTTTTAAACACAGACTTTTATCACAATAACACAACAGCCGTATGAAATTCGCGCGCGCCTGTGACCTATCAGCTGTTAGGCGTTTAAAAAAAATGTTTCTTTGGGAAAGTTGTTTGTTAACATGTTTGTCATCACCTGTTTAAGTATCGGTCACTAATCACAAGTCACCCTAGATATAGCTATATAGCCTAGCTTGACCTTTCGTTTTCACCAGTATAACTGAAAAGTTTTTGCCGTCTTTTATTTCATCGGCACAGAATAAAACAAAATAAAGTTCTTTGTGCGAAAGTTCACCGACCTCTGTGTTATCCTACGCATAGTAAGCTGTTCTTAATTTTTTTACAATGGCCAATAAAAACTAAACCGTACCTAATCTAATTATTAAAATGCTGATGTTTGTAGTACGTCACGCGTCGTATGACTCATCGCGACCTAACTTTTTTAAGTTGGAAGACGAACGTCTGAGAATTCGACTACTTACATACAATTTTACTACGGTCTAACTTTCTTCAAAGAATACTTTATCCGACAGACAAAGCCGCGGGAATTCCCAACCTACCAATAAAATCGCCATCTTTAAGCTAATTACCGAAAATATTTTTTATCAACAATGATATTCAAATATTCATAAACATATATAATCGAAATTCGATGTTAAAATACGTATCTATCATGAAATCATCACGAGTTTCAAAGTCCGCGAGATATCTTAATTTGACCAAATTAAAATGAAATGGAAATGTTTCATGGAATATAGAATTATGTCAGTGTGTCTAGGTACAAGTGCTAATGTACCTAAGTTTACTATTTTTGGAGTGTGGCCAATAACTTTATTGAAACGTAATGACGACGTATGACATTGGGTACTTAAGGCCCTTCGCAATTCTAAAATACCTTGCGACTTTGGTATAAACTTCCTTCTGCGAAGCAGACATGCTAGTGAAGGAGGTGGCGGGACGTGAGAGGGAAAGAGCCTCACGTCCCAGCCGCCGCGGGAGACGCCCCGGGCGTCGGGGGTTACGTAGTGGCTCCCGACCACCGTAGGCGCGGGCCTGGGGACAGCGAGTAATGGGTTAACTCAACGTCCGGCCGTCTTATGACGACAGGCCGCGTCGACGGCGCGTTCGTATTCCACGCGAACCTCAAAGCGATGTCAGCAACAATGTAGGGGTCCATGGCATGGGCCGATGCCTGCCACGGCTGCGGGACTGTTCGAAAGAGATATCGCAGCCGTGGAACACAAAGGGCAAAGAAGGAACATGGATGGGTCTTAGTCAGTAGAAGTTTGACACTCCCTTAAATAAAAGGCAATGATAGGCAATTGCAATATGAATACTGCATCTCCGACAGCATCTCCTGAGAACGAGAAAGTGGTGACCACCAGAAAAGGGTTGTGGCAATACTGGCAATGAAGCTTAAACATCAACGGTCTTAGATCCCGCAACGAAATTAGTTAGAAAAGAACTACGGATGAGGATTAAAAAAAACATAATTTCCACCTCCTTGTTCCTCCATGTTGAGCAAGAGACAAAACAGAGCTAAGGCAAATATAACATATACAAAAGTACTGCGTTATGATATAGTTTTTGTTGAAAATAAAATTAATTAATTCAATTTTAGTACACAGCGCAGCATGTCTTCTTTCTTCTTATTAGAAGCCTTTATTTCCCACTGCTGGGCAAAACCCTCCCTATATCCTTCCAGGCACTCTTCTCCTGCGCCACCTCAAACCAGCCTTCGTGATGCGCGTCTAGATCATCACGCCAACTCTTTTTAGGCCGGCCTCGGAGACGCCGCTCATTCTCAGGCACCCATCGTGTTGAGACCAAACTTCATTTACTTCTTTTGATTTTTCTTCCATACTTCTCTTTTAGGGTCTAGAGATGCGTACGCATCTGAATAGACGCGGAAAGCTGAACGGATGAGTACGCATCTCACAAAAGCTGAACAGAGCTGAATAGGTGTGGTTAGTCCCTTACTCGTCATGTCAGCAGTCACCTCCTTCCTAGTCATATCATCCTTCACACAGTCCATCCATCGTTTCTTTGATCTTCCTCTACTTTTATAGCCATCTATATGCATACGAAAACGTATCCATTACTTTATCATTATGTGAGGGTGTGTTACCATTTACCTACTGACTTTTTGTTACCCTGTTATCGCAGTTGATTTTACATAATAATTGACATAGTAACTGAATGCCCAATTAACATAAATTTGATTAGAAACAACAACTGTGATAAATGTCTTCAAGCTGAATTAAAAGTAACTACTCCTACAATAGAACGTCACGTTAAAAATGTATCTAAGGCTGCCATCAGACGGACTGCATCGCAGCACCATCAGACGGACTGTATCACAGCAACCGCGCGCAACTGTTCCGTTGGATATTTTTTCAACAGTTGAATATATGCGATGCAGTCCGTCTGATGGCAGCCGAAAGGCCACACTCACTTCAAATAACCATGTCCCATATAACGAGGGGTCGGGCAACACGTTTTTTCTTCCATTTTCCTCTGTCAACCGTCCAGAAAAGAAGAAGACGTGTTGCATCGTCATTTACAAACTTATATTATTTTTTTGGCTTATGCCCGCGAATTCGCCCGTGTGAGGTTCGGTAATGTACCACGGATTGTACTACCGGGATTAAAAGTATCCTTTGTTAATCCAGGTTATTAACGTCGAAATCCGAAAACGCACAAAGGTTTTCGATATTGGAAATCGCGTTATGGAACTCAAATGGAGTTGGGCAGGACACCTAGCAAGGCGCAGTGATAACAGGTGGACTTAGGCTGTCACCGAATGGCGTCCAAGAACTGGCAAAAGAAACGTGGGTCGTCCGGCGGCGAGATGGGCAGACGACGTAGCTGCCATCAGGGGAAAAACCTGGATGAGGCTGGCATAGGACCGTGAAGATTGGCACGAGAAAAGAGAGGCCTATACCCAGCAGTGGGTGAGTTCGGGCTGTGGATGATGATGATGATGTGCCAAATTTCATCCAAATTCGGTCAGACGATTTTGCGTGAAAGAGTACCAAACATCCATCCATCCTCACAAACTTTCGCATTTATAATATTACTAGCGACCCGCCCCGGCTTCGCACAGGTGCAATATATACATATAAACCTTCCTCTTGAATCACTCTATCAATTAAAAAAAAACCGCATCAAAATCCGTTGCGTAGTTTCAAAGATTTAAGCATACAAAGGGACATAGGGACAGAGAAAGCGACTTTGTTTTATACTATGTAGTGAAGTAGGAATTTCTTCGCACAATCGATCTATCTTTATCTTTTCTTTTCCCCACGCACTTTATTTGCCATTTTAAGTACATATATACACGTGTTTTGTGCTGTTTCTCGTCAACTCGTGTTTCTAATCACGTAAAGCTCGTCAACACAGTGAACGTTCACGGCCACAAACAAAAATAGATAAATATTTGTTTGCGGATTTGGAAAATTTTGTCACAGAAGCACGTGTATCCAAACACGTGCTTCTGAAATACAAGGTGTAAACGGACCCTTCACGAAGCCGTCAACCAAACATTCTGTACATCAAACTAAGTAAGTCTACGCAAAATAATTGCTGGGAAATGACTTTTTTTTTGGGGTGAAAATCCACGGTTTACGGTATGACTTAATGTAACGCACTCAAAACATTGTGCTGATGGATGCATTGATTCTTGAAGCTGTTCAATGTTATAAATAAACATGATAATGTCTGAGACTGCCTCGTGGGTCTCTAAATGGTCGCAAGCGCAACTGCTGAGCATGAGTTCCTGGGTTCGAGTTGGGTTCTATTTGAAATAGAAGCTTTCTTTGCTTTCTTTTTTTCAAACCTCGTAAATACACATTTCATTATTTACTCGTTATCTATTTATTTGTATTATATATTTATTTTATATGTATAAGTATATTATGTTTCTTCCTTTTTTTTTCTGTATGGGCTTACTCTTGACCACAATCTAGTCCTGAGGACAGAGATGAGGTTATATTGTTTGAAACTGTTGTTCCGTCACTTACCCCCCAAAGGTTCATTGGAAGACCAGCGTCAGACAGCATCACCTGTCTGGCATGAATGCTGAAATAGACCTTTTTGGCGCAGCCTTGAGGCACACAGCACTTGTGTTTTCTCTTTTTTTTATTTTTTTTTTAAATTTGTCATTTATTTTTTATTTGGTTTCTTTTTTTTTTCTTTATTCTGTGTGTTTGATGAACTGACGTCAAATAAACTTTATTCTTTCTTTTCTTTCTTTCTTTCTTTGAGTTTGAGTTTCTGTCAGACACCTCCGCCCTGGGGCTGGATTGCAACCCAAAGAAAAGGGCACAAGGCCTTTGTACTGGTACTAAAATGTTCAATCGTAATGTCTTCTTCCCCATAAGCTCAAAAACATGCAGCGAACAAAACTTAAGTTTTGTAGAAGCCTTCAGCGATGAATAAACTTTAGAAGTTGTAAGAAGATGAACCTCAGCACCAGGCACGCATAATGCGTATCCTAGTAAGCCATAGTAAAACATTAGAAAAGTTGCGCGTTTCGCAGGCCATGACGTGCCAACAGAACATTAGTACATTGCGAAACAGATATGAAGCCATTTTAACCCCTATCGCGTCAACAGTAATCACTGTGTTTTTATACCAGATTGTTTCATTTAACTTGTAGAACTTGGCCTAGTTTTTGATTATTTTCTTATGGTTATGGGTGCATTTACAGAGGCTTCATCAGTGACTCGATTTGTGTATGACTCGGGTGCCGCACAACGACATATTTTAGACTTGAATCTGTCTAGAACTTATGGTGAGAGCTTTTATGGTGATAAGAAAATAATATAGAGAGGGTAGAGGGTATAGGGAGGGTTTTGTAGTGTTATTGTTTTTTTACATCAGGAATTTCTCAGTGGCAGCTACGAAGTCTGGTCTTGGGCCCGGTTGATGGCAATAGGCTCGCCCTCTATTACATGGGACTTAATCATAACTAGCGAAATTTGGATGTACTAATGGGTACACCTCTGCCTAACCCTTCGGGAATTACAGGAGTGATGTTAAAAAAAAATGTAGAAAGGAAAGTAACTGGTGCTAAAACGTTAGGAATGCTAATTTCCTCCCGTATTTCTGTCTTTAAACAAAATCAAAGAGGCAATCCTAGGAATATCTATTGCCCGCAATAGGCCCCGTTGGTTTAAATCAGGAAAGCTAAAATAAGCCCAAAAAAAAATGTGGTTCCTGAAAAAAATTGTTTTAGCAAAACCGCAGGTAAAACATGTCTATGCTACCGTCTGCTCACGTTTCGAAACACGACTGATACGCCTCATCCAGACCAAGATAATTAGCGATATAAAGTTCTAATTGAGGCCGACTATCAAGCCAGAGGTAAACAAAATAAAATCACGTTGGTAACACCTGTCTTTGGTGATAAGACCCCGGGCCCCGCGCGACGCGTCGCTCGACGTATGGCATGGCAAATAACTGTAGTTGTTCAAATGTGGGTGTGTTAGAAACGTCATACTCATTGTAGCCGTATCTCGACGATTTTAATGACCTTCTGTTGAGGTTGTTTCAGTTATATAGGAGCAAAAGAATGATGAAATAGAGTTTTTTAAGAGATTTCGTATATGAGTGTTCAAAAACTGAAATAATCTTTGCAATGTACAGTTAAAAAGATTTACTTTTCAGCTGTTCACAAATTGTTACTTTTTTAACGAAAACTTTACTTTTTCACACAAATAGACCTAATAATATATCCTGAAAAAAAAATACACACCAAAATGGAGCCAAAAACACAATACCAGCAAACTATAATTTCCATGCCCATTGCACATAATCCAATTCCCGTTACAAAAGCCTATAAAATCCATGCATTACCCGACAGCTATCGTAATAAATCCATACATAGTCCATGTACAGAAACTCAGGGTAGATCCCTGTTCCCGATTAGTTCGTGATAGCATGACTATCGGATATTCCCTGCATCGCAAGTACTAATGGAGGCAATGTTTACTGCCTTCCATTTCAACCCGATAACATCCTTCGTTTTAAAGGAAAGCTATAGTTTATGTATGTGGGAAATGACTGTTTGTTTGTCTTGCTTGATTGTTTGAATTGTAGTCAACTTTGGCACAAAAAGGTAATTATAAAAAGGATTAACGTAACGACTTCCTAAAGATAAGGGATCTTTGAGAAGTAAAGGGAAATAGGTTGAATTAGTTAATTGTAAACAGACTCGTGCATGTCTGCAAAATCGCCCGGTCTTGAATGTCAGACACAAGTCATAAAATCCTTGTAGTCTAGGTCAAATTTTGCGAAAGTAATGAGTATATTAGATAAAGTGCGGCAACTTACCGGCATGTCGATCCTCGTAAGCCCGCGTAGTCCGCCCTCCGCGCCCGCCGCCCTACTGCCACGAGGAGCAAGCCTCCACTGTGCCAGCTCACCACCTGGCCCCATCTGAAGCCTCCTCGCGTGACTGACATCCTCTACTCCTGCATTCGGAATTTCGACCTTAGTACACACAAAATTGGAACCGTTTTCCACCCCACTTTTACCGTCACGATTTACATTCGAATTTGATGTTTCTTCGACATTGACTCCAGTTATAATAATCGTTGGTATTGCTTTAGTATTATCCCCTTTATTGACATTAGGCACAGAGGGTACATTACTTTGTTGCAGTGGACCGCCGAATTTTTCTTTCAGTGAATTAATAACTGCTTTCCTAGCTTGTTCGTACTTTGCTTTCGCTTGGTCTTCCCTCCATTTTTTCAATACTTTACCTTTCGGTTCAACATTTTTCACAGTTCTGCCAATAAAGTTTTCATAGAGTTTTGAAGTTAATGCTCTTTGTACTTTTAAATTATTGGTATTGGATGATTTGTTGTCTTTGGTACCCTTACTGTTATTGTCTAGCGACTCTTTAGCTTCGTTTTGCACATAGTATTCTGCTGGTTGGTCTTGGTTACCGAACATTTCCCACCATTTTGCTCCTGCTTCATTGAGAGGTGCTCTTGAACGCGCTGAATGAGGCTGACATTTTGCTGCATCGCCCATTTCAATAAATTTTACAAACCCATGCTTAATTTTCTAGATTAATGAACTAAGTCTAAATAGTACGTACGTACTACGTACTATCTTCACTACAGTTTAGCACCTACTGATCAGGACTGCAGATTCATCACCTAAAATCATAAATTGCAAGTCAGGTAATCACAATTACCCTCTACCACGGTATCTTTTCCAAAATTCATCAACATAGCTTTGTCTTCTTCATAACATGTGGCGTTAAAAGAGACAGCACAAAAATATCGCGTTTACATGTCGCGAGTAAATTAACTTAGTAGAAGTTTGTGAGCGATCAACAATAGCTTTTGTTACCCCTATTATTGAAAGTCTATTTTCGTGTATGTAGGTCAGTATGTGAGGCATCGATTGCAAATCACTGCAAGTCTTAGTTCTAACTCCCCAACAAAACTATGAGAAATATTAATAAAATGAAAATAAATACGGATGCCAAACTGGTGATCGTTAAAAGGGCCGAAGATGTTATTACGACAAAATTATATCGGCAATAAAAGCTATAATAAAAAGGTAAGTATCATGCTTTGTCACACGCAACGTATAAAACTTTGTAACAATTGAGCGTAAACAGAAAAACATGCAGAAGATTAGTACCTACTTATTTCCTTACACATGGTATAATTATGGCGTAGTACCAACTTAACACAGAAATAGTATCCTTTCTTAAGTTTAAATCACATTACATAACATCACGCCTATAATCCCCAAAGAATTAGGCAGAGGTGAAAATAATAGAACACCCACATTTCGCCAGTTATGTTTTTAAGTCCCATGTACAAGGGGGTGAGTCTATTGCCATCAACCAGGCACAAATCAAATCAAGACTCCGTGTCTGTCTTCTGAGAAATTCCTCATGGAAAACCCAACAACAATTTGCTCGACCCTTTTTTTTTTTTTTTTAGGTTGGGAAATCATCAAATGACCCCCCCGCTCTGGGCGGAGCGGAAGGGAGTGTCAGACTTGTACTGACTAAAACCCATCCATGTTCCTTCTTTGCCCTTTATGTTCCAGGGCCGCGGTATCTCTTTCGAACAGTCCCGCAGTCCTGGCAGGCATCGGCCCGTGCGGACCCCTACGTGGTTGCTGACATCTCTTTGAGGCGCGCGTGGAACACGAACGCGCCGTCGACACGGCCTGTTGTCATGCCCATAACTCGCCGTCCACAGGCCCGCGCCTACGGTGGCCGGGGGCCACCACGTGACCCCCGACGCCCAGGGCGTCTCCCGCGGCGGCTGGGACGTGAGGCCCTTTCCCTCTCACGTTCCGCCACCTCCTTCACTAGCATGACTGCTTCGCAGAAGGAGGTGACGGCTTCCCATTCCCTCTCGCTCCGGACCATGGCTTGAACCAGGGCCAGGCGCGAGAGGTCGCCGCCGCCAATCGCCTCTACGAGGACACGGCGCTGCTCCGCCCAAGCGGGGCAGACCTCCACAGTGTGCTGCACCGTGTCCTCCGGACGATCCTCACAATGGAAACACCCGGGCGTTTCCGCCCGCCCGATTCGGTGCAGGAACCTCCCGAAACAACCGTGTCCGGTAAGGATAATTTGCTCGACCCTGGAATCGAACCCAGGACCTCATATTCAGTAGTCGCGCTGTTGACCACTACACCAACGAGGTAGACAATTAAAATCCTCACAAGAATATAACAAATCGCATAAATAGACCCAATATAAATGTCCACAAACAACAACACTAAACTAATTGCGACATAACCCGTGATCCGGAATTTACAATATCAGCGATCGAAGTCCGCTGTTAGCATCCCGGATACGAAGCGACGAATTGAAGTATAATCTCTTATCTTAGTGTCATAAGACTCTGGTGTTAGTGCTGATTGACCTTTCCACTTGCTTACAATAATTAGTGAGCAACGTTGCGTAATATTTTCGTGTTAATTGCTTGCTTGAGAAGTTGAGATTTATGTCACATGATGAGGAGTAAACATTCCTTTTGGGGATTGAGTGTGGCCGTGATGTGGGTACTGTGTCTACACCCTGTTGCTCATACTCTGTTTAGATAGCAGAGCCTGCAGATAATCTAAATATGTTCCCTTGCTATCCCTGCATAAGTAAACATTATTTATAAGAACAGTGTATGCTGTAGTCTTGTAAAATATTAGAAAGTCGGAAGGTAGATAGTGTATCTCAGGGGCCCTCGACTCAAGGTAGGAGTAGCAATAGTAGCATTTGTCTTCACTCTACACAAGATATACCTATACAGGGTGGAAGGGACACCGACGCCCTAACGGCTTCTTTCTTTTATCTTTTTTTTTATTTGGTCAATCCCGCTACACTGCGGGCCTGTGGATGGTGAGTATAGGCTAGCTCGCCATCCGTCCGTCTTATGACGACGACGGGCCGTGTCGACGGCGCGTTCGTGTTCCACGCGCGCCTCAAAGAGATGTCATCACACAGGAACGAGTCCGCAAGTGCCGATGCCGCCCAGGGATGCGGGACTGTTCACAAGAGATACCGCGGGCCTGGAACACAAAGGGCAAAGAAAGAACATGGATGGGTTTTAGTCAGTACAAGTCTGACACTCCCTTCCACTCCGCCCAGGGGTTCATTAGATGATTACTCATCATCATCATCATCATCATTTCAGCCGAAAGACGTCCACTGCTGGACATAGGCCTCCCCCAAGTGTCGCCACATTGACCGGTCCCGTGTGACTCGCATCCAGCGGATCCCTGCAGCCTAAAGATTTTCCTTGTTCAATGATTACTCATCGAAAAAAAAACCCGCTCCTCTATTCCCAAGCCACTGCAACTCCTGAAAGCCAAAATCAACAGTGGCGAACACCAGAAAAGCGCCGAGACAATGAAGCCCGACGAAGTCCCAGAGAAACAATTTGACTGTCTTGGATCCCGTAATGAAATTAATCAGAAAACAATAGCGGAGGAGTAGGAAGAACATAATTCTTATATCTATGGTTCCCACGTCGGTGTCCCTTCCACCCTGTATTTGCTAAGCATCTATCGCCACAAGTAGAAGCTATTTTAATACACCCTCGTGATCTAAATTACAGATGTAGGTAAAGTCGTTCAAACCACAAGATAAATGACCCAATAGTGATTGAAATAATATCATAATTAATGCCAATCGCGACCTTTTCACACGGCGATATAATTATCGAACTGAGATGCTTAATTAGCATACAGACATTATTAACTTTAATTTGATAAAAAAATGTTTTATACTGTCCAAAGGTATGCGGAAACACGCAGCGCTAACATGACAGCCATAAAGCATAAGATTGGTAATTAACTTTTATTTTTAATTATCAATCGCAATTATTTTAATTAACTTTTATATCTGTAAAAAGGAGCGGTCCGTAATCTACCACGCAGGCACAGTATGGGTTGGTAGATGTCGCTGAGTGGCGTGTCTAGGAGCCAACAATACGGCAAGCCCAAAGGCAAGCAGACTGTTCAGAAACCCTAACATCATGAAGAGTAGTACGTTATGGCAAGCCAATCTTTTAGGCTTATATGAAAGTATTTTATATTCTACAAAAATATAAAATACATCAAATAACGATTTTACCTTGGAGATAGGAATCTTTTTCATAAAAATATGAGTTCCAGAATACTATGTTCGAAACGAAATGAAATTTTAATCAAAACATTAGGAGAAAAACACTTTTAAAAATTGTTAAGTGTTTACATATTGGTGCTCGTGACTGTACATACATTATACATAACAGACATGTTTTGTGTATGTATCTATAATTATACAGCGACACACGTGTTGGTGATATTCCTCAACTTTTAAATCCGCCTGTGAGCGCTACGAAACTTTGGGATTAGCTCATTTAAAAAAGGTCTACGGTGCAGTGCTACGACGCTACGCCGTAGCGTCTACGGTGATGTGCCTTATAATAGCTATTCCGAAGGTGTTTTGTTTGTGTTTTACTTGCAATTAACGAGTTAAGGCCGTGTTTATTTAGTGTAGGAGAGCACTGCGTTTTAAATGAAACAAATAGCTTCTGATAGAGCGTCAGTATTCTGCGAATTTTTGTGGGGTCATGTCTAACATTCACTTTTTTGATACAGCATATTAGCATTTCCTTGGTTATTTAAGGCTTTGGTTTTGATTAACCAGTTTAGTAATGAAGTAAATTGATGATAGCTAAAAAAATTGTAGCTGTTTCTGTGATTTTTTTTCTACACTGGCCGGCGGCGCAGTGGCATATAGTCGATTAAATATAAGCGACAAAAGAAAAAATACTTTAGAGATCGTGTATCAATACAATATTAAGTATACTATAGTTAGCTTAGCTACGGGAATATTATTCTCGTAACCACTTTCTATCAGCCCCAGTTAACACTAGATAATCCTCACATTATCAACAACTTCAAGGAATCATCACGTGGGTACAGCACAGAGATATCCTTGAATTTGTTTATAGATTCACAGTATGTTTACGTAACGGCAAGTAGGTCGCGTCGTCTGGACAAGCCGCACTTTGTACGTCGGGGTGTAATGCACTCACGCGCAGGAAAATCACCGGTGACCTGCGACGACCCGTCTGGGTTGGACAGATACTTTTTCTAGAGGTATATTTGTTATCTAGCAGTAGAAGAGTTCGTGGAATAATAACAGCCTCTCGGTTCGCTTGCCTAGGTTGGTCCGTGGATGGATGCTCACCCATTACATACCGAGTTTCCTCTGTGCCGCGGAAAGCACGTTAAACCGTTGGTCTCGGCAGTCAACTCGCCGAGTAGTCAGTAAGTAGTCAGTAGCCTGAAAGTATGACAACCAGTCTTACCAAGAGGTATCAAATAAACTCAATTAATTATACTGTAACTTGACTATAGATGCAAGTGTAGGGCACTAGTTCTGGGCGCATTATGAGGCGTGCAATACACGAGGTCATTTGCCGAGGCTACATTATATTTGGCAAAAACATCAAGCCTTAAGATAATTCCTGTGAATTACATACAAATAATCCTTGATAGTAAGTTATAATTAATTAATCCAGCTATCTTATCAACGACGTTAGGTACAGGACAGGTCAGGTAGATAACAATCACTCATTATCACGTTACAGTGGAGTGAACCACCTTATAAACATGGTTTGCGTTGTGATTTAAGGGGCTGGCACCAAGCATATACAACATTATTTTTAGTATATGCGATACCTGAATATAGTTTGTTCAGAATAAGTAACTGAATCGGTTCCAATTATTTTTAAACCAAGTTATATTTTTTCCCAAAAATATTCAAAAAAGTTAAAATTTGGATACCGAGCGACTTGACGCAATAAATTAGGTACCTACTGCCAAATTATTATTATCAATGAGCTCAAGACGAAGCTGGAGGCGCGCGCTGCGTGGTGACCGCGTTTTTGTGCGGACAACTAGGTAATAGAACAAGCTTATAACTTTGTGATTTTTCATGATACAGATTTGAAATTTTGTACATAGAATCTTTACATAAAAATACTAGACACGTGTATCAGGTTTCGCACAAACTAAAAGTAATGTTGTAGATATGAACGGTCATGCCATGGGTCTCGAATCGATGACTCCTATTTTGTCCAACCAGAACCTACGTAGCGGCCTAGACAGCTTTGACATTATCATAATCGTCCTGAAGGGTGGAGGTAGTTGTGCACGACGGGCAGCAGGTAAAAATTGAGTGAAATTAAAATGGTGCTAGCTGCAAGTGCTGGCATTAGTATAACCACTGTCACAATCATAGTACATTTTGATACTAGTGGGGAAACTTTGTCATTGCAGCCGAGGAAGAATTCACCGCCGACTATAGGAATTGAACCACATTGGACTTAGTGTGGAAATAAAACAAAACCTCTAGTGTGAAATATACTGCTTTCTGAACCTAATAGTAGTGCGATAAGTTTTCGAAGAAGTGTATTGAAAAATAGTTTCTTATACTTGTACAATACTTTGTATCTAGGTACTTTCTAGTACTACCTTAGTGATGATGATGCTCTCAATTAATTAATTCCATCTTCAAGCACTAAAGTCAGTATCAGTTTAAGGCTAAACAATCGCTTAAAGGAACAGGATGTTTTAACAGTTCTACTTGGGCAATGAGCTCACTTCCCTTAGAAGAAAGATAGGTGGATAGTCTAACCTCTAGTAATCACTATGTAAACAGAAAATATTAATAAGACTGGATTCTGCCCCTCTGTAAAAACCCGTTATAGACTTGATAAACCGTTCGTGGTAATTACTAATTAGGCACTGTCTCAATAACAAGAGGAAGATATAATTTAGCAAGTGACACAATTTGGAACATTAACTCGTTAGGTCGAGTAAAGTGTTATTTGCTTTTTCTACCAAGAATTTCTCAATAATAGCCCAGTTTAGAATTGTACCCGGTTGAAGACTACCTGCCCCCTATTACATTGATATGTTATGGCTAATAGCCGAAGAGCGGCTACACCTAGTTTTAACCGGGTACAACTAGTTGCAGCCGGTTAAACTTAGATGTATCCTACTTATCTTCGGTTAGAACATACAACCAATTTGGATGTAGCGCTCGCCGGCCGCTGCCGCAGCACCGCTCGCTGCGCTCGCTCGGCTCGCGCGCGTTTGGTCACAGTTAAAATCTAACCTAACCTAATCGATTTGGTCGGTGTGTCCTAGCAATAAAAAGATACACAACTGTTACCAGTCGCACCTAGGTATAGCCGGCTAGAACTAGGTGTAACCTTACTTCGATTTTTAGCCGTAACAGATACCTTACTTCGGCTTTTAGCCGTAACAGATAGAATTGAAGTGTCTGTTTTTAATTTCGAACAGCTTTTTATTGAATGTATATGAAAGTATATACGGCAATGATAACAATAACACATTTTTTGACATTTTTGTCTATCTGTTTATTCCGGCTAATCTCCGAAACGGCTCGACCGATTTTAACGAGACTTTTACTGACAGATAGCTGATTTTATAAGGAGTAACACAGTCTTAAATTTTAGGAAAAAGGATGAGGGTTTGATAAAATAAAAACACTTGAAATTGTTTACAAAATCGGATTCAAATAGAGAAGTAATATTTTTACTATATTTCACGTGGTTGAAGCTTGCGGGCAACAGCTAGTCGAAACTAAAACATAATTAGTGAAATGTGGGTGTCCTATCCTCCTTGCCGAATCTTCAGGAACAACACGAGTGATTTCTCTGCACGTACGCAAGACGGCCAATTAAGCTATACAAAACCAGTTTATGCGGATCTCTCATTGTTTAGGAAATCTATACAAAGCGAGGCTAAGTTACACTGGAAATGTGCAGCTTCATGTGCCGCCGTGGGTACAGGAAGACTATAATCTTTAAATTAGTCGCTGTTAGATTTTTTCATTATCTTATCAAAGATTAAAGTCTGGCTATTATAAATACAGTCAAGGGATTATAAAGGGTATCCGCCTCTCTGCGTCGAAAATTAATTGCGTTGTTGTGAAATTCCTGAACAGAGCCTATAACAAACATGCCTTCTCGGTATGTTGCTGAATATCTTTTGCCCATTCCTATTAACATTAACCAACTCCAACACTTCTAATATTGAATGCTTTTTGAATTTTTATTCGGCTCGGCGCCGAATTTCAATTTTTAATCATAGACATTAAAGGGGCGTCTATGAAATTCCAATATTTAGGCGTCTATTTAAGTTTTGGTATATCTATTGAAGTGTCTCAAGACGAAAGTCTATGACCAATGTGTGTTACCAGTGATAACATGCGGGACCGAAAGGTGATCGCTCACAATGGGCCTCATCAGAAGGCTTAAAGTCACCCAAATGTAGAGGGCTATGCTCGGAGTTTCCTTGCGTAATCAAATCAGAAATGAGGATACCCGCAAGAGAACCAAGGTCAAAGACGTAGCCCGAAGAATTGCCAAACTTAAGTAGCAGTGGGCCGGGCACATTGCTCGCAGAACGGATGGCCGATGGGGCCGAAAAGTTCTGGAGTGGCGACCGCGAACCGGAAGACGCTGCGTTGGAAGGCCTCCCACTAGGTAGACCAATGACCTGGTGAAGGTTGCGGGGATCCGCTCGATGCGACTCCCACGGGACCGGTCAATGTTGCGACACTTGGGGGAGGCCCATGTCCAGCAGTGAACGTCTTTCGGCTGAAATGATGATGATGATATCTATTGATAACGGGTATAAGCGTCTTATTTTTCCACTAGTTATGATTGAACTTAAATCAAACGAAAACTGTATGTAAGGACACCTGAGAATAAGGCACTTAAATGGTTCTATTAGAACCTACATTATATCATCTCTCTTCAAATCTCATGAATCATGCAACATCCAGTTTTCCCGTCTCCTTCATTCTTCAGCAGTGCCAAAGCAAACAGATAATGTTCGTAACACACTTATAAGTAGTGATAACGCCTAATCAATGTCTGCGATGCGTCTGCGGTGCAACCTTGGACCGTGGACACTACGCCTTTTTTGTTTTATCACAATCTGTTATTAATGTTAATAATTTGTAGCGGGTTTGGATGAAACATTAAAAAATGAAGGCCGATTCCGTTTATTGGAGTGATATTTTTTTAATCAGTTGATTTGGGGAACAGTTAATAAATTGTTGCAGACTCACGGGGCAAATTAGATAAGATATATGTACCTGTGTTCATGTATTGTGCAATTTTCAAGACTACTTTTAACAATCGGGTGGTAAACCGACACCTGGACCGACACCTGGCTATCTGAAAATAATTAAACCAAAATTAATGTCTAAATAAAAGCGTGCCGTTGAGTTTGCAACTTGTGTTTCAGGGCTACGCTTGAACTTTAAAAAAACAACCTTTTATAAAAATTAAAAGAGAGAAATTTAGGTTTATCTATCAACGTTGAACGCTTATATATCGTTGTGGAGTTCTCTCGTGATGACGCGATCCTGGTCGCAGGATCAAGTCATGTCTGTCATAAAAATTTATTGTCATCAAGACCAAAGGGTGTGTAAAATATCAGCTCAATCGATTGGGAACTGGTTTGAAATACAGTTGCAAGATTTGGCATATACATACTAACGAAATATCTAACCAACTAACTGACAAGGCAAGTTAGATAAAAGCTTACAAATTATGTCACAACTCGCTTTTTTAGGCATTTATTTAGGTATCGTATAGTGTTAGTGAAAGCGGGCATATGTGCCTGTATCATAAGATCTATATTTACTTAGATAAACACACCCTTTCGACTCTCTCGGGCCCTTGATAACTCAATGTTGTCTTAAGCTATATCTGTTATCTACAAACTACTACGCAATAGCACAGAATAAACAATAGTACTGCAATTGTTGCTACAGAAGTATCGCAATTTTATAGCATTTGGAGAATTTGACGTAGCAGGTGATTCACCCACGTTTCCAAAGGTTATTGAACCGTAATTGTTTACATTTAAATATAAATATTTGTTTTAAAAACACAAATTCGATCTCTGTAGCGCACTAAATTGTAGTATTTATAGGGGACGAGTAAAGGATAATAATCTTTCTGTATCCAATAGTTAAAGATACATATTTCAGTTTTCAGTTCATGACTGACTAAAATTTATTAAGAAAGGATTATAAATTCGATACTTTTCTATAGATATACCATATTTTTAAATACAAACTGTCATTTGTAACGAACATTGAAGGTCTATCAATGGCGACAGATAGCGACGACCCCGGTGGAAAATTTAAACGTTTACGATAGCCAGACATTACAACATGTCATATTATCTTCAAGCCCTGCGTCCCTGTCGATGTGAACTCTATAAAGTACGTCGCAAATTATACCTAATGGCAGATTACAGAACTCTGGCCGATTACAGCTGATTTTTCAAATTTAAGGAGGTATCTGCTACAAACCATTGCCTAAGTCCACAATGGAGTGAGATACATGGATTGATAGATATAGCTTGTTGAACAATAGAAATATGATGTATTACCCAGTACTAACTGGGTTGTGAAGGTCAGGTAGGCAGTCGCTCTATGTAAAATACTGGTATTCAGCTGCATCCGGTTTGACTGGAAGTCGAATCAAACATAGGGAAAGGCAGGCAGATGATGACGATGGCCACCTTTTCTGTTTCAGCCTTTCGAAGGGATTTATAGATACACATACTGGGTGTAAACAGACCCTTCATATAGCCGTCAACCAAGCATTCTGTACATCAAACTAGTAACTTTACTCAAAAATTATTGCTGGGAATCGACTTTTTGGGGTGAAAAATCACGTTTTACGGTAGGACTCGATGGAAAGCACTGAAAGCATTGTGCTGATGGATTGAATAGTACGGGGGTCGTGGAGGTGTCTAAAGTAAAAATCTTACATTAAAAACATATATTTAAAAAAAAAACTTGTGAAAAAGTTGGAACTTTGACCCCCAATGTCTCCGTAACTAAAAGGTTCCCAGGTATGGTCTAGAACATACCTGGGAAAATGATCAAAAATGATCGCAAAGACGGGGAGAACAAGTGCCTTTCGGCAATGTTAAGGGTCTATTTACACCCTTTAAATTGCTACACCGGCCATGCATGCAAGGACTGGAAGTTGCAACAAAGTACATAGGTACTAATGTTATAAATGCGAAAGTAACTCTTTCTGCCTAGGTGACTTCGTCTACTCGACTTAACTGTTTAACCGATTTCGATGGGGACACAGATAGACCATGACCTGGATTAGGACATAAGATACTTTTAATCCCGCAGGATAATTTACCGAACACCATGCGGGCGAAGCCACAGGCAACTAGAGTTCTAAAAAAAACATGTATTTTGCCTTTTGGTAAAATGCGATATCTTTCGAGTCATCAGTTTCTTCACCCTGACACACACACATAGGTGGACAGGTAGGTACATGAGTGTCTCACCCACGAAATACGAAAAAATCCGTAACAGTAAGACCCATATTATGTCGTTGGGTCTACTTGAATCTGGTTGACGTGACTGTACCACGCGACATCGCCGAATCCGTGTCATTGCTGGGTCAACAAAGAAAATATCACGCACCGTAGTTATCAGAAATGATACCGGGAATATCCAAATATTGTTCCAATAATAATATATTCGATTCGAAGATATCTGTATGAATAATAATCAATTCTGTATAAATCCACACGGAAGTTTCCTTGAGACTGGGAATAATTAATTAAAAGTAGGTAAATAAATGAGTTGTTCACGTTCGAAGCGGATCTCTCATTGAGGACAGACGATAGCGGATCTAGAGGAAACTCCCTCGATACCTAATCAGTAAATACTTAATTAATAAGTAATGTAATAGCCTGATGATTCTCAAAGTTAAAGTATTATCATGGGTTAATTTATTTCTTATTATTTTCCGCAATTGTGATAGGTATCTTTTTCCATAATTATTTCACTAATGTACCTACCTACTATGGATCTACAACATTATTTTTAGTGTATGCGAAACCTGAATATAGTTTGTTCAGGATAAGTAACTGAATCGATTCCAATAATTTTTAAACCGTGTCATATTTTTTTCCAAAAATATTTAAAAATGTTAGAAGTTGGATACCGAGTGACTTTGAGTACCTATCGCAATAATTTAGGTACCTACTGCCAAATTATTATTATCAATAAGCTCAAGACGACGCTGGAGGCGCACGCTGCGTGGTGACCGCGTTTTTGTGCGGACAACTAGGTAACAGAGCAAGCTTATAACTTTGTGATTTTTCATGATACAGTTTTGAAATTTTGTACATAAAAATACTAGACACATGTATCAGGTTTCGCATATACTAAAACTAATATTGTATACACAAGGACAAGGTAGAAGGTTATTATTTTTAAAAGTATGAAACCAATTAGCTCCGGATTAAACTGGCGCCATAATCGTTTAACAGAGATAATGCAAAAAAACTTTCAACAAAACTGTTATCAAATTAGCACATCACTTTTAATGCAAAAGGTGTCTACTTGATATCAGTTAAATAAAGCTATCATAAGTCGTTTCCATAAATTTTGATAAAGTGCACTCAACTGGGATGAGAGGCGCTGAAAAACAAACTGACTGCCCTATAACTCTTGAGTAAATCTATAGTTCAGCTAAAAAGCATCTTCAACTACACTGCCTCTTTGGTCTAGTGATCGCAAGCGCTGCTAGTGAGCATGATTTCTTGGGTTCGATTACCAGAACGCCCGTAGTAACAGCCCGGCTGCCCTGAGTCTGGGTAAGTGCCCAGTTGATGGAAATAGTCTCGCACCTGCATTGGTCTTCAACATAACTGGCGAAATGTGGATGTACTAGGTATAGGTCTCTGCCTCATCCTTCGAAGATTACAAGCATGATTTTATGTTAATGTTAAAAATAATCAAAAAACACGTTGATATTCTTAGTTCCCACATATGCTGAGACAGGATAAGCTTTCGGTCAAACATTAACCACCGCAAAGTTGAACTTAGACCTCCGTGTCACGACGTCGTCGGCTGGTCTGCCCGTGACACATCTGGCGAATTGGGACGCGCTGATAGGCTACGTGACCATGGGGGCGTAGCCTCGAGGGTCGGGAAGTACGAAGTACGAACTGCGGTAATAAGGACGTTGCCTTCACGTGTAACTAAACAACCGCAGTTTATTTTGGTTTATGAACTTTGCACACTACATATTACGGATTTTTTCTTGCAACGTTCATGAGGAGTGCATAGAGACACAAACATACACTCCAAATAATAATAAAAAAAAAGTATTTGCTGGTAAAATTGATTCTTTGCAACCTACAAATTCAAATTCAAATTCAAAATCATTTATTTCAATCCATTAAGAATCGTATGATGCATACCTACATTTGAGACAAAGTATTACAATTAAGATCAATTAAAATTAAAATACTTAAATTAATTATTATTATATGACTAAATCAACAATTATAAAAATTAAAACTCCAGTCACATATTTATAAAAATAGTTAATTAAATAAAACAAATTAAAACTAAAATTCTAAAATTACAATGACAATAACTAATATACTAATAATACACCTGCCTCTGAGTCATTTGTTTGTTTGTCCTACGGCTGCAAGTCCAGTGAGATTTTTGTTGAGCATATTCTTGTCTAGCAGAGAGCTATAACAGGAGAACTAAGTTGCTATAGAATGTTACAATTCAGTCAAAAAAGTTTATGTTAACAGCTGCAGAAAACCCTAATCGCAATGACAGTCAAATATTCTTGAAACGTCTGTCATTTGTAATTGGTCTAGGTACCTATTATCACAATTCACAGGTGGCCTGTTACCGCAGCTGTTGCCTACCTAATTATGTAAATACTAAGGGGTAAATACCCGTAGGTAAATAAACCCACTTATGTAAGACATACATCACCATAAAACAACCGATATCACATGAAATGAAAGCAGCTATTGATTGTGAGAAAGGCGTGGGAGTCCATAAGATAAGCATTCGATACGGAACTCATGAACTTTGAAAATAATGTTCAGCATACATATATGTAGTTCACGTGATCGCAGTGGCATCACGCGACAAACGTAGTAGGTCTATAGTATTTATTATTTATCATAATACAAACTGTAGCTGCGTATACTTACATGTGTGTTTATTGATAAAACTGCCTAATAATATCCTTTAATGACATTAACGTATATTTGGATCAAAATAACTTTATGCGACGGTGAGAGGTAGGTCTACCGAAGTAGTTATGAACAAGGATATTTTTCTGGTTTTTTTTTTTAAGAAACTTTTGCCCACACTAGGAATTTCTCCTGTATCGTGGATGCGTTTACAAACATTTAAGCTCACATACACAAACAGCCAGACCCTAAACAACTACCTGTAGGCTATACAAATATTAGCTCCGTGCGGGAATCGAACCCGCGACACGAAGCGCAGCTGTCAATCGCTCAGCCACTGCGCCAACCGTGCCGCCAAATTCATTCTTACTGTGCATTGTCATAAACTTATGTACCTCATATCTGCTCAAATGTCGACTTAGTCTGGAACAGTAGGCGTGTCTTATATTTAGTCAGGGGAACTAGTATAAGAGCAAGAAGATGATGATGGGAACTAAGTAAGTATTCAATGCAAGTTAAAACATTGACCATAATTTCAGTTCGTAGTTATGAATGATTGGCGCATTAAACCTCACTCCTGTATTTTCTGGAGGGATAGGTAGGTATGCAGATTTCGCGGGCCTGTGGACGGCGAGTTATGGGCTAGCTCGCCGTCCGGCCGTCTTATGACGTCAGGCCGTGTCGACGGCGCGTTCGTGTTCCACGCGCGCCTCAAAGAGATGTCAGCAACCACGTAGGGGTCCGCACGGGCCGATGCCTGCCAGGGCTGCGGGACTGTTCGAAACAGATACCGCGGCCCTGCAACACAAAGGGCAAAGAAGGAACATGGATGGGTTTTAGTCAGTACAAGTCTGACACTCCCTTCCGCTCCGCCCAGAGCGGGGGGGTCATTTGATGATTTCGCATTCTAAAAAAAAAAAAAAAGGTATGCAGATTTCAGAAGCATGTGAGTGTTTGTTGCAGTTCCTCTGAACATTTTCTCTTACATTATTTATAACACATTCATGTCACGTGATCGAGGTACACTAAAAATATCCTTTCTGTTTGCGAATGACTGTGAATGACCCAGTTTTGCTGTAAATAACCTTTTGCTTTTGTTTATTTTTTACAGACTGCAGCAGAGCTCAAGAAAGTTAATGTTTTTACATGCCTGTAGCTTTACATCTTTAAGACTTATAAGTCCTACCCCACCTAGGCTGCACGACTGGATTTGTTGGAACACACTCACGCATAATGTATGCGTGAGTGTGTGTAGTGGGTGACCAATGGGGACGATGAATGCCCCTGTTATGAGAAATGCGGGCTTATTGATTTCTCGTTTCTTCTGAATACCTACTTGACTCATTTAATTTCTTTCCATTTAACACAGATAAAGAAAGTCGTAAATGCGCGAAGAAATGCTTATCAGCGACTCAAAGTTCTTTAAAGATTATATACTTACTTAACAAACAACTTACGTTATTTTTCTGTTTCTTTAAGATAAGAAGTACCTATCTACTGTACTGTATAACCCACCTACATCACGTAGTCATTTATACCTATTTTTCTTTCTCAATTATCGGTCGACTGCCTCGTTGGTCGAGTGGTCGCAAGCGCAACTGCTGAGCATGAGGTCCTGGGTTCGGGCAAAGTGTTTTTGGGTTTTTCCATCAGGAATTTCTCGGTAGCAGCCACGGAGTCTGGATTTGTGCCCAGTTGATAGACTCGCCCTCTAGTGCATGAAACTTAAACATAACTGGCGAAATATAACTGTAGGTACATCTCTGCCCAAACCTTCTGGGAATACAGGCGTGATGTTATTTTATTATCGTTAGGACACTTCGAAGAATACAAACGTTACAATGCGATTTCGACGCAATAATTTCGAATGCTGAATTTAAAAATAAAAAGCTTCGATCGTTCACTGCTGCACGCTATTTTTACTTTGTGCAAGATAAATTTAAAATGAGTAAGTCTGATGAGAATGTCTGTCAATGAAAATAATGGTAGGTAACGGTCGCCGAGTCGTAAAATTATACTTTAGTGTGCCTCTAAAGAACACTCTGATATAGACTTATGATACCAAATTTCCCCTGCCCAAAACTATGGACTTCATCATCATTCTCTTGCCCTTATCCCAATTCATTTGGGGTCGGCGCAGCATGTCTTCTTCTTCCATACTTCTCTATTACTCGTCATCTCATCCGACACCTCCTTTCTTGCCATATCATTCTTTATACAGTCCATCCAACGTTTCTTTGGTCTTCCTCTACTCATATACCCATCCACATTCATACTCAAAACTTTCCTCACAACATTTTCCTCATTCCTCCGCATCACATTGGAGTTACATAGGTAATGATCGGTATAGGTAAGTCAATAAAGCCCCGATAATGCTCTTGAAACATTTCAGCATAACTACTTAACTACACACGCATAATTACCTATGTACCTATATAACTTCTGTCTTTATCAAGCATAGCTAATGCAAAGTTCCAAAATACGATATTATCCAGATACATCATAGATTTGTCGGTAAAATGAAAAGTCAAGAACGTGAAAATCGTTTAGATTAGTAACCCATTCAAGTTAGGATCAAAATATTGATGTTAGTTAAATTAATACAAAGTTCAATAGTTCAAAACAATAAGTCTATAGTTCCGCTTTGACAAACAACTTACGGTTCGATCGGCTGAAACATAGTATGTAGGTAGATCAAAATGCGTTTAGAATACTGATAGAGATTCAGGAGAGTGACAGAGGAGAGTCCAGTTAGTTGCCTGCATTACTTCGTTATATAAAGAAGAGGGTAACGGGAAGGGGCTTCAGGTAATGTAGGACGCTGACGTTACCTTCCCGTAACAAAAAAAAATAGTCTACATCACAGGGCAGCAGCGCCCAACTGCGCCATCGATGTCATGTCATGTCTTTTTTGCACCATCTTATCTTTTAATGCAGTTGTACTACTGATTTTCGTACTGGTTCTTAAGACTGCATTTTTGGCAAAGATGAGCGAGTAGGGATGCTCAGCTCAGTTGTGAAAAAGAAGCGTGACTATTGGTTAGTTTCACACACATAGTAGGTACTGCGCTACGCATCCCAGCGCATCTTTGGTAAAAACGCAGCCTAAGGAAGGCTGCGTTTACGTTAATTTACCTTGGTATGACCCAGTTCTCTAGTTAGCTCAATTGTTTTAAGATCGTTTCTTTACTAACCTATCTCAATGAAACCTGAGTAGAGTACGACGAGCACGATAAACAGCAATCTTCCGTAGGTCCCAAATGAATCTGCCTACCCACATCTTAGGGATGGTGTATGTCCATTTAACCCGATAAGTGGCAAGTATATTATTATAAATTGTAGTGCACTTGAGGAGATAGCGCTTATCTCGTCCGGGTCACCGAGGGCGCCCGGCCACAGATCACACTTTTCCCCGCAGATCTTGTGGAAAAATAACTTCTATCAACGTACTGACTTGGTGATAAAAGTTTTTTAACGAGCGTAGTTAACGGTTGCTTGGCTGTTTTTGTAAACAGAATACTTTCTTGGATAGGTACCTACAGTTTTTAATTTGAACTTTGAAGTAGGTTTAATGAAAAAGTAATTCTCAGATAAAACTCCACTTAATGTGATGAATGATGAGATGTTTTTACGTTATTGTGTTAACATATAAACGTACCATGTATGTGTATGTTTTCAAGCTATTTAAGAAACGCCGAAAATAAACAAAGTTATTTAATAATATCGACCTCTTTTATTTCTTAAACCTAACAATAATGTAGGCATAACATTACATTTTGTAGGTACACATTTACTTAAAATATATCTACTTAGTAGTTACAACATAATCGTATCGCCTCTCGATCACACACTTGTACTCAAGCGAGACGAGCAAACAACACACAGAGAGCGTGACTTAACTATGGCACAAGCCGAGAGAGCTCCCACTCACGCACTCTTCAGGTACTTGAGTGTCTTTAATAAATAATTCCTACGACGTCACTACATTACTCTTCAGAGAGGAACATTGGGTGGCGTCTTGCAAGGCTCCGGGGGCGGCGGCCGCCGATCGTCTGGCGTACGCGACTGGTAGTACGCACAGTATGGAAGTGGATCCCAGAATGTGAACAAAGCCTCGCGAGTGTCCAGCACAGTATCCAATAGCTTGCCTACTGTTGCTGCGTGGCCGCAACGTGCCGCTCCTTGGCATAAATACGGCAGAGACACTCCAACTCGGGCTCCAATAGCCACCAGTTTATTAGTATGGCCATTCGTGGTTTGCTCTTCGCGAACAAGTCTGAATGACACATGTCCAGTCATAGGCCTCGCTGGAGCGAGGAATGATACAAATCGCTGTACCCAAGCGTCAGCTTCTTCATCCCTTTGAGGCACCAGTCCCTTTCTTGCAGAATCTACCCGGCACGATACATTGTTGACCGCACGCGACTCTTTCAAAGTAGTGCACGTCACAATTCTCTCTCCCTTTGGCTCCCGAACAATAACCCACGGTTTCTCCGCACTGATTTCCCGTGGGAACCTAAATTGGGTTTTGTCTTCAGGCATGACAAAACGTAACCGGTCTCTGGCTCCACGTGCACCAGCACTTGCAATGAAATGTCTTCCCTCCTTAGAAGCTCCGCTATCGTACCACGCACGAACATCGTCGTCGTTGGCCACCACCCAAAACTGGGGTGTCGCTAGGCCAGCAGCGCGGCACACCCTCATCAACTCCAAAGGGTCATCTAATGTAACAACGTCGCGAGCGCAAGGCACAAAGCACTGACATCCAAGCACTTCTAAATGTGATTTCGCTAGCGCATCGTAATAGGCTGGAGTAGTGGAGCTCACCGGCACATAGAACACCACCGACTCCCTTTCTACTATTTCTCTAAGTGCCCGCGCGTAGGCTAGAGGATCAGCCGGATTCGGCCGCGGCACTGTGTAAAACTTATGAACTGCGGCAGAGTACTTCAACAATGCAAATTGCCCTTCTATCTCAAACGCTACAACTCTTGCGCCTGCCGAATGGAAGTTTCTAGCCAGGTGTAAAGCTTGCACTGAGCTTCCTCCACTAATAAGCACAGTACGTGGTTTCTTCTGGTTTTTCGAGCTAATGGCACGTCCAATCATCTTGAGAACTCCAAGAGGACACTGTACACACTTCCAGAATAAGAATAACGAGGCGGCGATCCATAACGTAGGCAGAACGACCAGAATTTGCTTCCAGGCCGGGTGGGCGATGAGGCTCAGCATGGCGAAGAGCGGTCGTAGCATAAGCCGAGGACCCCAAGTGATGATTCTGATGAAGCGCGGCAGCGGTGGAGGGCGCTCAGGAGATATAGCGCGCTCCTCGGGTATCAAGGAGAACGTGGAGGAGAAGGATCGCCGCAACGCCGTGAAGGGCGGCGGCTGATGCGAGCATCGTTTGACTCGCGGAGAGAATACTAATTCTGTGTTGGAGCGCGCGAGGCGACTATACTCGGGAGCACAGGCCGGCATGGCGGTTGCGGCTGGCGGTAAGACTGGCGCGCGCGCGCACTCGCGCAGCATATAAACAGCCTCGTTATCACCGCGGCGGCGGCGCTCCGCACTACACGATCCATCATCTTTGTACCCAATTAACGCTTACCTAGTTAAAAAGTAAACAAACTGGGAAATACATAATTAGATGGCAAATAAATAACCCAGGGATTAGATTAATTTACTCAAACCAGTCTTTCAATGTTATCAAGTGTGAAAGGGTGGATCAAATAATATGTAACTATAAATTAAATAATATATTTTAATGATCTCTTCAACAATTCACTACCTAAATAAATAACAATGTTGAATAGTTACTAACATTTTGAAGTCCTAAACAAGAATATATTATATATATATATATTCTTATTCTAACAAGTGAATAAGGACTAGCAATATTAAGACATTATGGTACAAGCAAATACACTAATGTCTTATAGAGGAACTACAAAAATAAATCTTTTAATGTAATGAGCTGAGCAACCTCACTGTACAATATCATATCAATTGACTTTACTTCAAATGCTGGTTATAAATGCATGAATAAAATGTATGCTGATATAGAACAAAATGCCAAACAAAATGTTACTTTGGCAGTTAAGTATAGTCATACTTCTTACACCTAAAGTAAGATAGAGTAATACAGTTCACTTTAAAAATTGCAATGATCACACTGATGTTCAACATTAGTGAAAATTAATGAAGCATCCTAATTCGTAATTCTTGTATGGTTCATGGAAGACACAACAATGATAATATTAGAGTAAACATTGCATATAGTCACTATATAATTTATACACACAAATATTATAAACATAAATACACCATGTGAAAATACTACATCAAAATAATGTTATAAATGTTAAGAAATCAAAGTTTTACCTACGTGATTGCTATTTAAGGAGGATTTGCTAAAGTAGTCCGCTAAATTAAAATTTTCTATGTTTTTTGCAATTTGCGGGTGAGTGTCAGGTTTTATGTAGATTAAAATATGATTTACAACTGTAACAAATCTGGTATTACAGAGTTATAACCATTCAAATTATCAATACAACCCTCTAAGTCCATTTAACCCCACTGAATAACTTTTTCATGAAAAAGTCATTCAATGGGCTTAAGTTGTGATTCAATGGAAAGAAAATTTAAATTTCATGGGCTACCTTGGGGCTTCCTCATTAAATACTTTATCACCGAAATTATCAACACATAACAATGTTAAGAATACATTTATTAATTATAATGAATGTTTAGTTCATTAAAAAAACAGTAACAAGTACTTTCATGAAGATACACAATATAAACTCAAGTATAACCTAATGTACATGTTTTATATCAAATAAATTAGTTCACTACATATAAAATGCTAAGTCAGTTTCCTTTAACTCAATTGAGCCATTCTTACAAACTACGTGCAACTCATGAAGTGGGTCCTTCTCATACCGGAACCTCTTGGGGAATGAGTCATCCATAAAACGGCCTAGTTTCAGTATCTTGTCATCAACTATTATCTTTTCTGCTATCAAATTAGTACCAGGCAAATTTTTTAACATGTCTGGCATTAGAACCTCAACTTTGCCTTTTTCATGTATGAAAATACTGCTCTTGCCTGCAAACTGTGCAGCATGCATGTAGACATCTCCACTTTTTAAAGAAGCTCTTAGGCTTCCTTGGAAACCTGTGATGTGAAGATTGCCTTGTTGTATAATATCAATCAGTACTGAACTGTGAAGGCTGTGTAGTTTCAAGTTGCCCATTAATGTAGTAAAATGAGATTTGTTACTATAACAAGACTTGACAATGACTGGACCTGCATGTGTTGTAACATAAAAGACTTTAGCCATTATATTGTTACAGGTAATTCCAGAATTCAATCCAGTTTTAAAATCTATGTGAATTGCTTGTAACCTCCCCTCGGACTTCACTTCTCCTTGAATACTCTCGACCATAATATTCTGTGCTTTCAGGTCAGCTACACTGACTGCCCCTCTCTGCGTTTTCACAACAAACTCCCGGCCTTCTAACTTAGCTAGATGTACTGAAGCATCATCTGTTGTAGTGACCTGCACATTTAAATTATATGGTACCTGGATCAAGCAGACGTCGCTTCTGTCCGACGATTTGTTCTTGTTGTACAGTTCCAGGCGTTTAGACGTGTGTTTCACTTGAAAGTCACTAGTATCTTTGCCTTGGCTATATAATGTCATGGTCAGTTTATTGTGAGCTTTTAAGTCGTTTACATCGATCGGCTGGATCTTCACATGTATAGGACTTTCAATAAAAATAGATGTGTTTGCATCTATAGTCTTTTCAACAGTTCTAACTGCAGTCAGTTTCTTGATGTCAGGCAAGCTGCTAAAATCTGCAACCGATAACCTCAAAATCTTGAGGCACTTATGTAAGACCCTCTGCCCCACCAATGTGAACATTTTGAAATATTTTTCACACTTTTCAAAATCATAAAAACATGATTAATTTAAGGTAATTCAATTATTTATTCGCATTCTCGTTTCCATTCAATATGACAGAAAGCAATTAACACCTGACTTTGACAATTCCTCTTTTGAAATTTTAATAAGTTTCGTTCACAGTTTCACATTCTTAATTTTGTAACATTTTATGAACGTAGATTTTTTTATTGTTATATTTGAAACCAATTCGGGCCCATGAAAAGTTGCACATGGTGTTCGTTGACCTGAAAAGCGTGAGGTTTTGTGGTGCTGGTGGGCCCCTAAGGAGAAATATTTGTCCGGCTTGTGTGGGAAATATAATATGCAGTTGATACAGTGATGTCTTGAACAGTCGATGCCTTCGGATGCATTTTGTCTACAGCAAGCACAGCTTCAATGTGACTGTGGGTTTGAAACAAGGGTTGGTTTTAGCCCTGACTTTTTATCGAAAAGATACATAATTCTCTCTAAATACCGAGGTTAATGTGCTGAGTGCCGAAAGCTCCAAGCTACATAGGAAAGAGAGGAGGCAAAAATAGGAGAATGTTGGCCTTGGTTTGTAGTAAATAAACCAAGTTTTATATTGTGATTTCGGCGGTCTCTCCAGTCTACACCCATAACTCTATTCAGAATGCCCCTAAAAATTTTGTCTCATATTTTTTGGTATTTGGATGGACCCAGGGGGGCACACTTAGCACTGTCATCAATTTACATAGACGACAGCGACATCTGGAGTTAGGTGGGATAAAAAACTTGGCACCCATCTTGTCTTGTTTGTCCAATTGTATAATATTGTTATTACTTTGTTTTTCGTTGGTAATTTTTGTTATCATGAGTGAACTCCGAAGAAATAGCAGCTCAAATATATTATAATAAGCTTATAACGAATAAATATTAATTTATTTTTAATAATAAATAAAATGACAGTATTTTGAACTTCATACGCTTTTTTTTAGTTGAGAAGTGAGAGATATCTGTAAATGGAATAGGATTATTAAATTAAATCCTCATAGTATCTTAAGTATGCATAGGTAGGTGTGTACCTATAGGTTGGTGGGTAGCTTTAGTTCACTCACCAAACTCAAGGCAGCAGCACTTTCCATACATGCAAATTTTACCACAGAGTCGTTACTCTTTTACTCTATACTTACTTTACTCTTTGGATGAACCTCAAACACAGCCAGCTGCCCCATTGAACAAGTCTTCCAGTAAACGTGAGCGCTATTACTGCGTCTTGGGTTCGAGTAGTAGCAGCATAGAATCTGGATTTTGACCGTATAGAACATCATAACTGTGTGTTATGTGTGTACCATTTTATAGTCCACCCGTGTCTACCCCTTCTGGAAAATCCATAGAGGAATAAATTATAGAAATGGCAAAGCTGGGCTTACTCCTCTGCCAAAATACAGACGCTAGCACATCAAGCTACCCGAAATTGCCAAATTTTCCGAATCAACCTAGAACCTAAAGCTTTAGCGATAAAGTTAAAAATCTATTAAAGAAGTTTGACAGATGGTAGTAACTTGATGTGCTGATAGATTGGCCATTTGACCTTAAGTTACATAAAACTAATTCATTCGCCGACAGACGCCATTGTGTATCGCTTTATGTCAAAAACAGGTCATCTCTAAAAATTATTGACTCTGCAGTTTCCTGTTGTAAAAAATTCGTGGTGGGTTAGTAGTTCAAACTTAGTACAGGAATCATAATCAGAATCATTTATTCATAAACATAGGTAATAATTACAAACAAGATCTTAGAAAATTTGGTTGTGCGCTATGGTTTGCCAATTAACATACAAATTATTTAAAAAAACAAAAAAAAAACGATTATACTGGTGGGTTTATACTTTTAAATTAAAATATAAATTTATTAGTTATCAATGTCATTTCATGTCAAAATTTAAAGTCAATTCAATTTGAAAGATTAAAAGATTAATTAAAGATATTAATGTAAAATATTAAAATGGATGTCAACATTATAGAGGTTCGTCAGTTATAGAGATTCGTCATAAAGAAACTCATCTAGAGTATAATAACATTGTTCATGTAGTAACCCGTTAAGTGTTTTTTTAAACTTCTGCAATGGCATACATTTTATTTAATCGGGTATCTTATTGTATATTTGTGGTGCAACACCAAAGAAGCTTTTCTTCATTAGAGAAGTTTTACATTTCACACAGTTCATTAATATGCGCCTGCCGCGGAAAACCAGCTACAATTTGCTTTATGTCTCAGGTTCCAAAACTAATCTAGGACATTTCGCCGCTCTCCCAAGACTCTGTAGGCAGTACAATGAATTGTCAAAGCAATCTGACATAGAGATAACCCTCCCAATCTCTAAATACAAAAAAATATTGACCACTGCTATAAATGTAGAGTAATAACTACAATTTGTATGTGAAACAATTTTATTACTTCTGTTTTCTTTTCATCAAATGCTTTTTTAATAATTATTCTGGTTTTTTTTTTTTTTGTAATATTTTCATTGTTTTATATTTTATGTGTTAACACCTAGTTTTATGGGCATGCTGTGGTCTCCAATAATTGAAGGAACACACCTAAAAGAACATTCGTATTACTGTGTCCTATATTGTGTGTGTGTATCCTTTGTTGGAGATCCAAATAAATAAATAAATATATTGAGCACGCATCGGAGTTTTCTTTACAGAACATAGTTTTTTTTAATAAATGTGGATTCAATTTAAAAAAACAATTCTGTTTCCAGGATGTTTAAGTAGACGTAATACACATACATCGCAAACATCTTTTCTGCATCCTGAAAACAAGTTCCCTATTTGTTGATTGTCCCCAAAAAATAACACCATAACGCAGAACCGATGCGACTAGTCCATGATATGCCGCTAAAAGTGTATCAGTATTTACTTTCTTTGCAAGTTGAGATAACAAATTATGCTGATTTACTTAACCGCTTGCAAATTTCTTCCAAATGAGGTTTCCAAGTCAGTTTATCATCTACAGTTATACCTAAGAACTTCGCAGTACCAACTTCTCCTATTTCATATTTATCATAAGCTACATTTACTAGTGGTTTCTCAAGCCGTTGGTGGAAGTGCATACTTTGCTTTTATTTAAATTAATTATAAGATTATTATCATTAAGCCAATTTATTATATTATTTAAAGAATTATTAATGTAATTTTTCGAAGTAAGCATAAATGGAATTATAAATTACTTTCTCTAATATTCTTGAAAATACTGGGATTTTTGCAATTGGTCTATAATTTTTAACACCAGTTCTCTCATTTCTTTTAAAAAGGGGCTTAATGATTACTTTCTTTAAACTATTTGGGAATAGACTATCAGCAATACATAGATTGATTACATGTGACAGTGGTGGCGCTATAACTTCTTTGACATATTTTATCATTTTCGTTGATATGCTGTCGTGTCCGAAAGTATTTGTATTCTTGAGGCTATTAATTATTTTAACTACATATGTCTTCATCTGCAACAGGCAACATAAATAATGAATGCGATGTCAGATTTTCGGTAAACAGTTTTTTTGTCGACGTACAATTCGTTTGTTGATTGTTCTCAACAGCCTCAATAAAATATTTATTAAATTCATTTGCTATATCCATTGGGTGCGTTAAGATTAAGTTATCATTTGTTATAGATAATATTGGTTCTTGGGGCAGACAAAATTTTGATTTGTATATTACTTTCCAGGCTGCCTTTGATTTATTTTGTGAGACATTTATAAAATGGTTATTTTGGGCTTTCTGGGTTAATTTGATAATTTTCCTGTAAAGTGTGGAGTATTTTTTAAAAACAAGTTTATTTTTTGAGTTAGGATTAAGTCTATTTGCCCAGAGTAATTGTGTCTGTTTTTTACTACATCATTTAATTCCACGAGATAGCCATTTAGTCTTTTTATTAGTAAATATAGTGACATATTTTTCCGAAAATTTTTAACGAAAAGTCATCTTTAAAATGTTCGTAAGTCTCGTTTGCATCTTTGGCGTTGTACACTTGCAGAAAAGATAGCACATTAAGTGATTTTTAAATTTGGATAAATTGCATGCTGAAATGTCTTGTTCTTTTAGTTTCCCAGAATTTCAGAGTACAGACTTTATTAATAGTTACTTTGAGTAACTGAGAAGTATGATCCGAAAGAACTAGATCCATTATTTCCGTTTTGCATTCCTTTCGGTAAGATTGCGCAAAATTGTCGATGCAAGAATTACTACTTAATATGGTCGATTCATAGAGAGCAAATTTAAGATTATATTGTAAAAGAAAATTTTCAAATTCTAATGTACTTTTGTTTCTTTTTAGAACATCGATATTGAAGTCTCCTGTTAAAATAATATTTTTATTTGTAAGAGAACGAATTTTTCGCAATATATCGTCCAGTCTTTCATAAAACACGTTGTAGTTAAATTTAGGTATTCTATAAACGCAGACAATTATAATATTATGATTTATAAGCTCTATACCACAGCACTCGAAAACACCGGTCACTGATTGTTTTGCTATTTCCGTTAACTCTCTACAATGTAATCCTATTCGAAAAAATATACAGGTTCCTCCTCCTTTCATATTTCTCGAAAAGAAGGCAGCTAGGCCGTAATTGGGTAGATGTAGCAAGCCCTCGTAACCTGACTCAACAAAATGTTCAGTGATGCAAATAACATCTATATTATTGATTCCTTAATTAAAAGCTCTTCTAACTTTGAGACAGTGTGGCCAAGAGAATATCGTGTTGGTCCACGGTGTTGTTAGCGTTGGAAAAATCGATTAAAACCAACACCATACCCCTCGAATTCTCCAAGCTATCCCTAATGTCTTTAGCTGTTTCAAGGATTTTGGAAAGGAAAGGGAGAATGGATATGGGTCTGCAGTGATTTGGCAAACTGGGACTGTACATTTTTGGAAGAGGGATAATGTAAGCCTTACGCCACAAAGCTGGGAACACACCAGTATACAGAGAGAAATTTATAATGTGAGTAACAATAGGAATTATGTTATCAGTCATAAAGGATAAGATTGTTCTGCTGATCCCATCACATTCCACAGCCCTAGACTTCTAGAATCAACATAAAAAATTTAAGGACTTCAAGATTAGTCACAAAAGAGAAAGAGAAAGAGTCATAAATCATAAATCATATTTATTTCTGTAAATTGGTTTACAAAACCCTTTTACATGTCACAACATGTTGTTTTAAAACTAGATCGGGCCTGTGTTTCGTACCTGACTACTCTGAGAAGAAACATCCGAAATAAACTCAGAGGTCACAGTCTCTTTTAAAGTCCAGACATTGCTCAAGTCATATGAGGACCATGTAGATTAATGTCCGAGTCAGGAGGTAACATTGGTTTGGAAGTTATGTCATGAATAGTTTTATTCTTAACATCAACCGAAAGATTAGCTGACGTTGAGAAGTGTTTATTGAGAACATTCAAGGACAGACTAGAAGGTAAAATAATAGAGGGAAACTTTGTCATGCCAAGTGATTTGAGAAACTTCCAAATATCAGCCGGTGAAGAATTGAGAACATTTTCACAAATGTATCGGCATTTAGATGCCCTTACCATCGGGTTGCAGCGGTTTCTAGCCAACTTGTACAGGTTCCAGTTCCCCTCACTGCGATCCCGTCTATATTTTCTATAAGCCCTGTCACGCCGTCTCATAGCCATCCTAACTCCTGGGGTCATCCATGGGGCCGAAGGGCGCTTAACAAGGACGGCCCTCAGTGGAGCCTGCGCGTCAATGAGCTGGAGAACAAACTTATTAAATATTTCAACTTTCTCCTCCACTGCCGATGATTTGACAAGATCGTCCCAATCAAGGGCTTGTGCATCTGCATTAAGCTTTTCCTTATCAAACCTCGCAAAATTCTGTATAAAAACAATAGCAGGCCGCTGCTTAGGGTGTTTAATTTTGTAGGAGAGATAAATTAAATCATGTCTAGATAACCCAGGAGCAGCGACCTGACCCTGGTTAGCAACGAGATTTAAAGAAGATGCAAGCATGAGATCGAGCCAGGAATCGCTTGAGTCAGAGTTATGATGCGTTAGACTAAACTCGAGGAGGGACAGACTCGACAACTCTGGGATCGCTCTCAACCTACGTGACCTAGGGTAGTCCTTCAAAAGGTCGGTGTTAAAGTCACCCATGTGATGTTTGTACTCTGAGGAAACAGATTCAAAGAGAGATTCTAGACTGGAAAAGTAATCAATAGCAGGTGGTCAGTAAACAAATCCTAGAACGGCCTTAACCCCTTTGACAATAATTTCCAGAACTAAGTATTCAGAGCTGCCATTATAGATGAGGGGTGAAGAGGATAGAATTTTGTAAGGGATTTCACTGCGTAAGTAAATGGCAACACCGCCGGCTCTTTTCCCCGTACGATCATTGCGAATTAAAACAAAGCCTGGTAGAGAGTAAAAAGTTGAGGGAAGTTCGGGTTTGAGCCAACTTTCGGACACCAATATAGCATGTAGGGTAACGTCACAAAATAAATCCAACATCTCAGAATGATGCTGAGGAATACTCTCGAGCGTTAACATGACACACGTTAAGCATTTATTAAATCGCTGGCACTAACTACTTAGAAAACTATTCACGGACAGAGAATTGTCACGAGATGAAAAAGACGTGGAAGAATTATGGCAAGAATAAAATGAGTCGTCAGACATAATTATTATAAAGTTAATAAGATAATTTAAGCTAAAAAATAATAGATAACATTACTTATTAAACTATAAATTGAAATAAAATTCACTTAACTATAAATTGCATAACCTTATTCGAGTGGGCAACGCCGACGGACGAAGAAGTTTGTACTACTTTGGAGCAGGCAATTAGAACAAAAAAATGAATCGTTTCATCTGTCGAATAGAGTTCATTATTAGTTGGATGTGCCCTTTTCTATGAAAATATATGATTGAATTGAGACCTTATTTTATAAAGTTAACCGGTTGTGTATCCTTGTAAAATCTGGTCGGGCACGAGACAATAGTTTTCTCAGATTTTTTTTAGTAAACTGCATACCTATTTACCTAGTTTGGTAAAATTTCTATTTTCACCGAGTTCCCATAAATAACAAAAAAAAAAAAATCGTGATTTTTTTTTATTCTTACTTATTAAAAACCAATCGTTTCTATGATCGAGTTTATGTCTTTCGGTTCCAGAACGACCAAAAATTAACCGTGTATATTTTAATTATATTAATTTGTTTCAATATTAAGACAACGTATCGCAAGTACAAAAAATAGCTCTTCCTACTCCAATCACCGGTTATCATACAATCATATTATTGTTGTGACCTCACTAGCACTTTTTGTTTATTTTCGCAGGACAATTGTATACATACAAGCGAATTTATCAATATGTGTGAAATTCTTTATTGTGTGTTTTTTTTGGCTTCTTGTGCATTTGTAGCAACCGGATTCATGTCTATGTGTGTGATTATCAAACTCCCGTAGTGTCCTGTATGTGTTTACCTCGCCTTCCGCAAAAAGTGGCAGATTTGTTCGGCGATTCGTTCCTTGCTTTATCCATAAATTATTCCTCTACGGGGAAAACAGGCGTGGTGTACTCTTTAATATTTGATTAAGACTGACGTGATGGATTATATAACTATATTACAACCAAGCAAATAAAAAGTGCGAGTGATTTGAAATATATTTAAGAAATACTAAAATTAATACTTAAAATGATCTTTAGTCGATTATTTTGTTTCCATTTTTCAATTACTGAAAAAGGCGAGTCATGTCAAACAAAATGTCAAATGGAAATGGTAGCTTAAGAAAGAATTTGGCATTTGGTTTATTTGCTGCGTGAATATTTTGATATTCAAAATGAAATAACTAAAGTTTCACCGCTATTTTCCAAGTAAACCAACCGCCTATTGCGGAACCGTTCTGTCTTTCTACGGACGTGCTACATAGCATTTAGCTTTAGTGATAGGCGTATATTGTTAAACAAGATGCAAGGCGATAGAAAAGAAACATTTTCGCGCATTAAACCAGTGTGCGATATTCTCATGGTATCTCCTACGAAGGACAGCATTCATGAGTTTAGTGGCAAAGTATCAGATTTAAAAGCAGAAGTGGTTCAGGAGTTGCAGCAGTATTTATTGTTCCCACTCATCACGCACTTGAAGTCAAGTGAAACTGAGTAAGTAAAAAATATTTATGTATAATTATTATTTTTGGTAAGCCATGGGGGAGGCCTTTGCTCAGCAGTGGGACAGAGGAGGCTCGTTTAAAATTTTTTTTTTAAATTTATTTTCAGCCAGTATCGTCCCACTATAGGATAAAGGTCTCACTTTCTCTTTTTCAACCCACTCTGTTTATAAAGAAACAAAAGTAAATGTTAAAATGAATATTTACTGGTAACATAAAGACTTTGTACTGTAATTTTTACTTGAGTACAATAATATTGTCAGATTAACGGGAGAATGGAAAAAGCAAATGTGATGTGCTGACCCCAAGTGGAATGGGACAAGGGCAGGAAGATGATGATGAAAGAAATATCTCTATGCACATCATCATCTGCCTTGTCTTTTCCCAACTATGTTGAGGTTGGCTACTAGTCTAACCGGTTGCAGCTGAATACCAAAAAGAAAGAAATATCTATCTATGGACAACATTCTAAATTAAAACGCTTGATTGTGTAGAAAGGGAAGTACCAAGGAGTCAGGCCATATGGAAGCCATAAACTGACAACAAATCTAAACTCCTTGCTGCTAATGAGAAACTTTGAAAAAACATAATAAAATCCTAGGTCTGTGGCCGGTACAGGTATTACTATGCTCATGAGGCAGTTTTGAATTTCCCATGCAAAACATGCGAATTCTCCTGTCAACTGTAAAGGCATTCAGCAAAATAATATGAAGGGAGTTTAAAAATGCATAGTTCTAGGTGTCCTTCATTTTATTTTAGTCAATCTTACAGAATGGTAGGTTAACTCATCATAAGCTTTGTGACAAACGCTAAGATTCTATTTTGATTCAGAAAGCCATATTGTCAAATCAAAGCAATTGTGAATATGGGGGCTGTTGAGTGGTGGAACTGAAGCTTGAACATTTGGGCTTACCAACTATGTGGCAATAAAATTTCAAGGGTGCCTGTAACTGGAAAAACTTTCAGGAACAAACATGATGTACAGCAGAAGCTGGTGGACTGCATGCAGATGCTGCTGAACAGGGTCGTCATCAATAGCTTTGAGATGTGCATGAAGATAGAAATAGGTCTGCTGCAGATTGTGTTTGATCACAAGAGGCCAGGAATGAGTAAGACATTTTTTTTATTAGTATTTAACGGTAAATCAAAAATCTACCTTTTTTATATATAAAAAACCCAATCCGAATCAAAAATACTGACTGCACAGCAAAATACGAAGGCGGGTCAAAAAGTTCGCGCAATAGAGGGGTTAGAGAGGGGAGAAGGTATTTTTTAAAACTGTTCTGTAAAAAATGCGATTTTTTTTTTTTTTCTTTTTCTTTTTATAAAAACGTTGCCCCACACTAGGAATTTCTCCTGCATCGTGGGTGCGCTTACGAACATTTAAACTCACATACACAAACAGCCAGACCCGGAACAACTACCTGTAGATCATACAAATATTTGTTTCGTGCGGGGATCGAACCCGCAACACGCAGCGCAGTAGCCAATCGCTCAGCCACTGCGCCAACTATGCCGTGCCATTTCAATATATATTTCGTCAATTTGCCTCCAAACAATGATTTTTAAGTTTTTTTTATTATTACAAATAATAAAAAAAACTTACATTTGCAGTTGAAAAAAACATTCCATGGCTCCCATACATTATGTTTAGGAAAATATGTTATCTAAGTACATTTTAAGAATCAATAAACACATTACAGTACATTTTATAAGTTGGTCGACTATTACTCGTAAACTTGTAAAGCCTACTTACCTGTGATAGTTTTCCTTTTAATTTAGTTAAATATGTCTCAGTCAAAACTGTTAATCAGTCAAAACTACTTTTGACTACTAACATTTACTAAGAAACTTATTAGGTTTGTTAGGTTTTTTTTGTGACCCTTTGCCAAACATTATGTTGTAGTAATTCTAGGACTAGATAGTTACAATGTTCTCAAACAACATATTTTAAATGGAGATAACGCATTTTGACATAATAAAGATGTTGACTGACACCAGTCAAAATCTTTATTATTATTACTGACTTATTACTGACACCAGGTTTTGACCAATTAACAGTTTTGACTGTAACATATATACTACCACCATGAATTTTCTCACACACCCAAACACAACCGTTTAGCCAGCTAAACGGTTCCACTACCAGTAGTGGAAGGGGATAGTTCAGTTCAGGCAGTACTATACGTATGATTTACATTATTAAATATTCTAACGTAAAAAAAAAACAACGATTTAAAAAAATATTTAATTGATGTAAATAAATTGACAGGTGATATAATAAATTGATAGTTTTATGATGTGCATTTAAAAATAAGTTTTTTTTTACTGGGCAGAATGCAGAGTTATCTCAGACTTCTACTCACAAAAACCCCACCATGGTTCCTACTCCTTGGGTTGGGGGCCCATGAGATACTTTTGCATTTGCGTGCACCCCTTTTCCTCCAATAGTGTACCAACCGAAACTTGTATTTCGGTTCCGGCCAAAATATCTACTTGCGGCCACCCTGAGGCCTACATATTAGTGCACTTTTGTAATTTAAACCCTCCGTGCTGAGCAGAGTTGAAAATCCAAAAGCGTGCTTTTACTTAGGCATTCATTAACTTAATGTTAATTAAAACGGGCTTAAGAGATCTAAAGTGCAGTGTCAATGAGCTGAAGTTGAATGAAAAACAATCATTTAACTACATATAGTAGTGTTTATCTTGCCCGGCAATATGTGAAGTCAACTGAGGTCAATGGATCAATATACAGTGCATTTGTTTAGTTATTGTCTAACTGACAATATTTATGAGCAGTGCAATTGTACTACGTTATATTAATTTCTTGGCTGTTGCAATTTGAAATATAAAAGTAATAAAAGAGGCTTTTTCAGTAGACTATCGAAAAAATGGTATAATGGTATCCTATGATCTTGGTTAGAAGATTTCATCTCTGTAGATGTTCCAGTGCAATAATTTCCTACCGCGCATAGCATTAGCATAATCAGTCTACAATGTTCCCACTACTGGGACACAGGCCTGTTCTTTAACGAAGGGTCATATAATAAAGAAATCTTGTGCTTTTCATGGCTTAACATGATGCGAAGCAAGGCAGGTCGCTAGTAAAATAATAAGCTGAAATGGAGGATCTTAGGCCCAGACGGATGTTGTGGCTAGTGGGCTACTCGCTGACTGTAGTTGCCGTGTTTCTGTATAACAAATAACAAGTTTATTGATTCTTAAAAAGTGTTACAATATTTAGGTATGATACTGGATCCCGCACTAGGATACCCTGTGTCGGCAGGATCCAGCCTCTTTCGACAAATTATATGAAGTATAAAATAGAACATATGCAACGATTCTATGTTCTGTTTTATAATTCATATTATCCGTCGATATATGTAAACTGCGTAACAAAAAATTATTTGCTAACATAAAGGGAGTGTGGCCAAAAATAAATTGTTTACCGCGACGAATAGATAACATTTTTTTGTTAGAAAATAAATTGGCGCAGCAAACCCGTCTAAATATCGAAATGTAGGATATTATATCGTTTCGTTCGTATGTGTATAAATATCGCCAGATATTCTTAAATATTCATTCCATTTTCAGTTGCAGAGGTGCCAGAAGAGCTGCAATACAGTGTGATGACATGTCTCACAACATTACTGTTGAACATCAACGTAAAGTTCCGTGAGACCATGATGAAGTCACACGTACCTCTCATGGGGAAGGCCGTCTACGTGTGCGTGCATATCGCCAAGATGGAGAAGCTTAGGGCACTCAGGTCGGTGTTCTTAAACCAGGATTTTGTCTCGCTGATTTATTTTATTTGTAACACACACTCAATCCCAATGATATTCTTTGTGAGACTTCAACAACATTCATTTCGTTGTCAAGCAGGCAAATTTTGCTAACATTGAAGCAGTGTATTACGAATTTCTTTTAAAATCCTTCGGAATGCGATACAGAAGTTTGTTACGCTATTAGGGTGCAAGTAGGTAGTTGGTTTTTTGTGGAGAAAAAATCATGCCAGGTTTTAATCTTGTATACCTTATTCTTTTGTTGACTGTACATTTCGGAGTTGTGTGTCCGTCTCCATATAACATTTAGAGACGACCAAGCTTTGGCAACATAAATAATATGGTGACTTTCAATACTTTGCTGGCCTTTCTTGATGATTTTGTGGGAATCGATTGATGCATTTTCCTACCCTTACGCCAAAGCGCTTGGACGCCAAATTGCGGACACCAGCTCATACCAGTCAATACGGCAACAAATAAAATTTTATGAAAAATGGTTAACATGAAAAAAATACGATTGATGTTTCTATAATTATACCATATCAATGTATTTTAATCCTCAAACACTTATTATCAGGCAGGTAGTTGAGATAACTAATAGCTGCTCCCAGATTTAAAAATTTAACAGCTAAAATTTCCAGAATGGCAGCTCTGCATTGCGTGACAGCGCACACAGCGACCCACCCGACGCTGACCGAAGACTACCGCATACCTAACAGGATCATAGAGGAACATGCGGTAGACATGTTGTCTCTGATCCTGCCCGGCGTGATGTCGGCGCTGCAGGACGTCGCCAACTGCACGCACAACCCCGGACATGCTGTCATTGTGGTGAGCTTGACACTCATTCCTGACCATTATTCCTGAAACTTGAGGTCTATATATATTCCCTTGTCTACTATTCAAACGGTTTCTGTGTTTTATTCGTCTATAAATAGTATAAAACTATATTTTTTCATATCCTTCTGTGTGACTGCGTTTTTGTTCTGAACTGCGCAGCGAATTTTGATGCAGTTTGGCAAAATGTGGGCTTACGTACATAAGGGTACACCCCTGCCTAACCCTTCGAGAACTGCAGGCATGATCGAATATTATGTAATAACTAAACGAATAGCAATGTTTTTATTTTAGATAGCAATAGAAGCAATGCATCGAATATTATGTGTTGCCATGAACAATAAGTTCGTGTGCCAGCCTGCCGACGTCACCGTGGAGGACTTTGCGAATAGGTTCAAAGAGAAGGAACACATAGAAGTAAGCAGTAAGGGTAATTAGTAATTTTAGAGAATTTAATTAGTAAAATCAACTACAACTTGAATTGGATGTTTATACCAATTTTTTGTTTGTTTTATTTTGAGAACAATTTTTTGTTGAACAAATTGGACAGTGGCAATGTGATTCTTGGCTCTAAAACTTGCTAAATATCACGCGCTTGTCCACAACACACAAATTATTTTACTTTTCAAAATTTTTCTTCTCAAAAACGAGAACACTATTTTTTTTTACTTTTACCCAGTAACGTTAATTTAATATTTTATTGCCATTTTATATTGCAGGTGTGGATACTAAAACCTTGGAGGTTAGGAGTCATGAGTGGTTTAGTGTTGCCGGTAAGAAAATATTGTTAGTCACCCAGGCCTTGGTCGTTTTGAGGGCGCACGAACATTTCCGAGTGAGGAAAGAACTCGCTATTTACTGTGCTAGGCTGATGTTTGAATGTGATATGTGAGTATTGAAAACTATACATATTATCTACTAGGTTACCTAAGACACTCGGGGATAATGTAGCTTTGCATTAGTGAAACAAGTTTCGGAACCCGGGCAGCTGTTCCGTTGTCTGTTTACTCCATACATAGAAACTTACAAATTTTACCTCTTTATAATATTAGTATAGATACTAACATGATAAAGTTGAACAGTTTGTTTGTTACGGGCTAATCTCTGGAACTACCAGTCGAATTTAAAAAATCTGTTTGCATTTGGTAGTCCAAACCAGGCAAAAAAAGAAACGGCGGGTGACTAGTTATTTTGATAAAATTAAGTAGCACAGCTGGGTTACTTATTGTTACATTTTTTTTTTTGCATCAAACCTGCGAATGTTGGTCACAATTAATAGCAAACATTTTACTATAGGTGTTGCGTTTTAGCACGGTTATAGCAGTGATTGCCATTTCCGTAATATCTCTTTGCACAAACCATAACAATGAACAATGTATCGTTTTCATTTCAGGACTTTGAAAAGTTTTATTTCCGTTGATGTTCAAATCAATAAATGTAGACGGTAGAAGGACCATGACCATGGAGGTCAATGACCACTATTGCCATGCAAAACACAACAACTGTACTATACTAACCGACCTACACCAGCTTCGCTCGGTGACGAATATTTCAAAATCCTTTCTTAGCGGATGCCTACATCATAATAGCTGTCTGTATGCCAAATTGTAGCCCGATCCGTCTAGTGATTTGAGCTGTGCGTTGATAGTCAGTCAGGACAATCAATTTTAGAAGTATAGAAAGTAGATATGACCATTATTTTTTAATAACTTATGAGCCAAACATAAAAACAACAAGTTATTTTCAGTGCCCTATCGTCTGCAGTACCGGTAGCACTGGACACACTCATCTCGCTAGCCAAAGACGAGTATCCGGAGGTGGCAGAGTACTGCACCAACGCGATCAACACGTACTTCCAGAGCGGCTCCGATGAGCCCAGGTCGCAGACTATCGACTCGCTCTGTGAAGGGTTCTTCTTTGTATTGACTACGCTGCCCAGAGTTATGAATAATGTTGGTAAGTTATTGTACACATTTAGGATTGTATTATGAAGTGTCTGAAGAGTGTGGAATGGAACGTAATTGTGGGACTGAAAAGGAATTATAGAAAGAAAAAGAGAGAGGATTGATTGCGGTGAACGAAGTGTGGGGAGTTGAGCCAAAGACGAGGGGACGTGGAAAAACTTTTAAATAAAGAGTTGTCGAAATTGTCTGAATTTGCTCCCAGTTGAAAGCAATATGGTCGCTCCCTGTAACATGAGACTTATGGTGATTCCTTCAATGCACTCTGCCATACATTTGCATCCCCGCAAATCTCGATACATAAACGTTTTTCGTAGAATTTTCAAATTATGCGCACTGTTCAAATTAGTATCGCGTTGCCCGACGTTCTGCACTGACGTCAAATCACTTCGGAAGAACTACAGGCACTCAACAAAATAAGACTAAAGACTAAGGTCTTCAACCAGGAGGATCTAACAGTAACAACATGTATTATTTACAGAGTCCAGTCGCAAGCTAACGACCCTGAACCAGATCTACGGCTACCTGTCGGTGCTGAGCTGCGCCGGGCTGCAGGCGCTGAGCGCGCGGCTGCGGGCGGCGCTGGCGGCGCGGCACAACGTGCAGGCCGCGTGCGCCGCGCTGGCGCAGGCCGCCGCCATACACGCCGACCTCACCATGCTCACGCAGCATGCGCATAGAGGTATCACGGACTGTTTGAGATTACATTTTGTTTAACATCGAAACCACAGAATGCCAACGAGAACACCCAAATACTTCGAAATATTTTATTCCTAATTTCGATGTTCCGATTTTCAAAAGTCCGAATTTCATTATACCTAAGAATTATAATGTCTATTATTAAAAATCAAAACATTTGCTAAAAATGAGGTTTTAGTAACAGAAACGAATCGCTGTAAATCCGACTCCACGCAGTCTTGTCTGCCCTACCCCTAGAGTGTAATTTAAGCCCGCGTAGGCGCGGAGGGGCGAGGCGGCCCGCGTGCTGAGGAGCTGGTGGCCGATGGGCCGGCCAGCAAGCCGAATCTGCGGAGGTGAGCGTGAAACACATCTGCGACGATATGCTCGCGTGGGACCGTCGAAGCCCCGCAGCGCCGGAGCCGTGACAGAAACTATGCCTGCTGCATGTTCGCTTGCATGCTGCATGCTGGCTTGCATGCATGGTGTATGCTTGTTTGAATGCAACTGACTTCAAACGAATACTTCAAACAAAACTACACAATAAGAGTGAACTATCTCAAAACAAGTCGGTAGAAGAAAAAACATTGCCCGCTGCCATATAACTCGTATCTACTTAACGCCTGAGAGAAATTATGTGTTTATTTGTCTTGATATTCAGTTTTACAAGGCGTTTTTATTTCGGAATTCTAATTAATCGGAATTCGTATTTTTGATATTTCGTATTATCATTAAGCCGGACTTTTTGTTATTCGATCTATTGAAACTCTGTATTTTGAGAATAGTAATTATGAACATTAGAAATATTGAAATTGCGGAATTTAAAAAATAGGATAAATGATAAATCGGAGTTGTTATATTCGGAATTATGAAAATCGGTATTTTAAAATTCGGATTTGTGGCTATCGGAATAAAGTTTTAAGTATTTATGTAGTGTACCCAATGCCAACATCTGCCTAGCTTTTTCCCACCAATGTTGGGTCGGCTTCCAGTCTTACCGAATTCCAATGCTCCCAGCGTCTTTCGTATGATGAGGCGCCTGGACCCTCGTGAAGTATGTGTGGAGCCTAAGCCCATACCTCACGAGGGTCCACGCGGGCTTTCGCGCGATGGCCCTCACAGGCTCTGGTCTGGTTGACGCGACCTTGCACAATGCGGCCCGTAGGTAACCAATTATACGCTACTTTTACAACTGCCTGCTCGCAATGCGTCGCGTTTTATGCTGCAGAAATACATGTGCAGTGCATCATTTTTTGTTTCTATCCTCCAGACGTAACTTCGCCACCTCCCACCGGCTCCCCGTGGTGCAAGTTCCGGCACCTGGACGACGAAGGTACCTCTGAGCGCATGCGAATGATCCTGTGCCTCCTCGGCGAAGCGGAGTGCGCCTCTCTACTGCTGGATCGACTGCTGGAGCTTTTCGAGCAGGAGCGAAGCGCAGAGCTCGTGTACATCTGTAACTATATGGCGGCAGGTGAGGGTTACGGTAGGGTCACAACAGATCCTGTTTCTCCTCGGTGAGGCAGAGTGCGCCTCTCTACTGCTAGAGCTGTTCCGGCAGATGCGGGCGCAGAGCTTTTTGCCTTTCTTCTTCATTGATATCTACATTTAGGAATGGGCATACAACCTTCTGTTTAACTAACTGACTTCTTACTTTCAAAAGTGTTTGTAAATGGTTTATTTTAATTAAAATAAAGTAGAGTTTTTTATTGACATGCCGAACATGAATAATAACTTGATTTTCCTGCAATCGCTCACGTCATACGCGAGTGGTTTGTCACGGAAGTAAAGAAGTGGTCATACGAACATAGCATCACGCCTGTAGTCCCCGAAGGTTTAGGCAGAGGTGTACCGAATAGCACACCCTCATTTCACCAGTTATGTTAAAAGTCCCATGTGATACCCCGGGCTAGCCTATCTAGGGTTCAAATAGATTCCGTAGCTGCTACTGAGAAAATCCTGATGGAAAATCCAAAACCACTTTGCCAGTTCTCGGAATCGATCCCAAGACCTCATGCTCAGTAGTCGCTCTTGCGACTACTGGAATAAAAGCAAAGCAGTGATAAAGTCAACTAATTCGTTTTCTTTCCACAGCACCAAATTCATCAGAAAGTATGGTGAGGCGTATTCTGGACGTATACTTAGAGGAGGACGTGTGGTACTTGCCTCTGGAGATAGGGTCCGATGACCCCTCCTTGACTGACGAGGAGACCTTGGACGTGTCTGTGTATAACCCCAGGGCTTGGGATAAGGACAGTGTGCCTGGTGAGTAGTAACTCCTTATAAATGGTCAGAGCGAACATTTTCACATAGCCTTCGCGTCATTCAAGTTAACATGGTGTTTGGCGGCCATGTAAGGTTGCTGGTTGTGCTGATGTCGATCCATATTTGCAGGTTTCGTCAGTTGAGTGTAACTTTAACTGAAAATTTGTTCAGAATCTGTATCCAAATTTACGAGAAGAGAAAAAGATAGTTGATGGCCAACAACAGTGTTGACGTTTTGGTGTCTTCCAAATTTCGAATCCAAAATGGCGGCCATTTTGACCGCAAATTAATTTTCATAAAAAAAATAAGTTTGTAACCAATTTTCCCAGACCTATATGAGGGCGCAATAGAAACCCGCTACACGGACATAAGCTACCGCTCCCCGCGCGTGGCGGCGCTGGCGTCGCCCAACTGTTGCGCGACCCTCGGCCACGCGCAGCGCAACATGCTGCTGTCCTGCTTGCTCACGGAGGGCGTCGGGATGATGGCCAAGAGGCTCATGGGACAGTTCCAGCCTTATCTACTGAAGACGCTGTGTTTGGTGTTGGAGAGAGTTGGTAAGTGTGCCTAAAATTGTTTGAAGTTTGTAAAATTGCAATTATTTTTGGGTTTTTTAATTCTAGATAGAGCTGTAAGATTTTTGGTCGCGAATAAATAAGTTATTATAAATTTGGATCGCATGTATTGTAAATTACCAGCGAAATAAAACAAAATGGTCCACCATCGCCAAATCTTAGACGATAGTTTAGTCGACACTTTGATATTTTTTCATAAGCGACTTTAGCATCCAGATATTTTTTATTATGACCATTTCTAGTGACATAGCCTCACTTGAAATATCAACTGTTCAGTAAAACAATACCATAATATTTGCAGGCAGTAAATACGAGATGCTGCACTTAGCGGGTCTAAAAGCTATCCACGACATAGCGACGGCAGGCGGGCACCCGACCGTCGCGGACCTCATCAAGTGCAATGCTGATTACTTCACCAACCAAGTCACTGTGAGGCTCAAGAAGGTACGATCTTACTTACACCGTATGCAGTCTCTCATCTGTTCACTTCTGGGAGTTGGTCACTAAGGCCACATTGCTGTAGGAGGGAGAAGTTTTCCACCACACAAGCCCAGGGTTGTATTTCTATATTATTATAGTAATTATAGAATTAATTCTTCTCTGACTTCCCTTTATTTTTGGAGTAGTCCTTTGGCCCTGATACCTCGAGAATGTGTGGGTTTGCTTGCCCTTCTTGACACGTATGTTAGAAATGACTTGTATAAATGTTAACTCTAATATTACAGGCTTGGAACTGTCAGTCAGCACTGCAGATACTATCGGTGGTGATGGAGTACAGCGACTCCAGTATATTGAACTATCTCTACGGGATCGTTCAAGATGTGAGTACTACTTATGAAGAAAAAAGTTTTTTTTTTTTGATAAAACCTATTTTCGATGCAGTGTTTTGAAATTAATGATTATTTTATACTAAAAAAATATGCTGCTGGGGATTTTGTTGCGGCACGCCACGAACGAGATGGCGGGATAAACAGGACAAGTTCCGTCAGAACTGCAAGAATGACGAGTGGGTTCGCGGAAAATGGAAGCCATTGCCCAGTAGCGGGACAGAGTAGGATAAGAAAAATCTCTCGCTCATATACAGCCTAATTTGAATAAATTATTTTTGGTTTGTTACTTTTGAAAGAACCCATCAAATTCTTTCTTTGCAGGTTCTAGTCCAAAGTTGTGATAAATATTACGAAAAAGATCTCTACGCGTACCTACAAGTGTTCCTAACATTCGTGGAATGTATTCGCAAGTGGTATACTATACCCGACGCCATACCAAAAACAACGCAACGCGATCAGCCCATAGACGTCGTGAAGGATCTGACAGTATTCGCAGAGAGTAAGGAGAAAGCGGAGAGGTTGCTCAATGCGCAGGAGTTTGAGCAAGAGAGCGGGCGGAGTGTGGAGGAGATGTATAGAGATGATGTGAAGAAGAAGGAAGATGATGTATTGGATTATGATGATACTGTTACAGGTAAGAAATCAACACTACCTTCCTAGACTGGAGTAAAGTTTCACAATTACGAAAAATATTCTAATTAAAACGAAAGCATTGACTATGCAATTTTATTTTTTGCTAAGTGTATCAGATTTGATTCCCGTATGGTTCCCTGGTGTCTGAATAATATTGCAATTTGTAAATGCACTCAAGCAATGTTTTAAAGATAACATTCTTTATGCAAGACTTTTTTTATTGTCTTTTTTTTGTTTTAATCTTAATCTGACATGCAAGGCACCCCTTTTCCTTGTGTTTTAAAATAATTTTGCACATCTCTCCACAGAAGAGAAGCCCCCACCGCCACAATACGTAGCAGTAATAGTAACCATCCTGAAACGCTGCCTGAACTACGTCACGTCCTCTCAACGCGACAACTCAATACTCGCGCTACAAGTTCTGGCCCGCGGCCTTCCGATACTGCGGCACTATGACGACCAGCTGCTGCCGCTGGTACATCGCGCGTGGGGGCCGCTGGTCACGAGGTTCGACCTGGAGCCGGCTGTCATGAAGAGGGCGTTTGATCTGCTTGTCACTATGGCGGAGTTGGCAAAGGATTTTATTAGGAGTCGGGCTGTCAAGTGAGTATTTAGTAAGGATGTATGTCTTGACTACTGTTGTGTAAAATGATTTTCGTCATTATCATATCAGTCGAAAAAAGTCCATCGCAACGTAGGCCACCTCAGAACATACCAAAACATAATTTAATTCCTACTAATTAAGATCATTGACATCATGCTTTTAATTTTTTGTATTTTTTTTGCACAAATTGGCTGATTGGTAGTGGGGCAACTGCCTTACTGTTCAAAATTATAGCAACATTTGTAAACAATTTTATGTCGACCTTTTATGCCCCCAATAAGCTCACCTCTGTTTATAAACCAGAATGAAATCTCGGCCCTTCTAATAAAACCTTCCTATTGCTAAAAGATAACCTATCGCGGTCTAAAATAAACCCCTTAATCCACAGGGACGTCCTCCCACACATATACACCTACCTACACAAGTCGTCAAAGGACAGCTACCTAAAGGATGTCGGCTCAGCCTACCGCAACAGTCAAGCCTACAGTCTGCAGATGACGGCACTAGCCGCACTGCCGCACCTCGCGACGGATCTCATGCTTGAAGATGAAGCGTTAGAAGATGCTATGAATTGTGTGCAGCCGTACTTGTCTAAGAAACAGCCTAAGGCTTTACAGGTGAGAAAAGCATGGAAATAGTGTTTTTTGTTCATTCAACATTTTCGACTCATGACATTACAGAATGTAAGGTAAAGTTTGGACAAATTTTTCTGACCTGATTTATTTATAGATTGAATGTTACGTTCCATATAAAAGCGAAGGCGTGTCATACGCCCTTTAGCTGTAGGCTAATAGCACTATCGAAGCTCTTGATACGTTCAACGTTATGATCACGCATAAAGCAGCAAGCATAAATATAGTGTTTAATTTGTGTTTCCAGTCATCTGCTGTGGATTTCTTCACAACCATCCTAGATTACGACTACGGCGCCGCCTGGCATCACCTCCGAGAACTATGCAACAATGACGAAGTGCTAAACCCACCCATAACCAACTTTGTGCATTTACAACCTATTGTAGGCACCCCCTTCGAAGCTAAAGATAAGGACTATCAAAATAATATTAAGTTAATATTCAAGTATATAGTATCGTAATAAATGTATTTTTAAAATATATTTTGTTTTATATCTAGGCGACAAATAAAACACTCAAATGGCAGTAATTACTTCAACTTTATTTTTTACAAAACACATTGGTCACAGAAAACAAATACCCATTTTTAATTACAGTATATAATATTATACTTATGTATTGCAACCACTCTCACATCTTACACTCAGTCTAATCGAAGTCACTGCGTTTGGGTGCACATCGCTCTAGCGACCGTCCTGCGCCGGCGCTCGTCACATTGTTAAATTACGCTGACTGATCAACATTCATTTAAACGTATGTACCACGGGTACTATTAAAAAGAGTACAGTTCGACATACATCAGGCGTCCTATACACATGGAGTCCTCGAGTTCGGCATAACCGAGTTGCAAAATATATTCGATTTTGTTGCCCCGGCCTGTGCCAAATCAGACCGACCCGAACATGCTTAGCACCCACTAAGATTCATTGTAATGCATGACTGTTAAAAATATTGTTAAATGCAATATAAGTTCGTTAAATTAGCGTCTCGTTCCACAGATACCTAATTTACTCTCAAAACATTCATTAACCAAATACATTTAATCGAACTGCACGCTAATTCTATGAATGTCGATAATCATAAGTAACTTTATCAAAGACATGAGTTCAAGAACGATAACAAAATATAATGATAATATTTCATCCACACCACTAAAATTAAATAATGAAATGGTAACATTCCGACATACTAAGGAAATAAAGGTGTATTTATTTGAAGTGTAGTAATTAAACTACCAAATAAAGAATAAGTAACATAATGTATTAATTTATAAATAATTTTAAGTAGAAAAACAAATGAATAAATTGTAATTCAGGTTTTCAGGCTTTCAATCGAAACAGGATGTAATAGTTATAAATTGGTCTAAGACTTATCAATGCCTATCTTAATACATTGTAGTGGCGTCACATAAACTTCACTTAGAGCAAGAAGGTTCCTTATATAATTTTATTCATCATCCTCAGATGAAAATACGTGCATTTCATTTGAGTAGCTGTTCTCATTTAGCCATAGACAGAACTAGAGCAATCTCAAGTGAGAAGTATCTGTATATGAGCGTGGTTGCAATGCTCGTCTGTCAGTGAATTAATAAGCCACCATTGCAACAAAATGAAATAATAAACAAAGAAAAGACGCGGTAAAACTTTAACCTTAACTGCTAATTAACAACTCGTGTGAGCAAATACTTTTAAACAAAAAATCCTCGCTTACATTAACATATAAATCCTTCTTTTATTTAAAGAAATATTATGTATCCTGACTCAGTTCAGATACACAGGTGTAAGTCTCGATTAAATTGGCTATTAGGAATATAAAAATTTTGGAGTGAACAAATTACTAAATTGCGCTTTCAAATTACGCCTTGAAGTACCCACATAATTAAGTTTTCTCACTCTTTGTAGTCCTAGTGAGAAAGTAATAAGTGCAGAAGTTTATATAATACTTTTTATAGTCCATAGCATTAATGCAACTTAAAATTAACTGAGATTATACAGTGTGTACATCTTTCGAGAGGCAATTAAAATTTCATTAAAATTAATAATGGTTTCTTGCCTTGCGCAGATTTGCTTTGTTGATAAATAACAAGAAAACAGAAAACTAGGAACAAATGCATGGACATTTTGTGTTCTATAAACATATTTAATTATGTATAATTATATTTTATGCTATATTTAATAAGATAAGACTTATTTCAGTCACCTTACGTAGACTTTAGAATAGATTGTAATAGGAGAAAAATAAGTATTATTCTTTAATATACAATAGAATAAATGTTTAAAATTGATGTAATGTAATGTAAGGTGACAAATCGTGGAATGGTTTAAATATATTAATAAATGAATAGTATAATACAAACCACCCTTAAATAAATAATACGTCTAAATTGCACTAGCTAAATTTTACAATAAAATGTCTATACAGTTTAACATTGTCCATAGTCAAAATGATATTTTTAACAACATAATTTTTAACGTTAGCAAGGGTCATGTTAAACAGCACAGACCCGTTTCTATTTGAACGAATTTGATCACTGAATTGTTTCAGATACACCTGTTTTACTAGATATGACGAGCTTACGCTCCGTTATAAAAGGGCTACAAATCTCGATTTTTTTTTCAGTTTACTCATTTGATTCCCGGATGGCTTGCTTTGTCAACTGATATGGGTCAACATCTAGCCAACAAATTCGGGCGATACTGGCTACTTTTCTACCCCATTCCGTTTAAAAGTTTTTATGAGGTAATCGGCCTTTTCTTGGCCTCGATCTCGCATTTCTTTGCAATCTTCTACAACGGAGCGAATGCTTAAAATATATATTAATGTGTATGTATTCGTTTACTTAATGTGAACACTCACTATGCACGATCACGAAACTATTATAATTTATTTAAAAGTCCTTTAAAATAAAGGAATTTGGACTGCGTCGGAAAATATGGCAGTGGAATATTATTTCCGATTGGAATATGTAGACGTTTCTTTTTATAACTCGAATGATCTATGGATGATGTCTATAAACTACCCCTTACTCGCTTGATACACATCTAGGGATCAAATTAAAATTCCTTTTGTACCTTGTATATTGTTTGACTAACTATTTAGTCAAAAGTATTCAAGTTTGATATGAAATATTGAGGTTATGGCATCGAAATAGATTGAATATAGGCAAGTAACATTATGTAGAATTTGACGATAAATATTTGTATATGAATAATTTGAACAGCTTATTACTTAAATTAATATTAAATGTATCAATCTTTGATATTTAGCTTTACTTCGTTCTAGAACACTTTTAATTATCTGCTACATTACGGCTATTACTTGCGAAATCAGTATTGAATTATTATTCTAAATTGTTGCCCTATTTAGGCGGCAGGCAAACTCTTCTCATAGCGAGCACGCTAAACAAGTAATGAACTTTATTTCCGATAGAACACAGTCCAAATTCCCTTGTACAGTACCCTAGGTGACGTACTTGCATCACTTCCACGCTTGTTTGAGCATCTTCCGGGAGGCGAAGTACTTGCTGCTGTATGTGGCGAGGATGAGGGCGCCCAGTACTACGGTGATCAGGTAGTAGTCAAAGTCATCCTTCAGGAGATCGAAGGTTTTTGATGGCGCCACCCGAGTGTAGAATAGGTCTGTGGGGACAAGGGATACATGTTAAAATTAACATTTTCTTCTTGTTTAGTATGCTTCTGTCTCATCCGCGGCGATTAGTGCGAACCTAGTAGAGTTAAAGACTAAAAACAATTTGTTTTATCGACAGAGTTCTCGGTTCTCGGTTGTGGCGTTGTGAATAGTGACAACCTACTAATATAATTTATCTTTTTCTTTTACATGGTACCTACATCTTCTATATATTTTCTTCTGCTAGAAAATAGTCGATATCTAGTCACTTATCGTCGGCGGTGGAACAGTTTCCTGAGCCTATACAATATTTAAGTTGTATAGTTTCAGCAAACGCTGATATGATGACCAGAGGTATCTGATGGAGACTGGTCGGATATTGCCACATATAGAAGTGGAAAGCTATGGGCATAGAGCTTTTCCCAGTAGTGGAACAATACGGGTTGATAAAATAAAAGAAGTTGTTACCCAGCCCAGTAACGAGCACAAGACTGGTAGACTCCAGGCCCGCCGGCGCGGCGTGTATCTGCGTGGGCCTGGCGAGCGTGCGGTTGTAGTTGAGCCGCGCGTCGCCGCCCAGCGGCAGCTCGGGCGCGTAGCCCGGCAGCGCCACGCCCTCCTCCGACACGCCGCCGCGCCGCGCCTCCAGGTACACCCACGGCACCTCTACCACCGCGCCTGATGATAACGCCACTGAGGAAGAGGAAAAGCGTGATTAGTTGGCAGTATCCTAACGTAGCGCCTATTTTCCCCGAAGGGTTGGAGGTGTGCCGATTGTACACCAAATATATCCAACGGCCATCAAATTTCAATGGACACTCAGTGTTTCCAGTCACGGAACTATATGAGCCACGTCGACTTTTGTTCCTTTTCAACCACTTTTATCGCGGAAATATTACGGAGTAAGCAACCGAGATGCTGCTATTGTCATACACGACGATTGAGTCTTTTAAACTCGAAGTCCCGTATACTCACGCAGCACATGCTTGTCGGTGAGCGAGCGCTCGGTGACGGTGGCGGCGGCGGCGGTGGGCGAGGCTGGCAGGATGAAGGCCTGGCGCTCCACGCTGGGCGCGCGCTCGGACGCCAGCGAGCTGAACGCGGCCCCGGCGGGGAGCCAGCGCGTCTTGCCTTCGTACAGTTCTAGGGTAGCTGTTGAAAAATGAATGGTAAAAATATCATTGTGACGAGACTTTTCCGTCTCTGTAAACCAGCCCAATTTAATAAACAAAACTTCACTCCTGTATTTCCCGAAGGGTTAGACCGAGAAGTACCTATAATACACCAATCTTCATCTTCATCTTTTCAGCCGAAAAGTCCACTGCTGGACATAGGCCTCCCCCAAGAAGGGGGGTTTTGCCATAATCGCCACGCTTGGCAGGCGGGTTGGCGATCGCAGTATGGTTGTTGTAGAATCAGAGAACGCTGCTGCCCATTCTCTGGTAAGTCCCTTAGTCGCCTCTTACGACACCCACGGGAAGATATGGGATGGTGCTATTCTTTACGTCCGGACACCATACAGAACTACGTCCGGACACCATACAGAACCGGACACAATACACCAATATCTGGCAGTTATCTTTAAGTTTTATATAAATAATAGGGTGTGGGTCTATTATCATCAAACGGGCATTAGAAAAACCCAAAAAAACTTTGCCTCTAATACTAATTAATATTACTAAAAATACTAATTAATATTATATTATTGATCATTTTGATGCTGCCCTCAATAGAGCAATGAAAACAAATTATCTCACCAATCTCAGTCCTGCGATGCTTGTCGTTGTAGTAGAGGTAGGCGAGGTAGTGCTCCGTGTGTACCGCCAGCGGCAGCGCGCGCGCCCGCCTGTGCGCCTGCGCCGCCACTATGGCGCCCGACGCGGCGTCCACGCACGTCGCTACTACTATGTCTGTAACAAAATTAAATATTTATATGGTAAGAAATACTAGCAAAGGAAATAATGATAAGTTGTCGTGATAAAAACCCCTACCTAATCGTAGCAAAAATTATATGAAAATTCTCAAGTGACCTGATTGGTTCATAATACAGTCAACCAATCACAGCAGTTGGCGCTCGCTTGATATATTGTTAGCTTATATTTTGTTGATTTTTGGGCCTATATTAAGTTAGGCCCAATTTCCGGTCCGGGATAACTTCGTCAAGTCTTGACGATGGCTTTGTTGTTGTTATCTTAGTCTTAAATTAATTTAGAACATGTCGATCTACGTTTTTCAATACGAACAAAGCAAGGTAATGGAAAGCTTGTAAAAAGATGTACCTTTATGCAGCGGGTCGGGTCCCTCGGTGACGAAGAGCACGAGGTTGGGGTTGACGTACTTGTAGAGCACGGAGCGGTCGGGCAGCACGCGGCCGGGCGAGTGCACGCGCTCGGCCGGCGCCTTGCCCAGCGCGCGCACGATGCGCTGACCTGGCTCCCCGCCCAGCTGCACCAGCCACGTGCTGACTGCTTCCACTGTCTGTGGGCAGAGTTGTCGATACATGTCTCGTGTAATGATCTTATGTCGCACAACTGGAAATCCGGCAAATACCCTAGGGGCAAATCTCGTTTTTTTTCGTGTACGAGGTTATTAGAGGCATTTCATTTCATGAAATTACGACTAGATTTTGAACGTAATTACGGGAATTGACCTTCTGGCAATGTGCTGGACAACACGCGCACATTCAATATTTACTCCTAATTATTTTATCGTGTGTTTGCGAGCACTTACCTGTCCATTATACACCAGCGCGTACCCCTGCACTCGCGCCGTATTCTTATCCGCCACGTACATGAACATGTTCTCTATTAGAGGTTCCGCTGATCGAGGTAGTACCTGCAATGTGTGGGAGACTACTATTATTGCAAAGTTGTTGTGTAAACACAAGACCTATTAGTTATAGGTATACATTTTCTGTAAAAAAACACTAATTGAGCAGGTTACTGAGACACCTGGTAATTATTAAATTTAAAATCCATAATATACACAAACATACATACACTCACACCTTTTTCCCATAGGGGTAAGCAGAAATCACAGAAAGCTACGTACATACTCGGAAAAGACGGGACCAGTCCCGACAGACGTGTGCCGCTTGCAAGTACTAAGCATCAATTACAATCCATCAGGATCTTCACTTCTAGGTGACCAGTAAATCAAGCTTTGACCAATGTGAGTTTCACAATTAAGACTTTATTATCATTGTTCCACTCACTACTGAGACAATAGACTTGCTCTCTTTGGTGTCTAGGCGAGTCTCATCCGCCAGCACCAAACTACCAACGTGAAAATTCGTACGCAAATCACATATTGAGGCTTCTAACTTTAAATGTTTGGAAAGTCCAGTAAGTAGTGGACTATTGCCTGAAATAATTAAGATAATAATGATTAATGACACAGTACCTGAACAGTCTCCTCCAGGTCAAGCAATATAAGAGCGTGTAGCTTCTCATTGTCAGGGCTATGCAACAACGTGCACTGTAGCAGCTGCACGTCCAGCCGGAGCAGGCGCTCGCCGATCAGTGTGCCGGTAATCGGGTTCAGGCTGATGATTACGCCGTTGCCTGAATCCTGGGTGATGAAAATTGGGTGGTTAGTAAATCGATAGTAGTTTCTTGAGTCGGTATGTTCTATGGAAGATTGTTTTGTCTTCTCAATTAGATATGGGAATCATAAAGATAGATGTTTTATAACACTGTTGCAGTAAATAAACGGGGATGTGGTCAAATTAGCTTAGTGCCTTTTTTGTTTAGTATGGCTTATTCAGGCAGATGAGGAAAAATAAGCGTCCTTTTGCTTCCGGCGGCAGAATAGCATATGACAGATGAAATAAAGTGATGAGGATTGATAGTTCAGGCTTTGTACCATATAATTCAAATCAGGGGGCTGATTAGTTTGGTACTGAAAAAAAAAATCTTTATCAGCAAGTTCGCTGCAAGTTTTGCCAGCCGATCAAGTATTCCTTTACATGGTTTTGGGGAACTTACGAGGCACTGCGTGTAATCTACGATTATCAACTTACTAGCCTACACAATGGTGTACGCAAACACATTCTCACCTCATGTTTCCCGACTATAGTGACGTAGGCGTCGAGAGGGGGATGCCTGGCGGTCCTCCTCGTGAACACAAGCACGTTCTCCGTGTCAAAGTTCGGCTCGTAGTACTGCCACAGTATGGCGCCTGATAGATTGTCCATGCCGAAAATCTAGAAGGAATTTGAGAAATTAAAAAAAAAAACAAATAAGAGCTGAAGATCTTGCTTACGATTTCATTCCATTAAGCTTTACTATAAAGGGTGTAAATAGACCCTTAACATAGCCGAAAGGCACTTGTTCTCCCTGTCTTTGCGATCATTTTTTAGTTCTAGATCATACCTGGGAACCTTCTGGAAATATTGGGGGTCAAAGTTCCAACATTTACACAAGTTTTTTTTTAAATACGTGTTTTTAATGTAAGATTTCTACTTTATACACCTCCACGACCCCCGTACTATTCAATCCATCCATCAGCACAATGCTTTGAGTGATTTCCATCGAGTACCATAAAACGTGATTTTTAACCCCAAAAAAAAGTCGTTTCCCAGCTATAATTTTTGCGTAAAGTTAAGTTACTTAGTTTGATGTACAGAATGCTTGGTTGACGGCTATGTGAAGGGTCTGTTTACACCCTGTATATCGCTATACTGCCATTGTAAGGCAAAAGCAGTCTCCAAAAAAAAAAATTGTTTTGCATCCGACAACTTGATTGGACAATTTAAAAAGCACATCAGAAAAATATGCATATCTCTTTTTTGTGCTGAATAAAAGCGATACACATATTATGTTTTCTCGTTAGCGTTTTTTTGCGTACGGGGGCAGTCAGTAAGTACTCATGCCGTCAAAGAACCAAGTGCGAGTGAAATTGCATACTAGGCACCTTTTCTTTACCGGCCATTTTGGATTCTTATGTTTATTGGAGCGGTGACAAGCAATCTAAAAAGTAGGTCCTTGAGTGATTACCCAAATGTTAGATTAGTCCCTATATCTTGCAGATTCGAAAGAGTGTCAAAATGTAGAAAATAAGGCCACTAATCAGTCAAAACTGCACACTCACCTTGCCAACATCGGTAACAAGCACAATAATCTTGTGCAGTCCGAAGTAGTCGCGCACGAGGGCAGAGGGCGGGTCTTCTTCTAGGCCTTCGCCCCTCTGGATGCTCTGTATCAACGTCTGCAGTTGTTGGAACTGGGTGTAAAGACGGCGAGAGAATGCGGCCCAAATCGAACCTGAGTGGAAAATTATAGTGAAAATATTAAGTGTTGTAGGTATTATTCCTTACTTGTGTGTGTACATGGTCATCAGAAAGCGTCTTTCTTTCTTTTTCGTGTGGTTAGCGCCTAACCTGATGACTTGGCTTTACATGTCGTCGAGAGATATCTCTTAGGCATGCTGGTTTCCTCACGATGTTTTTCTTCACCGAAGCAAGCGATAATACAATACGCACATGAATTCGAAAAATCAGACGTCTTGGGTTCGAACTCGCGACCTGACTTGGCAGTCCGACGGTCACACAACCAGACTATCACTACTTGCAGAAAGGTCAGATGTTAGACTCGCAACTGGTGTGGGTGTATGAACGTGGAAGAAGCAAAAGTGGTAAAAAAAGATCGTAGTAGGTATAGTTTCTGCATACCTTCATGGAAAAAAGACATGAATTTATGTATGTAATAGAGAAGTGGTTTATACTATTATAGCGTAGATTCGAAAGTTAAATAATTCAATAAAAATTCTATTGAGGAGTTGGACAGTACTATCATGCTTATATTACACGAAGGTGTGGTCAGATGGATTTAAAACAAGGATCATTAGGTCAGTTGGTAACTAAAGCCCTTTGTAGTGGGCCATGATGCTGTCTGCGCATTTTGTGCTTAATTCGTAATGGGTATGAAAGTGACGATTACTTTACTACACATGCACATAGCTGAATTTAAACGCCGATGAAAACGCACACATTCCATTTAAATTGATTTAGTCGTACCAATGGCGATAAGCCGCTACCGGGGTACTAATAAAATAATATCAGTTTAGATTGATATTTCTTTATCAATTGTTAGATTTTTCCATGAAGTATTGGTGAAATATATAATAAACTTGCATTATAAAAGACTAGCAAAATCTTTAGGAATTCAAATAGGCATTTTTACACACATAAAAGGTACCATTCCAAAGGCATTAGCTACCAAACCGTCAGTTTAGCAGCTAGTTTCAAAGGTGTGATAAGCATGCGATCGCTCCCACAACAGGACAGCTCGACTGTAATATGGGGCGGGACGCAACGGAAATTCAAGGGAGTCGGTTGGTCGCTTTAGAAACCGATAAAAACTTAACACGTCTTTGTAGTAAATAGCACGAGTGACTGCATGCGATGGTTGCCTGTGTACGGAAAGCCGAGGACTTCATTCACAATAGAATTACAGAGCTACAAGGGTCTTTCGGCGCATGAATGGCTTTGACAGGGGGAGTGATGTTGGTAAATATTATTGCAATAAGGATGGCAGCTGTGAAACTAATGGCAAGCAACGGTAATTGGTTGAAAATCTGGTAACGTCATTTTATATTTCAAAATAGCTTAACTTGATTGGTCAGATTGGGACCTATTCCCCATTGTATTTAACATTAAAATGGCGACGTTAGTCCGATTCTCGCCACGCGCCAAAAGATCCTTGTACAACTATATGAATATTTAAAACCACTCTTCAAATAATTTCGTTTCTGTGCTAGTAAAGAATAAACTCAAGGATTCACACACAACCACATGGCTACAGTACTTACTATACATCTTGGCAGCTAGAAAATAAGAAGATATGAATAAATAATATACATAATAGGTGGTTAGCAAATAGAAGAGAAAGAGAACAGTTGAGAAAACGATCTGTTGACACAATATGAGCGAGTACATTCTAATCACACTTTACCAAATTATTTTTTTTGACAGGAATAGAGCATTATTTCGTTGTAGTTAGTCCATCCATAGTAAAATATCATGAAAGAACCTCTTTCTTATTTTCGTTGGTTAAAATCTCTGGTTTTATTTGTTTACTCTAATGAATATTGCAATGTAGCACAAAAAGGGCCAACGGCCCTGAAGTTGGGTGCAATCGCGATACGTTAAACCTGTTTAAGACGATTATATTGGTCTTAGTAAAACAAGTTAGTCAATTACCTTCTTTCTGGTCGAACTCCGACTCGATAGCGGCGTCCAAATCCGATACCGGCAGCTCAACGAATTCGACAGCTACAACATTCGCTAAAGCTTCTTCACGAGTCCATAGTACGCGACCTGGGTAGGAAAAACGAAGATTTTTAGTCATAGATGTAAAATAATACATAGAATATTATTGTGGGACGACTCCTCAACATTACCTGACCTGACCTTTATAAATCATGCGAGTAGATAATTCAACAATGCCACATGTAAACATTTTAGCAAAGATATCACCGGTTGCCTAGCCTGGAAGAGGTTGAGGCATATAATATTCACCAGATTAATCATTATAACTTGATACCAATGATACTTTGTACTAAACCGGAACTCCAGCTTCAAAATCATTAAAATACGCACTGGTGCCCTACAGCTTCGAAGCGTATATTCACCCGTTCCGCTTCTGCTCAAAGTATAATTACTTTTTTCACGCCATCGGAAAAAGCTTTTTTGATTTCTGAATCACTAATAAAATTACACCTTATTAAACCCACCTCCTTGCTGCATAAGATGAACGGAGTCATCACCACCGCTGAACAGTATCCTGCAGATCAGCTGTTCTCTGTTAGACTTGGTGCAGACCGCGGAGGACACCTCAGGGTCTGGTAGCTTCATATTACGGTCTGATACGCGAAGCTCTGGCAGTTCTGCGCCTGTTGATATGCTGTGCGCTCTCATTGTGAAACCCTGGGGATGTGGAAGAAAACTGGTAAAGTTTTGTATGTTTTCTAATAGTGTCATTGAAAATTTACGATCAGATAGAAGGCAAAAGGATAGAAGGCATAGTTGATTGTGAAGGGGATGGCTCCTTTCAATATAAAAATAAGTATTTGAAAAAAGCATTTTATCAGCCTAATTTTAATAAACTATACCTATTTTATTATCTCTTCAAATAAGTCTTGTAACTGAGGAAAGTTTGATTTCTTCTTGCCTTATCACAAAATCAACTAGTTTTTTTACACAGTAAAAAGTTACTTTACCTGAACCTCATCCATCCAAGCCTGCAACACAACCGGACCATTCGGGATATCTATCAGCGCCACACTACCCGACAGATCAGCAACATTTGTCTTCAACAGCTCAAACTTATTATTTTTTATCATGATAATCTTCATATCATCTATGGTGAAGGCTGGTATAATACTGTTGCCATCAACAGGGCGCAGGGCTCCGTCGTATGTGTCTAAGTTGATGTAATCGGAAAGTGGGCGGGCTATTAGCTGGACTGCATGAGATGTTACGTCAAGGGTGATCAGCTGTTGACTGTCGCTCTCGCCGGATACGCAAGTGTAGTATGGAGGTGTTGTTATGCATCTGAAATGGTAAGAAAAAGTTTTAGCAATGACATAAATGATTATGAAATTTATTTATTTATTTAACACTTCAGGCAGAGTACATGGTATTTTCTACCAGCCAACCTTGGACGATGCAGAGACAAACAGTGAACATTTACTTTATGTAAATTTTAATAAAAAATCTATTGATATATTTTTTTAACTATAATATGCCCTTTTCTATCTGACTACTTTGAGAAGAAACTAAACCAACACAGAGGTTTCTCTTTAAACGATGCAGATAAGTGTCACATTACGCTTACTGCAAAGCTGGCGAAAAACTGTATCATTATCACATTAATAAAATTAGAAACAGTTTGAACTTGTAAAACCAAGTGGAAGATGTCCAAAATTACAAACTCATTAGAAGTTACTAACAAGTAGAGTGGAACAGGGTCAATATTAAAACAAATAAAATTTGCATTTCATCTCATTATCATAATTATCTCTGTGTTATGTATAAAAATAGAAGTATGAATATTTCTTTAGAAATGTGTTAGCCTCTTGACAACTACTGGTGTAAGTTCACCTTTCCACTTATGAGACGATAACTGTTGTTAGATAGAAATTCCTAATGGAAAACTCAAAAACCATTGGCCAATCTGGAAACCATAACTGACTATAGATAGTGAGTGAGTTGTTGAATTTTCCATTAGGAATTTCTCAGTACCAGTCTATAATTGTGTCACAATTACATGGGACTCAAATATAACTAGTTAAATCTGGATGCACTATACCATACTTAAAACTATGTACTTGGCAACCCCTGCTGGTTAACAAGTACATAGTTTGAAGTAGGGTCTGGATACTGTTGAAAAATGTTATTGAGGTTTAAAAAAAAACTATGTTTTGATACTGTTATGTAGCTGTAATTGATTAGCTAGCTATATTTAACAAATTTTGGTGGTCCAAATCCAAAGCCTTCACGGTCCAGATATGGTCTGCCTGTTGCTGACCACTATACTATAGTATAGGTGATAAGTTTTGATAGGTATGTAGACAGACTACAACTCAACATAGTCTCTTTTTCTAATCAATCCAGACAAATATTTAAACTCACCCATCTCTGGCCCACAATGCAGGTAACTGAGCCGTAGATCCTCTATTCTGTCCAGTGGCGAGGTTGTACATGCTGACTTCAATGTGTGAGCCGAACACAGGCAGCATGTGAATGAGCAAGTCGTTCTGAACCCACCACTCTGAGAAGTCTGCTTGATCCTCGTTTTCTAGTGTTAATGACCATTCCCATTGGAGGACACCTGTAAATAAGTGAAATGATTGAGATTCTTAGGGAGAAGCTTGTGGCCAAATAATAACTGCCACTTGGGTTGAACTTCAGGTTAAGCCACGCTTGCCTAGGCTGGTCCATGGGTTCCGAGGCACGGATGAAAATGATGAAAATCCGTTAGTCCCAGCTGTTATTTGTAGATCTTTGTAGTCAGTGGCTCGGAAATCTGACAGTCAGTCTTACTAAAGGGTATCGTATTACCCAGTACTAACTGTGTTGTGGAGGTCAGATAGGCAGTCGCTCCATGTAAAATACTGGTATTCAGCTGCATCTGGTTAGACTGTAAGCCAACCCTAAAATAGTTGGGAAAAGGCTAGGCAGATGATGATGACGATTGAGTTTCTTAAAGTTGATGTCACTGACGACAACATGGTTGTGACAAAGTTTTTGCCAACAAAATTTGAAAGGACATTGGGACCTTAAGTATGGAAAAAATACCCACAGGGAACATTAACGCGAGAGCATGCGAGTTTAGTTGTCTAAACAAAAAGTACAAAGCATTAGTTTACACAAGTCATCAGATCTAATCTGACAAACTAATTTTGTCAATTGCTCAAACTCAAAGCGTTTATTTAAAATAAATGCCAGTTACACGCACTTATAAATTGTCAAGGAGTTGATCAGTTAAAAACAAAAAGCTATTTCGAAAACCCATTCCAAAGCATAGATCATTATGTAGAAGAATAGACAAGGAACTCTATGGACACTATATTAAATCACAAGTAAAAGAGCATACCTGTAGCAGAGTCCCATCCTCGTACCAAGTAAGGGTTGGATCCTGACACCGTGACCACCTTGTCGGTTATAGCCAGAAGCTGAATGTTGCCCGTAGAGGCACTCTCGAACACATGACGCCATACCACTTGACCTGTACATATTAAATAATGGTTTATGTGATGAATGTGAGCAAAACAAGGGGCCTTAATGGAGTACTTCCTTTTGAAATAGTTATGATATTTAGGAAGATTTTCCTTTCAAGCAATACACTACCACCACCCTTGGTTGATTGATACAGAATGCCTAAGGTATTAAGTCTGCCGTTGTACCTTTTTTGTGTGCGAAACTTTTCCCTGTACAAGTTCTGCTACTAATAACTAATGAAGGAAACATAATAATCAATTGTTATTCTTTTAAAGGGACATCTTTGTAATAGCAAAAATAGGGAAATATTTTTGAAGTACACAATTTATCAGTCAGTTATAAACCAATGGTGCAAGTATTAAGGAAAATAATAAAAATATGATGGAGGTTAATTAAATAAGCAATCAATATTGTCTCTCTTGTTGTGTACATTTACATAAAATAATACACATTGAGGAAAATCTTGTAGTCTACAGAATGATTAGACTTATAGGTGATATATAGGTAATGTTATTAATTACAGCTTTGCAAGATTACATCACCTCTGAAGTATTAAAAAAAAGTTGTTTTAACTTTTAACGTGTGAATGCGGATGAAGCAAATGAAGTACTGTAGTTTCTACCTACTACCCAATGGGAAAAAGGTGTGAGTTATGTATGTAATTAATTTTTATCATTTTTGGAGAATCTTCTAAACTACATCAGAATTCTGAAGTAATTCTCAGTGCCAGATAAAACACAATGTCAAGCAACTGTAATGATTCAGCCATTGTTCATATTTGTTTATGAAATCTGGCCCACAGAGCAACAACTTTATATGTAGGCATATTTTATAGATGAGCTATTTGTAACTTTATTATTACTTAATAACAATTATTATTAGCTGCAACTTAATTATTCTTTTTGACAATTATTAATAATTATTGTAAGGTTGTATTTAAATTGAATCATTATGTTTACTAAAGTAACATACGTAAATGACTGTGCAATTTATGAAGATACTTGTTTCATTGAATGTCATTTTTAACACATCCAAAGTTCAGTAAAGTTAATTCATCACCTAATTGAATTAATTCCCAAATGTTCCTGTGTAACCGTTAAGAGTGTAAGCAGCTAATCATGGTAACGCCGGCTTGTTACATTTAAAACGGATACACGCAATAAAATCAATTTACCAGTCTTCAAATTCAGTGCAGCTAAAACATTCTCCTCGGTAGCGACAATTATCTTCTTGGCAGTAGATACAGTATCAAATTGGGAAAATTTGATCCTTCCCACGTATGTTTGACGCCTGAAAATCATAATTTCATTAAAAATTCAGTCAACTACGAGCCTACAATGACATAGAAACACTATAACCTAAAATTTATTCTTACCAGTCGAATTTTCCTATCTGGTCCTCGTAAATGCATACTGATAAGTTGATTAAACTAAAGAACACAATAAACCAATTCAATTTGTTTAAACATTTCAATAATCCCAAAAAATTGGGTTTGAAATAAATTGACAGCAGCCCCATTTCTGAGTGACTGAAAAACTCAGTGTTACTCTGTGTTACTAGTTTTGCACTTTTATGACGATATTAGTAATATTACCAGCTGAGAATTTTCCAACAGAATAAATCTGAAAATGAATAAATTATTAAATTTGTATTTTCAAGTTTTTGTCTGATTAGTACCGTATCCATTACAATAATGATGAATGGCTTGAACTGGTCAACTAAAACTTTTTTTTACTTTGCAACATTAAATAAAACGTTTCTTTTTACTTAGAAATCGCTAAAAACAAAACGATGTTGATGATTTGTAATGCCACGATAGCCTTGATTGAGCACTACCATGCTTCGTCGTTATCTTTTCAATCAAGATCTTTATCTGTTTAATCGTATAACCTGATTGTTAAGTATACTTATATTCGTTCAAAACCAGTTAAATGCTTTCAAAGGTAATTTTCGTTACCTACCCCAATATTTTTATTAGGTATTTAAATTAAGTAACTTGGAAACATGTGCGAAATCGTATTTAATAATAATTTCTGCTACTAACCTTTAGAACCCATTACTTTCATAGCAGTAAAACATTGAAATATGATGTTAGGGCGAACAAGTAGGTACCTACCTACCTCAATAGTTGCATACGAAGTCGTTTAATGAGGCAAGTCATAATCAAAGCGTCAAGGGCTGCGCTAGGCGCTAGACTGGGCAGCTTTCACCGTTGCTCACTTACATACGTAATCCAGGTGCATTTTACCGACAGGCATAGAAATATGAACTCGGTAAATGAAAAGCAAAGAGTTAATTGCGGGAAAATGGTTTAGTTCTAGGTTAACTAAGTAGATACCGACTTAGTTTGCAGGTTGTAACTACGTTTGTACGTTCATCTAACCGTTTAACGGATTATAATTAATCGCGCTTTATTTTTAGTAGCTTTAGCGTGAGTAGGTACAATAAAATAACAGTCAAATGAGCGGTAACCAAGTTATTTTTTTTTAATAAAATGTTTTAATAAATCCTGAGCAGAGTTGGACACAACTGAAGACAAGAATCTTAAAAAATCGGAAAAGACTAACATAGGAACAAACACGTGGACTGCATGGATAGTAACTTGGTAAAACTTTGAGTAAATAAATCTCATAAAAGAATAAGATCCTATATCACTAGGCAACACGCCAGCGGGTATTGATATAGAAACCGGTCAACTGCGCGTGCAATTCGCAGAGGGTTCCATCGGACAGACGGTGTCTAAAGTTACAAATAATGCACTACTTGTCTGTAAGTAATCTTCATTTCATAATATAAAGGAACTTTTTTCTTTCTTTTTTTTATTTTACCCTAAGGGCAAACTCTTCCCATGGTGTCCTTTAACAGGATAGACTTATATAAAGTAAATATGGACCTATTAAATACTCTTTGCCATTTTCAGAACGTTCTCAGACTGGAGCCGTTTACTATTCCCATAGCTGAAATTAAATCGTAGGTACTTAGGTAGCTATGTCGCGTTTTCGTGTGAAACTAAAGGTGTAGGTACAAAGTTGTAATAGCAACATGTTTTTGTTTGGGAAAAAATTTGATAGCAACATTTTTGATGTTATTGCCACGCTTACATCTTATTACCAGTAACCAAAAATTTTACAACTTCAGAACAGAACGGGCCCCAATAATAAACCTTGAGGGACATACTTAATTTGCGTTTTTTATGAAAACCCTTAATTTTTTTCTTTTATCAAGAATGAAAAATAAAGTTCCTATAGGTAACAACAACTCGGCTGAATTTCCAGAAGGATAAAGGCACAAACCCACCGCGGCACACGGATAGGCTACGCACGTATGTTACCTAAGCTTCGCTTTGCAAGAAAATGTATGTGACTGTATCTACTGCAAACTACGGACACGTTATGCATCAAATTACGTCATTAGTACATGCGAGGCTTGCTCGAATAAGGCGCTCACGTAGCTCAACGCTGTCAACGCCATGCACGCTACAGTATGCCGCGGTGCGCCACGCTACAGTTGTACTTAGTTGTGAGTGTGTAGCGTGTACTGCTGTAGAAACGTAGACCCACGTTGTGAAACAAATGAATCCACGCAGCTAAAATGCGCCGCGTGCCCGTGCACAGCGTGTACCGCGGTGAGTTTGCGCTTTAACCCTTCAGCAAAATATTATTTTCTACCTACAGCTATCATCATCATCATCATCTGCCTAGCCTTTTCCCAACTATATTGGGGTCGGCTTCCAGTCTAACCGGATGCTGCTGAATACCAGTATTTTACATGGAGCGACTGCCTATCTGACCTCCACAACCCAGTTAGTACTGGGTAATACGATACCCCTTGGTAAGACTGGTTGTCAGACTTTTTGGGCCACTGACTACCTAACGACTACAGCCATATCACAGAAAAATATTTTTCCTATCAGTGAAAATTCAACCAAAAACTTTACAACATTTTGAAGTTATAGGTTCGAACTTCATGTTTTTTGAAAATGGGTGATGCAGGTAGCAGAAAAACTTTTAGATGTCATCTCAATCGACGCCAAACAGCTTTTCAGTATTCGCTTAAGCGAAATTTCTTCTGAATATACCCGAAATAATTATTTAAGGGATTTTCAGAAGAAATTTATAAAGAAGAGTTATATGATAGATTGGTCGGAATAGTCATGCGCAACGACTATGGCTGACGCCTTTACCCAACAGGTGGACAGAAGTTATATTTAGGTTGAAAACAAAAATTATAAGTCAATAAGTTGGACAGGACTAGCTGAGCGTTCAAGTATTGCGTAACGCAATTTTTGAAGATTTTTTGCCCTCCCTCCCCGCATGTAACGCGCCGTAACGTTTATCTGTACCCTCCCCCCCCCTCTAAACTTTACGTAACATTCAAAGTGACCATAAAATCACATATTATGTTGCGCAAAGTACCGGAAAGTCGAGGGAGCTAGACATGCTAGTATTTTTTTAATTAAATTTTGAATTAAAGAGTCACACTGCAAGTCAAAAATTGTTAGCTAAAAAATAGTTTGCTCCATCTTATGTAGAGTGTCAAAATTTTTTATAGACAGGTCTTTATGCTAGCCGAATTTTAAAAATAAATTCGTAAGAACAAGTCTTTATTCTATTTAATAAGCTAGCAGCGCAGCGTTACGCCGCCGTTGTGATAGCGGTGCCACCGAGCGCCTCATGCCGTTTCGGCCCTAGGCCGCTCGGGCGCCTCTGCACTGCTGCGTGCCGCTGCTATCTTCTGCTACGTGTACAATACAATCGAGAGATTCCCCGTAAGGCATGACCGAAAAGGGTTAACAACTTGGGCGTTTTTATTCCCTAGTTTTTTTTTTATTTAAAAAAAAACATTGTTACGTAACGCGTTCTTGGATTCCCCTCCCGCTCCTATAACGCATAGTAACGTTTTACAAGACCCCCCCTTCCCCAAATAGCGTTACGTAATACTTGAACGCCCCCTGACCCGCACAACTTCATCTGCGTCGCATAAGAGAGAGAGAGGTTTAGAGAGAGTGTGAGTCAACCTTAAAAGATAGACATATGCTATCGCGGATTTTTTTTAGAACTTTTGAAGAGGAGCGATTCCGTCATACACGATTGTTGCGTAATTTTAACCGTTTACGCAGAGCACGCAACGGAAGCTCTCAAAAGGAATAAATTTTCCGTTTCAGTCGATGACAGTCATACTCCAGCTAGGTCGAAAGTTCTCATCAAGGTGCATGAAATGAGCCGTGACACGATAAAGCTGCTGTAAACTGTTGCGGACCTCTTGCAACTGCCTTCCGTCTCCATCGTCAGACCTGCGATGACAGTCATACTCAAGGCAGTTCTCACCAAGGTGCATGACATGAGCCCAATCACAATATAGCTGCTGAAAGCTGTTGGGGCCCTTGATGATAAAACTATTTATTTAAATAAAAATTAATACTACGATACGAATGTAACTTTTGTTTCTACCGGCGATCTAAATAAATGTTAGAACACAAAAGCTGCTATTGTGACTTAACTATGATAGTTAGATATATTCCCTCGCGAACGTTTTTTGTAGATAATAATGAGTAATTTAATCATGTAGTACATAATTTTTAAGTATCATCAATAGTTTTCTCAGCACACGCCAAATAATGAATTTTATAGGCAAAATTTTGCTACTTCGGATTACATTATTGCAATTTTCTTCAAGTTCTCAATTTTTTTTGAAAAAAAGTTATAGTTTTCTTACTTCCTGATAATTTAGCTTTCTATTGGTGAAAAAATGGTTAAAATCGGTCCAGTACTTTCGGAGCTTATTCGGTACAAACAAACAAATCTTTCCTCTAATATTATTAAATAATATTATTAGTATTACGAGTACATCGCTGCACAAACGGTTACCATGAATTCAGCACATGATGCGCTGGGGGGTCTAGATTCATGTGCTGAATTCATAGTAGCCGTTTGTGCGTAGATGTCGCTTACATCGTGTAAACTTAATCCCTCATGAGATACAACTTGAAAATAATATTAAGAGAAAGAAAGCATGATTTTCAGATTTCCTGAAAAATGTAATATCCGATTGTTCTGTGAGTTACATCTTCGGAAAAAGTTTCAGTTTTTATAAAATGACGTGGGTCTGGCGGTCGCGGGATCTTGGTCCATAAAAAAAACATTTGTCTAAAATATTTTTATGGAAACTTTTTGTAAAACCTACCTAATCATAACTTATGTTTATAACACGCTGAATTTCAACAAAAAGTTAAAGGTGCAGCCATATAATTTAAGAAATAAAATACATTTTTTATATCTTCCGGCTATGATTTTTTTTTGTTTCAGTGAGGCCAGTTATTGTCATATGATTTTAAACAAGGTTTTCAGTAAAGAGGTTTAAACTACTTAGTAGTTACGGACCTCTCTTCTTGATGGACTCTATAAGATCGGGTAGGATTTAAAACTTCAGAAAAATTAAGGGGGTGGACAGACAATATTATTTTGCGAAAAATGAAGCCACTCCTAGTTCAGGCTAAATTTATGAAGGGAGACGACTGAAACTTATTGCTGGGAACTACCTACCAGCCCTGGGGGATTACTATGACGTCTTAAAGTAGGAGTAATTCCAGTGTGGGAAAGGCAGGTGGCCTTTCCCACACTGGAATTACTCCTACTTTAAAACCCGATGTGAAACATTACAAAGGTATTATAGTTTATCATAACATGTAACATTATATTGACACGGATGGGGCTTTCAATAAATTATACAAAACAAATGAAATAAAATATTACAAAACCCTATAATAAAGAGAGCATAACCTTTCAAGAAAAATATGCATCTTTAAGGGTACTTAAACATGGTATAACTAAAGGAAAGCTTGGATCAATAGCCTATTCTAGTACATGCATAACATAGCATAATCAGCCTATATTGTTCCCACTGCTGGGACACAGGCCTCCTCTCTATGAGAGGGAATGGGCTATAAACCACCACGCTGGCCCAGTGCGGGTTGATAGATGTCACATGTCTTCGAATTTTTTGTTCTAGGACATGCCGGTTTCCTCACGATGTTTTTCTTCACCGTTTTGTGAGCAGTGGTGATGAAATTAATTACACAAAGTAATGCGTCTGGCTGGGTTCGAACTACTGACTGGGTTCGACTTACTGTCGTAGTAATATAAGTAAGTCGTAAGTCGGGACCGCCACCACTGGGCCACCGCTGCTCTCAGTCGGAACCGCCGGCACTGGGCCGCCGCTGCTCTCAGTCGGAACCGCCGGCACTGGGCCGCCGCTGCTCTCAGTCGGAACCGCCGGCACTGGGCCGCCGCTGCTCTCAGTCGGAACCGCCGGCACTGGGCCGCCGCTGCTCTAGTAGATGATGCAGGAGTAAAACATTATAGCAGAGAAAAAATCCTGAAAATTGCTACCAAGTTCTATAAAATGTTATATTCAGTTAACCCAGAACAGACTTTAAATACAGAATACCATCTTTCAGATTCCGTTTCCTCAATAACTGGGTATGAAGTTCAGAGAACGCTTACTACCATGAGCTACGATTGAAGTCCCGGGGAAGATTGAATATCCACCGAATCACTCAAAATCGGCTCTACCACCTTGTTGCTTGGTAAGGCTCACCTTACTAACCTGTTTAACACCATTCTTAAATTGGGAAAAAAACCCAAGACTAAGTGCCATTCCAATTTAACACTTCTGGATAAAAAAAAGGCGATATCGGCAATAACCGTCCAATCAGCCTAACTTCACACCTCTACAAATTTATTAAAGTCATACATAATGGTATTGACGAAAAGCTGGACAAACATCAGCCACCAGAACAAGCCGGATTTCGCCCTCAGCACCTTCACCTTCAGACACTAAACCAGATTTTAGAAAAAAACTCAAAATTCAACAAACCACTACTTATTTAGCCATCGTAGATTATACAAAAGCATTCGACAGCATAAAACATCCCGAAATCTTCAGATCTTTCCAAAAGCAGGAACTTAAAACACAGTATACAGATCTTATTGAAAACATATACTACGATAGCTCCGCTAAAATTAAACTGAATTCTGCAGGACTTTCTTTTGGAATACAAAAAGGTGTTAATCAGGGTGACCCGCTTTCTCCCAAATTGTTTACGTGCACACTCGAGGAGGTATTTCGGACACTGGCAGCCCCATGGAAGACCAAGGCCGTTGAAGTCGGCAGTAAGAGGCTGACTGACCTTAGATTTGCCGACGACATTGTCATCTTTGCTCCTACAGCTTGCTACAGAGCATGTTCCAAGACCTGAGCACGGCTAGCCTCAACGTGTGACTCGCAGGACAAAAGTACCTGGAAGGATATGGAGGTCTTTGAACAGCAGTGGGACATTCAAGGCTACAGAAAAAAAAACCTTTCTGCATTATCGGAGATTCAGTAATACGGGGTGGTACAATATACATTCTCTTATTTTTCAGATTTTCCGCATAATTAGCCAAAGCTACCTCCTGTTTCTAGGAATAGACCAAAGGTTACCTAACCTTTACTCAGCCCCTGCTAACATTTTTGAACTCCCTTCAGCATTTTTGTTTCTCTTAAACTTTTCTCCATAAGTTCAATGCTGGCAGCCTTCTTTTCGCGTTGACAGCAATTATTTGATTATTTTAAGTTTGTTCATAAGTACCTAGTTTGTAAACTTTTTTGTACCTACCATTTAATTAAAGCGACCCGCACTGGACCCGCGTGGTAAGTTATAGCTCATTCGATCACACAAAACTCGCTGCCTATGCTACCTGCTCTAGACAAGACAGAGTGCTAAAATTTTAGACCTTGCTAAGCTCACTCTAGCTTTCTTCTTTGCAGCATAGATACATTCTCCTGATGCGTCAAACAATCAACTCCTATTCTTGTATCAATGACAAAACAAAAACTGTCCAAGGTGGGGACTAAAGTTCGCTTCACGCCCTGTTCTATTCCTACGTCCAATTACTATATACGTACTCGTAGTTCTTATGATATAAAAGAAAAGATCAGTAAGTAAGATTTAATCCAAGCAAGAGGAGCTCCTAGGCATATCTGGGTGTTGTATCCTAGCCATAAGCCGCGAGAAAATATAATACGGGTGTACATACCTATGAATTCTTGCATGCGAAGTAAATTGCCGTAAACATCAATAAACAGTAAAGCGCTTCTAGTATTATGTAGCTGTTATGTCAGAATAACTCAATGAGTTTTAAACACGCTAAAATCTAGTCCATTGCTCCGTAGTAGGCGTCGACTGGCTGAGGTAGGTAGGAGTAAAAGGCTTTCGCGCCATTATATAAAATGGTGGGAGTTTCATTCTAACGTCTCTCTCGTACTTAAGCTGTTTGTGATATTATCATTTAATTTTATGGCTTTTACGAGCATAAGCATGAGCAGCTATTATAAAATGGTAACATAATTTTTGAATAGTATAAAATTACATTTATTCTGCCGCTGACATCATGATTTATGCAATACAATAGCATAACTCGTGTTTCCATGGTAATTTTCCTACCCAATTCAATTTGTTCCACCTGCTGAAAATGTACCTTGAGCTTGAACATGAGTTGCCATATGGATTTAAATCGGGGCCCAGGTTGGCCACAGCAAGGAAAACCTGTTCACGTAGAGATTCATGACTCTGCCCTGGGTTGTAAATGTGACAACTAGTATAGTGTCCTACCGGCCTGTCTGCACATTACAGAAACCGAAGGACGCTATCGAAGGTGCTAAACTCGTCAATAAGTTTTGGGCTGATTCAATTTGGATTGCCATTGACAAGCTAGGAAGGAATAGAGGGACTAAAAATTAAATATCTTAGGTTTATTTACAAGATCAATTATTAACGAAACAATTAATTTATTTAGCTAATTAAATAAGTAACAAAAAGCATCGCACGTAAACCACACACAAATTAACATACCCAACCACACACTAATTGAAAGTCATCAATAAATCGCTTTTTATTTCAGTAGTTCGTAATAAAATTATGGATTTTTCATTTATGAAGTTATAATACAGTCATGGTGCGTGCAAAGCCACAGACAGATGGCGGCGTCCCACATGCATTAGCGCATGTGTTGCGACGGTAGGCACACACTTTTAAGGCTTCTATTTTGTAGACAACAACCCGTCTGCAGGAAGTCTTTATTGATCTAATCAACTTGTCCCACTGTTTGACGTGGCGTTAGAAACTAACTGTGAATATCAATTAGTGTTCTGTTACTATGACACGTGTTTTCAGCACTACGTTTAACAGCATACAAATATTTTCAGAGGCCAGGGCCAGACATTTTTTTCTAACGTTGCTAAGTCAAATTACACTAAATAAAGATTTTGATAATTGTATCAAATAAGGTCGTCAAACGATAACACTAATTTAGTCATGCTCGTGTGATTAACTACTTACAGATTGATTCTTCACCTACTAGGTACATTGTCGTGCTAATCGAATAAACGGCTGCAACGCTCGCAACTGATGGAGAAATAGAGGAACTATAATCGTTCTTAGTTCTAAAGGATTGCATTTGAACCACTTCCAAGCTTCCACTCCACTCTCAATTTTGAAAAATTCAAGCGATGACAAAGCGCATCTTGCAACAGTACCAATTTCTCAAACAATCGTTTGCGATTGGTATCACCACCACATTACCGAGTAATTACCCCTCAATTGCTTTTATTCCTCTATCATCATCAAACCACTATACGTCCACAGCTGGACCTGCCGCTTTCAATAATGGACGGTCTTTAGAGCATGAATTGATGCATCACCAAATTACTTTCGTCCCTGTATTGCTAATGCTTCCTCTCAAAATTACTTGTTTAAGGACCAAATTAAGGGTTAAATGACATGACAGCTGGCTCATTAAAGTTCCAGTTAATTCCGCGGATACATAAAACATGCCACTGTACTTACTTGGCTGCAGTCAATTCGTAATCCCAACTAGGTCGAAAATCGATCGCGCATGCTATGCATTCCTTCGTAATGTTTGCAACTAGTTACCTACTAGTTTGTACAATATCATTATTTACGTGTTTGTATGACGCATGAGTGTCTATGCACTAACGCAATAGAGAGAGTTTCTTGACGGTTCTTCTCCATAGGAAACGACCACCCCGAACCGTGCACCTATTCTCGACGTTTTTATGCTTCGATTCTTCTGGATTTGTACCTACTTTCTTTCCAACTTCCTTGATCTGAAAGTGTTTGAGAGTATCTTGTAAGACACCGTATTGGAACATATTATCCCATTTATTTCTATACCATACTCTTTATTTCTAATTATGGGAACTCTTCATTTTTATTTCAAAGCAATTTAACTTTTTTATGTTGACACATACCAAGAAGAAATAATCCAAATATCACCAGACTAAATCCACAAATGAATTGGCCACAGGATTCAGTGACAGTGAGTGGGATAATTGCTGATGATTTGTCAGTTTCTCATTCATCATGAACGATGCTTCGTATCTTTTAACATGCAGATAGAAGATCTATACTTATAATTTTACCTCATTATGTAATTGCAGCATGTAACTACGACAAACGGTACCTCCACTACCTGCTTGTAGTTTAGTTCGCCCGGTATGGGTGCATAGCGTAACGATTCATACATAGCCGAGCCTTTTAATTACTTGCACATCATAATATAGATCTCAACGGTAGAAAAGCTAGATGACATGCCATGCCATACACCATCGTTGCCCATCTAACGGCTGTAACAGCTTCTAGTAATATTGCAGTAGTTTTTAGGAATACTGTGTTCTAATAAGTTTCCTTTGTGCACAGGCATAGTGTCCAAAATCGTGGTTCAGTCAATTGGGCCATTATCACGTGATGCCGTGATTATAGGTCTTCGAACGCAATTGATTGGCATACTACAATTGATTATACTATTTGCTCACTGTTTCAATGAAATACACATTTTTTATTGTGTCGTTTATTTTTTATGGTCATCAAAATTAAAGAATCCCTTTCTCTCTAATACAATCTGTTGTACATAAAGTTTATTGAGTTGAACTTACTTAGCAACAGTTACGAACACAGTTAGTTACCGACGACGACGCCGACGGAGACCGTGTAATGCCATGACATAAAGAGAATACACTGCTTTAAGCTTTCACGGTTTAAAACTAAACTTATATTGTCACTTACGGGATATCTTCAGTGATTATCAATTATTTTGAGCTCCTGATATTTCGACGCTGTCATCTCGCGATCATGGCGCTTGTAACAGTTGCAACAGCGTCGAAATATCGAGATCTCAAAATAATTGAAAATCACGGAAGATATCCCCGTAAGTAGGATTGCTAAATATACTTTATAATGACGTATCCTACTTTATTTTTGGTAAATATACTTTATTCTTTTGCATAAAAGTAAAGTATGTGAAAATACTCTATTTCCAGTCTTTACTGTGATGCGAAAAATATACACTTATTACTGAACTATTATTAATAAATAACTATTATATAATAACTATATAATATAATAACTATTATATCGATACTTTCAAGGTGAAAGCGCCAGCCAGTAGCCGGCGAAATGCAATTCTCTTACGTTTTTTTAATTTGCAGATCAGTGTCAGGTTGCATGTTGATGAAAATATGATTCGCGTCCGTAGCATTAATGTAGTTACATAACTATTTCATGAAAAAGTCATCCAATGGGGTTAAATGAACAAAAGGGTTGTTTTGATGACTTAGGTATACTTAATTGGGGGGGAATATGCAATTATTTTAAAAGTTTAGGTGACAAGTGACCAATAGTTAAACATGATTAAAGCTAAATGACCAACAGGATCACAAAACTATAGAAATTTATTAACAAGCCATGTGGCTTGAACACTGAAAATGAACTAAACAAAAAAATTTAGAATGAAATGCTGTAACCATACTATAGACCGACCGCTTTAATGAGTCCTCGCGAAGGTATCAATTTAAATGGAATATTCTGAAGGTTTATCACGTATTGGTTCAATTAGTATCGTAATACATAAGTGGATTATGTTTATTTTAAAGCAAATAACCTGTGGGATATTGTTAGGACTTTGTGGACTCTTAATGAGCCTTTGATGGGGCAAGGCCGAGGACTCATTAAACAGGTCGGTCTATAGATCTCTTTACGAATCGAATTAGAACAAAGAAAAGCTGATAATTACTTCGGTTATGAATCAAAAATAATATTGCAAAGACTTGAAAAATCGTTGCCAGAAATGGTCAATATTTTTCAGAAAAAAATACTATGGGCAATAATAGTGGCAATATATGTAGGTAAAATTAAAAATGCATCTGATAGCCTTCCATGTGTTAAGAAAATTATTTCTTATTTACTCTCTATTCCCGCCACGTCAGCTCACACTGAAAGAGTTTTTCAGTAATGAATCTAAAATGCCAAGAAGAGAGAAACAGATCATCTATAAATTAAATAAAAAAATATTTACTTGTTTATTTAAATTTTAATTAAGATTGTAAAGAGCTTCCAAATATTCAAGAACAATAAAAAATTGTTAGCGTGTGCTAGAAGCACGCTAAAGCATGTTTTCAAGAGAATAAATATAAATAAAAAAATTTTTGAAAAAAAAATGGTTTTCTTCCAAATACTTATTTTTTTTCTACTTAAAAACGTGATAAGTTATTTTTTTTTTCAATTTTGGGACAATATAAGTTTATTTTATAAAGAGAAAAGTTGCAAATTAAATGTTAGGAGACCCTGATCTTCAAATGTGTGAAAAAAAACCTTTACCAAACAAGTAGAATAAATGAAAAAGAACATAATTCTTCATCTTCCAAGAAACACAATCATGATACACAGTTTTATAACAAAATACAAAGAAATAAATAATCATATCGAACGTTACTTAAGTACTGCAAACTAGATTAAAACGAATGAGCTCAATCATGCGTCGCAAACTCTCAACCCGTTATTTATTCTCACAGTTCTAGGCAATGAGCAGACCTAGGCTGCCTATTCTATTGCGACATTATTAGAGTCTAGACAAGACTGGTGTGAAATTCGCACCGGCCATAGCTTTCGCGATTTCAATGGCTGAGATTGATCGAGAGAACCGGTCGCGTCGAGGTGTGCTGCACATTCGACCATATTTTATTTGGGAAATATTATATTTTTAATAACTTTACGTAATGTCTTAGTACACTGACTGTCTGATCTTGAAATATAATAACAGTATAAAAAGTCACCTTATTTTACGCCGCATTATCGGTCTTTACTCTTCCCGTATCTCAGTAGCCTAGATTTATAATTTTATATTTATACTTAGCATATCTTTAATATAATAAAAGTTGTTTGCTGGTGACCAATCGCTGATAACTTCAAATGCACTGAAAATATATTCCACAAACATTACCCAACTATCTCGACCTTCATTATTTTAGTAGTCCTCCAGTATAGAATATTACATGCTTGTTTTTGCTATCCTCCGACTTATAAATAATACAAGATTGTACATTTTAAATTGCAAGAACATTTTTAATGAAATGATCGTGAACATCGCAAGATGATGTATCGAATGGAGCATGAGCCGAGACGGCCGACACCGTCAGCCGGCCGCAAGGCGGCGAGGGGGCGCTCAGACCGGATCTCAGACCCTAAAATAAAAACATCTATCGAAATAATAATACGCACTGCTTACCCAGGACAAGTACGCGAAACGAATGGCGTTGACCCCCTGAACATTCCCATGCTAAGTTGCGGCCCAACTGGATTTTTCTTAATGGTAGGGTGGTACTACGCTTATAGAACTGAATAGGCCTTTCAAACGTGTGTTTGGACTTATTAGCTTTTATTTCTAAGACTAGCTTTCATGGGAGCTTCGTTGCCGTCGGTATCGAGCATCGCAGCAATTGATGAATGGCTTTCTGTGGTGACACTTAAAATTATTTAATGAGATTAATTTTGTGTATTGTTTACGTGTTGAGACATTTAGGGACGGGACATTCTTGTATAATGTGCTGGCAGTTACTGCAGGCTGCAGCAACAATGTTATAAATTAAATACTATATAATTAAAGTCATTTTATAAACGAATAACCAAGATGCATGTGATTGAACTTGTATCTAAGGGCTATAGCACCATTTTTTATTAGTCTATCAACAGGTTTGCACCCTAAAATGTAAGTAATAACAGGAATCACTCAAAAGAATCTCTTTCATCTTGTGAGAAAGTTTCTCATCCATTTCGTTTTGCAGAAAAGGATTAAGGGCTTGCGAATAATCAAAAGATAGGTAGCCCCCTAGCGCATAATAGCCTAGACACATAATAGACAGATAGGAGAGGTCAGATGTCACAATGAATTTAGACCTTTCACCCTTCTGTCTGGATAGGTTCCTTTCGAACTTTCCATACATCCGTCCGGACCCGTCTTCTGAATTGTATAATTTAACCGTGCCGTCTTTTCATCCATTCTGCTTTTGTTCGAAGAGCAGACAAACCCGTTGCCACGGCGGCATAAAGAAATAAAAAAATTAATGGATGTTCGAACAATGGGGAGAAATTGTGATAGGTGAGAGTAATCTTTTACGAGCAGGGACGATTCTTGTTCTTTTATTTTCCGCTAAGAAACCCCAATTGTTGAGGTTAAATAGGGTCAGTCCTATGGGACGATCCAATACCAATTTTGAATTGTAAATTTTGTTTGGTGCAACACTTTCGTATTCACAATTTTATTTTCAAGTAGATTGCCAAATGAGAGTGACCAGTGAAGTGGATCCAAGTTAGAATTATTTTTTTAAATGTTAATCAAATTAGGTTTATGGCAGTCTGTTAGTTTGTTATTATTTAAAAAAATATGTTTTTTGTTATGCAAAATTAAGTGTTGTGTATAAATTATACAGTGAAACGGTAGTGCAATTTCCAGTGAAGGACAGTAGACATCACTCTTCTGAAACTGTTAAGGTGGGTGGTTTAAGTTTATTAATCAATACGCATTTGACATTATTTCTCCGAAATGTTAGTTTTATTGTGCACTTTCAGTTTTCTTTTCTTATCCATGTAGACTACCGTGCCGGAGAAAACGATTTTTTCTTGTTAGAGTGGCGCCACTGTCGTGTTTTGTAAACTAGCCACTGTCTCTATCTTAATAGCTTATGAACGAAGTTTGGTGGCAGTTTGCACAATTTTTACTGTGGCCCACGACTAAGCTGTTCTTAAATCTCTTGATTTAGTTACAAATCAGGTTTTCCTTCGTTTGGCTTAGGTATATTATCCACTGGCAAATATCGGTGGAGGCAATGGGCCAGCTATGTTAGCAAAGTATAATATCATTATTTCTGGGTTTTTTGGCTAAGCATTGGAAATTTTCGTTTATGAATGTGCCAGTAATCTTTACATTTGTTGAATTGTCATCATGCCAGTTAATTGTGTTTGATTTTCCTAGTCACAATTACTTACACACAAGCAAACAGCTTAATTTATTATTTTACAATTTACCGCTAGAAAAGCATGGCGAAAAAGAGCAGCCTTTTTGCGCGGTAATGTAACAATATCTCCCAGATCCAGACGGAAATAGAGATACTTATCTTTTACATACATAATCTGAACATACCACGTGGGAATGCTCGTTTCGTTAAAGAATTCACAAATTGCGCCGACAATTCAGCACCTGTTGAAGCTGATATTTAGTTTTCTTCATTTCACCGCCCGCTTGTCAATGAGCCTCATTTCAGGCTTAATAAAGAGTGTGTGAAGTTGCGAGACCGTTGAGTCCTGTTCGACTGTTATAAAATTCTTGTTAATTCGTAAGTAGAGCTTCGAAAGTCTTATAATAGTCCAAGTTCTTATAAGATGAAATAAATCAAAGTTACAATTATTGCAAAGTATTCTGCACAAAATCGTAGACTCCTTACACATAAGTCGTTCATGCTGGGTATTGAAATTTATCCAGTTCGATCGTGCCTACCTGTAAAAAAACAAATCTAACATTTTTCAGAATTTATTCGGACAATTTAACTACCTACCTTACCGGTAATAAAACATCTGGGACTTTACAAAAATAACAACATCCATTTATTTTTAGGCTTTTTTGGCCCTTAGATATATACCTTACAGACTAACAAGAAGAAGATTATTAAACACATGAGAGCCACATGAATTATAATGCTATTCAAATAAGAATAGGAATGACTATTATCTGTCAACTGTCACTTAAAAAGTACGGATAAAGTCATAAAAACGATTTTTAAGATCAAGATAACTTTAATAAAATAATAACGACCATAAATATTACTAAAAAATATTTGCGGAAATTAAAATTGTATTGCAAAACATACTTTTCAAGTGACAGTTGACAGACGTCATTGACATTCTTATTCTAATTTGAAACGCAATATACTTTAGACGTCCCTAGATATTCCTAGATACAAGAATTGATAATTGAACTATCGACGAACGATCAGAAATATAGCCATACAGAGAATACTTGTACCTACCTGTTTCTATTTGATTGGTCATTACTAAGAACTGTCTAACTACTTCTACGAATTAATTAAACATTGTGTTTTACCGGTGATTAAGTTAGTCGTAATAGAAGGAGTCTATTAAGCAATAACAGGATGCTGACAATTTCCTGTTTTAAGAAGTTATTCTAGCATCTTACGCAAATTCGATTTTCATTCATTCTTAGCTTGAATTTATAAACATGTTAGTTTCTTGTAATGCCTGTTGAAATATCGCATCTTTTCTGCACTTGGGCAAGTAGGTAGGCTAGTATAAAATTAATTGATTTAGCCTTCTGCGTAGATTTAGATTAATATGAAACATTTAATTTATTATAATTCTTGTCTATCCCTATCTAGTTATTTATGTAGGTTCTAGTTTAGGATAAATATCAGGTTTTTTAAAATAATCATTAGTATTATTACCAGCAGCATCATCCATAAAATGTAAATGATTACTTATCTCATACCCATTACCCGAATTTATCAATTTTAAATTGCAATGATGCAATTTAACTGAAGAATTAACTGAGAATTGATGCAAAACTCTACCGTTTCTAACGAATACGTACCTACAAGGAAATGCGCACCGCTATAGTAACATGGCTTGTTTGTTAACATACGTCATCATTACGTTTAATTGGCAACGCGCTAAAACGAACGCTCCCAGTTAATGATCTACATTTTCAAGAGGCCGGTCTTCGACGCACATGTACCTACCGAGTAAACGTTAGAAAATTCGAAATAGGGAACTCAAACCTCAATGTTAATTCACGATAGTGCATTTGTGTGCGTGGTACCTACCTACTGTGTTCGAATTATGTAACTACCTATCATGAAATCAATGGCAGCAACGTGAACTTGGCTGCGTGTTATTGCTGCAGTGATGCTGCACTGAAGCAAAATCAAGAATATAGCTAGCGCGTGTCTGATGTATTAATGAAATGAAATTGGTATGTTTGATAAAATAATCTTATGTGAACAACCTACTATGGATACCTTCATTAACATAATCTAAAAACGCAACACAAAACACGCGTTGCGAATTTCAAATACCGCGCTACTCGCTTCCACACAACATTTTATAATAGGCACATCTGTGACACCAAGGCCCAGCCAGACGTGTCTATAGTAAGAAAAAAAAAACAATTTGTGGTCTATTGAATATGCGGCGCGCCGCGCACTTTGCAAAGGTCGAAAACCTCCGCGACAATAGGCAAGAATCTTCCACGATTTAATTGCAATTCGCAACTAGTGCACAAGAAAAACTTTCAATATTAGAAATACAGATAAGTAGAGTTTGATACATAATAGGTAGACACCTACATCCTATGCAACAAATACAAAAACATAATAAAAATATTTGCGACGCGCGACGCGTCGATGATTACTTGTGCCGGCCGCGAAGACGCCCTTGAATTAACAAAAAAATAAACAAATAGCAATGACCTCGGCACACATGATAGACACGATTACTTACACTATTATTCAAACTGAGTCAGGTCAGATTAGGGCGGCTATTATAATTCATAGTACTCGTTTTGTGAACACGTTATTATAAAATAGAACTAGAATCACCGGCTAGTTTAATTTGATAAGGTGACGTCATCGTCGTCTGGGCCCCCAATTTGACGTCAGCTAGTACAGTGACCCACAAATCTACAGACACAATAAATTCAGCAACGTACGATGCGAAACCGCGCGGGGGTCAATGAACTGTTGACGTATTTAAAATACGCACAAGTAGGTACCTTATCGCGAAATGTAGTACGCGGCGCGGCAAGCGGAGCGAGCTTGCTGTGCTATGTGTTTGCAAAATGGTTATTTATAGATGTGAGTGTCCGTGACGGATGGTTCGAGTTATTTCTAAGGTCCCGAGAATTGGTGAGTAATAACATTAAATGACATGAGTATTCATTAAATTCCCATCAATGAAAATCAAGTATAAGATTTACTTACAACAAGTTCAATTTAATCCTCATATGTGCGGCCAAAAAAGTTTTATTTAGGATGACTGAATGATGTAAGAACTGGTTGACTTTTTATTCGGTAAAAACAAAATAATTTACCAAAAAAAGATAAAATGACAGCAAATTCCTAATATAATTGTCAATTTTCGAAAATAGTGATGTTCTAATAATATTTAACGGTTTATTCTGTAAAAATCTGATAATCGGTTTTTTTAAGAAATACTTGTCTAATTAATTTTGATTAGCTGACTGTCAGAATATTCTTTCCGCGGGATATTATTAAAAGTTATCATGTTAGCGAAATCTTTTCTCAAAACTTTAGTCAACGCCGGAAACTCTGTGAGAGTTCGTTTTGCTGCTATACTTTTATCGCTATTGATATTAAGAAAATGTGAGAAAGGAAGTGTGTCTGTCGTGGTGCTACAAGACACACTACACCCGAGTTCTTTCTTTGTAAAGAAAGGAAGAGTCTGCATCGAGTGTATGAACTATTTTCGACTTCATATTGCCTTTCTTTAAGGTTCATATTAGCAGTAAAAGGGCCGTATTGGAACTTTGTCCGTTCAAAACGAGGCACCCGCAGTAGCTGCCCTACCTACCTACCCACATAATGCGACGGATACAGATCCGAGTTTCTTACAAGCTTACACATACACGCGAAGTACGAAGGCCAGTTTTAAATATGTGTATGTGTCGCGAATACATACGGCTTCGATGATCAGCAGGTGTAAGCGAACTAAAGGCGAGGGGTTATTGCGATTAACTCTTTTATCCCTTCGTTTCCATATCAAAGAGTAATGAACCTTGTTCTACTATTGGACAACGTCGATTAGTAACCGTGTGATTTTTTTTTATAATGGATGAAATGCGATGTTGCAATATTTTTGTGCTGGCTGTAGTGTTTAATAAATAATAACTTGAACATTTGAAGTCTAACTAGAATTATTGATTAAACCAGTTCAGTTTGAATGTATGTTAGCGGTCTAATAAGAATTAACAGGATGCTTTTGTTTATATTCCAATAATGATGAATTGTCATAAATTGTTTTAATTATTATAAGATTCTAATTGGAGGCCCATTTCAATAAATCTATGAAAATAATTTGTGGTATGTTGTCTTATGATTAACATATTTATTATAATTATTTATTTAAGAAATGGACACCGCATAGAGACAAAACCAAAGTACTCAACTAATTGTAACAACAAAGGCGAAACTGGCAGTGAATCGATTGCGAGTAACGAAGGTCAAAGGGTTTGCAAGTGTGCGTATGTATGCAAGTATGCAGGCGAGCTCGGTGCGGCGTCGCTGCTGCACGCCTGCACCGGCGGTTGCAACACCCTCCCCCCTTCATTCTCGGCTTCTCGCTCGTCGCCGTCTTGCCGCTAGCCTGTCTCACCTCGCGGCCGGCAGCCTTGCGCGACGCGCCGCGCTCTTTCACATTCAAAATTATTCGCAATCGCAACCATTGCAAAAACTCTCTGTGCAATAAAATACTTAATATTTCGATGCGTTCACAATTAGTTTTAAAACAGAGAGGTAGTTAAAAGTTAACAAAGAAATTAAGTGCCTTTTTAAACTTTGAATGCACTCCTCGTTGCATGTCCCGCGCGTCGTTATGAGAACCCCGTACTGGCGGTCACGTTGACGTCGCGCCGCCATATCTGTCTCGGCCACCAACTAGCAAAATTAATAGGTAATTATTTTCGTGTACAGTGTTTTTGATTGATTTTGTCGTTCAGTGATTGTGTGTTAAAGTGTTTTTTATCTTCTGGCATCCTTTGTGGTGATTCCAACTGGATTCTTTTTGGAAATTGAGGCGCGCGCCGGCCGGTTCTTATCGGGTGCAATGCAGTTGCACTCTCAACTTATTGCAGTTTTGCATTCACCAAAGTTTCCTGCGCGGAAAGTTTCTAGTGTTTATAATCATCTCCAAGAGGATTGTAAATGTGTTTTAAAGTGATTATTCGTTAAAAGTGATATGTGAAGCGGTTTCTAAAGAGCTGTCACAGTTTGCTGTGTTATTTCGGTCATTGACCGCCGGAATTCGCATCTCCTTTAAATTAGTGGTGTTGTTAGATTTTTTGACATAATTCCGATTTTCGTTTTTTAGGCTCAAAATTGTGTCACTTCACTAGAAGAATGCAATGACACGCGCATTCTCTTTTTGAAATTTCACCTTCACCCGGATGGAATGAGGAGTGCACAATCCCATTGTTTCACAGTTTCATATGTTTGAACATCATTTGTTTTTTTGTTTTTCGGACGATTAGAGAGTTATCATTTTCTTCCAAAATTACAAAAATTACAAAATAAAGGTAAATATTATTCTTTTCCACAATATTATGTAAATAGAAAATATGTTGTTATCCAAAAAATATTTATTGTCATTGCTCACACGCGTGGCTTCCTTGAATCGCTGCTGGATGACATCATTGTAGGCAAGCTACAAAAGATCCCAATTTCTAGTGCACAAAGTCATAAAATAATGAAGTTTTCTCTAAACTTTTATCTAAACCCCAAAGATTCAGCAGTTGAGTGTAGTGTGTGTAACATGATGATGAATGTGCAGAATGGCGGAGGGCAATGGAGAAATACCCATTGAAGAGGTACCTGGGAAGGACTCCGATGTTGGCCGAACACCGGATTATCGCAAACTCATTGACTACGGCTTGGATCCTAAGGTAAGCATTTGAGTTCAACAGAAGCTAAAACTCTTAGTTATATCTGTGGTTGGCTTGCACATTAGGGCTGATTAAAAAATAGTAACTGCCAGCAAGATTTTTTTTTTTGCAAAAAATATTTTGTCGATATGAAACTTAGATTTAGCGAACTTAGATTTTGTTTAGTTACAATAGTGTTATTTATTGATATTTTTATTACATAGTTAAGGTAAATAGTCTAGATTTGTACAAGTACTTGGTACTGGTAGTAATAATTAAATCTCATGAGGCACCCGTCTCGATGAAGTTCCTTAGTTGTTTCAAATATTAGAAATGTAAACTGCTTCAACCTTATGAAAAGTCATTTTATACTCTATGTAGGTGTAATAGAGGCCAATTTCAGTTACTTGTAATTTTTTTGTTTTATTAAATTAAAATAAATTCTTATTGGAATCTGCTTGGAATCATATTCTACTATGCACAAATATGAATGTGTGCTTATTAGAATCTTATAGTTGTTTTACTATACATGGTTGATAATTAGATTTTATGTACATGTTGCTAATAGTTTGTTTCTTTATGTATATGACTCATATAATAAATAGAAGTGACTAACTAGGTATTGTAATAGAACTGTTAGGGTTGTAGCATTCAAATTCATTGTAGGATGAAAAAAGATCAGATTATTCAGTAATTATTCTGTATTAAGTGCCCCTAGCCAAGTTTAAGTACTATTATTTTCAAAAGGTAAAATAAAATGTACCTATCAAAATCAAAGTTGATTTTCCTCAGATTCCTGATGTACCTAGTCAGTAGTTGTAATAAAAGTTGGTTCAACACCAATGTGTAGGTAATAAAACAGGTTTAGTGCTCAGTAGTACTGATTTACAAATCTTATCATAGATTAGTTCTTAGAAACTCTTGTAGGGATTCCAGTTGTTATGTTGACACACCTGAAAAGTTACTTGAAAGAAAAATTATTATGTTGGTAGCACTTATTTTGCACTTTCTCTGTGTCTGTGATAATGTTGACCTTTGCCATTTAATATCTGGGCACCTGCAATGCATGTATACAGGCTTGCATGTTTTTAAAATTGTTGCCAACCAGAAGGCTATTAAATGTACATATTATGAATATTATGGTTATTCTAGTGCCTTTGCTCATTTTTTAAATTTAAATGTAATGTATGGAAACCCCATTTATTCTATAGTGAAATTGTATGGAGCAGTGGCTTTATTACCAACTTAATGCAGTTTTCTAATATGGTCTAACATAGTATGCAAGCATAATTTGTTTGGTTTATGGGTAATTTTCGCCAGTGCTCCATTGCGACTTTACGTATTCCGATAGGCGGTATTCATACTGGATTCCAATAAGGTTAGCCAACTGACTGCCTAACCCACGGTCATGCAGATAGGTAGGTGCAAGTACCTACATGTTGACAAATTTATCATTCGGAAATCCTTATACGCATGAGGCCAGTGCACACTGGTATGCGCCGGGAGGGCCGACGGCGGCGCGGGGGGCGGCACTGAGTAATTTTCCTCGTCACTGTCCTTTGCAACTTTAAGTTTAAAACATATCTTATTATTTCGAAGAAACCACGTCGATGCTTGCATATGTCGATAGCCTTGTATATTTACCGACATAGTGACGCTTTGGCACCCTTTATCTTTACATTAAAATAACTATTCACTTGCGTGAATTGCGATGGTCAGTGAATTTCTATATCATCGTAAGGGATTGTCAAGTGATATGAAAGATATAATGATGTAACATACTGCAGTTATCTTGAATAATATCTAATCAAGAATTACATTCTCCAGCTTTAAATTCATTTATATGGGCTCGACACTGATATCTAATAAAACGAACAGTCGAACACGTACTTACGCAAATTTGTAAGTAACGTTCTCCCGCCACTTGTGAACCGCCCCTAAAATTAGGTTACTACAATACTGCCAAAGGCTACCACTATTATATCTCTACTGGTTATGGATTATTGAGGTCTTTAAATCCAAAAAGATTCACAATCGTGGACTCCAGCGGTACCACGATCTGCCTTTATTGGTACCGCGAATACAACTTAAAATGGAATAGACAATGCTCGTACCCACACTCCAATAGCCTCCGTGAGAAACGCGTACACTGTAATTTCTATATCGGTAGAAATTGTGTTTAATGGTGAATATTATGTCGTTTCCAGGTAGCAGCCAAGCTCGACGACATTTATAAGACTGGAAAGCTAGCGCACGCCGAACTGGATGAACGTGCGTTAGATGCCTTAAAAGAATTTCCATCCGACGGTGCTTTAAGTGTTCTTGGACAATTTTTAGATTCAAATCTCGAGCATGTATCTAATAAAAGTGCTTATTTATGTGGAGTCATGAAGACCTATAGGTGAGTACCCACGTTGTATTATTTCGCTTGGCAACACGGATCAAAATATTGGACGATTGCCAAACTGCCCGGTATATCTGGGTCACAATCTTGAAAAATTGATTTGACATATTATAAGCCGCGTTGCGGACAACCGTTGAATTTGAATCGCGCGGCCCTCTGCGTGAGTAACTAGGAAATGATGCTGTTTTATGTACTGCACGACCTTGTCTCGGAATGGCAATGTGAAAATCGACGCACAATTTAAAAATACCTTTTTTGCACAGCATCAAGGCTTGACAAAGCCAATCACCGGTTAGGGAGTTTCGAACCAATCAAAATCATTGTTCCTACCCAGTCTGCCGAATTAAAGATGTCGTGTCGAACTGTCGACCTTTTCGAGAAGAGGTCACTTCGATACCGACCATTAAAATGCAATAAAAATAATTGCCGCGTCTGAAATGCCCTCATAATGACACTAGGCAGAGATGGCAAGTTCCGCAAAGTTTAGCACTCCCATATCTAAGTAGCATAATCGTGCCTCCGAGGCTGCCAATGCGGTGCCGGCCAGCATTCAAGCTGTTCCGTTAATAAGTATAATTGTTAGCTATACCGCGTGTACATAGGTGGCGCACGGGGGCTATTGTGATACTTTGATTTCTACCGAGTAGAAAGATGCGTTGAGAATCTTGGTAAGCGCTTTCAAATCGCGAGATTTAGTTCGATCACATGGAGGTCGTTTGTTTTTAATTCTCTTCTAAAGTCAGGGAGAGTAGGTTCATTGTTCCCCTGCGATAGTTCCCTTGAAGTTTAAGATCAAACGGTTGATGAAGCGAGAAAGTGAGTCGTTAATTGATATGTGACACAGTGCTTGTAGCAGGAATGCTCGCTCCGTGACTGCCTGACGGATCATTTTGCTTGTGTCCTCGTGTTTATTTGCGCCACCCGTCGCAAGATTAGATTACGGATGGTCATTAGCCCCTGTGCAGTCGATGCAGAACCTGTTTGCGAGATTTAATAAAATGCTAATTGGAATTATCCTTAGTGGCCTTTATTAAGGAATGGCTGTGTAACTTTTTGGTTTCCAATTTGCGTTTTTTGTTCAGAAGTCGTTTTGGTCTCGTATAGAGTCTGCAACAGGGCTGCCAAAGATGACGCCCCTGGGGTAGGATTCGTGGGATGGTTTGCTAAAATATTAGTTTTTATAAGAACCGCAGGTCCTAATTAAATTTGGACGCAGAGTTGAATACACCATTGAGAAAAATCCGTATCATCGAACGTCAAAGATTTCGCGCCTTTTTCCCGGATTCGTATCGGTCGTAGTGTGAACCTCCCGACGGAGTTTGTTTCTCAAGACTTAATAATACGTTTTGCGCTTCATTCACATGTAGAAGTTATGCAAAGAACTTTGTGGAATATCGTTTAATCTCTTTGTTCGACCAGCAATGATTTTTTTTGGTTTTATAACCGATTTCTAGTTAAAAAGGAGGAGGTGATGTATTCATGGCGTATTTTTAACATTGATTTCGAAACTAGACGCGTGACATTCGTTATAGACTATCTTCCCCAAGTGCTTATCATCATTGCAAAGGAATTGATCAGTGATGTGCTATATTTCAGACAGAAAAGCAGGGCGGGCGTGCAAGGAGCGCCCGCGCTGTCAGCTACTGTCCAGGTGAAGGGCCCTGACGAAGAGAAGATCAAACAAATACTGGCCCGGACTGGGTACACGTTAGATGTTACCACAGGTCAGTATCGCGGTTAGGAAAGGGACTGGAGACGGAGACCTTTGACTCAAAGATAACTAGTTCAAAGAGAATATTCGTTTAGAGATAACCAACGTTAGTTTAATTAGTCAAATCGACACATTCTAATCGTCTAATGGTTGCAAACTGGGTGATAGTAATCTAATGGAGTAGTCTCTATTCGATCAGAAAAAGATGATCTAAAGTTTAGATCATCTGTAGTCCCTTTTTGTCATTTACTATCTACACACAATTGCTCATTGATAGATCGGATAGTTTCACAAAAAAAAAAACTGGTCACCATTCTTGTTTTTCCACATTTATCTTCTTAACCTTATAAATACATTGTATTCTTAAAATAAACAATAACATAAATTGTGAATGCAATACGCATACACGTACATTGTACATGCGAATAATAAAGTTCTCAAGTTTTGCGTGCAATGCGGCGCGAAGGACACCGCGTACTTCATTAGTTTGTCCTTTCATTAATTTGTGGATAAATATATTTGTTTGTTTCTTTCTGTTATGCCGTACTCTCAAACAAGGAACAAATTGACGATGAGACAAAAACATAAACCAGATTAGGATGGTCTGAAGTTTCACTGTTGCTAGGTAGACATAGGGGGTTTTTAAACAAGTTACTTTTGTGTAGGACCACCCTTCTGTTGTCGTATTATAAATGTTACAATGTAGTCTCAAATTAAACTTGTTCTGGTTTCACATAAAACATTACTTGACTGATCTTAAAAGCCGTGGGTTTTTGTACTTTTGAAAATTCATGTCTAGCAATTTTTTTTTTTTGTAATAATGATACTGCAATAGCAGTTTTATCTTGAAGAGTGGTATACTGAGGACGTTTCCTTATAAGATTATTATAAACCAATATCGGAACTTGACCACAGCTGGAATCAAATTCCACCAATTGGAACCCGATACTCGACCTATAAAAATCTGATTAAGCACAATTGGAATCTGGTCTTCAACTCGTATCAGATCTATAATAGAATCAGTAATCTGATTGTTCCTATCTATCTGAATGTTATCGGAATCCATATCGAAATTATTAGTGTCATTTGAGTAAAATTGTCTTCTAGGAATTTGATAAGTATTTTTAGAACTACATATACAGGGTGTAAAAGAATAAGCGTAAAACTTACTCTGTGATTCAGACCATCAAACTTTGGACTTCCCAAACAAAATATCGCACCGGCTGACTAAAATTTGTATGAAGAGGCCATTTTTTTTTCTCTACCTTTATTTCTTTTTTTTTCATAAAACCGCTAGGCTTTAGCGTACTGACACGCCAACAACTGTGCTTAGCTTTTGGGACTCGAATGTAACGTTGCGTTACATGAAACACGCGCAATATGGTTTAAGACTCGAGTTAGGATAGGCCTGGTTTCCACCGAAGTGGAGACGAGACGAGCGGAGCGGACGGGAGACTTGCAAGATTCAGCCAATCATAGGAGAGACGAAATGTGGATTTCAACCAATGTGATTGTAGAATTCTGCACGTCTCTTGTCGCCTCCTCGGCTCTCGTCTAATCCGAAACCGGCCCTCGATCAATTTGGGAATCTTGTTTGAAATCGGCAGGCAGCACTGGGCTGGGACTTGAAAATCATGTCTGAATCTGAACCATCAGTAGTTTTGTTTAGGAGGCTGCCATTTCATGGATTTTATTTGGAATATTTAGAACCCGTTTAATTTCATTGGTGACATTCGCTCCTAGTTGGCGGCTGCCTATTTGATCGGGTTTTTATCTAACTGGTAAGTGGTGCTGGGCAGGTCAACGGAAGTACGGCGGGTCGCCGCCCGGGTGGGAGGGCGGCACGCCGGGCGCCGGCTGCGAGGTGTTCTGCGGCAAGATCCCCAAGGACATGTACGAGGACGAGCTCATCCCGCTGTTCGAGCGCTGCGGCACCATCTGGGACCTGCGCCTCATGATGGACCCCATGACCGGCACCAACCGCGGCTACGCCTTCGTGACGTTCACGACGCGCGAGGCCACGCAGCGCGCCGTGCAAGAGGTGAGCCCTCGGCGCAGCGCGGCTCGGCCGTCCGCTACGCCCGCAGTATGGCGACTCCCACGCTCGGGAGACTTGATGTCGCCATGTCGTCCGGGGGAGAGGTCATTCGCATAAATGTTAGAGTAGCTAATGCATGTTACGTGATGTTCTATGTATAGTTTTGGTTTCTATGATTTCATAAATCCAGTTTCATTTTTGTTTTCGATGTTGCTCTCTTGTCTAAATAGCTGGAACAAACCTTTGTTTCACTTGATCAATGTTTGCTCAATCAATGATGAATGAAAATTACCACTCCCTCGAACTTTAGTGTACAATAAGCCGTAGAGTTGTTGAACAAACATTTGCTACAAAGATTGGTGCCATCTGTGGGCAGCGCGCGGCGTCCCCGCAGCCTTGACGATTTGCAAATATTGTGATAAGCAGCGGCCTGCGCCGATAGTGCGGCACCTATCTTTGTGCGATACATGGATGTTATCGAGCACATCTGTACCAATAGCCAACATTACAGCACACTGTGTTATCGCAAAACTAAAACAATGGTGCAATTGTTCATTATCAGCTATCACGATTGGTAACACAAAATTGTGTCAAAACTCTAAAGCTTTACAAAGGATGATTTTTTATATTGATTAAAATTGGTGTTATTAATTTGAAACAAAATTTATTCTAATTTGACGTCTACTTTCCAGGTGACTCGCCGAAATGTTTAAGTATATTTCCCTTGAAAGATTAACAGTATCACAGCACTTAGTTGCCGCGCGTTTGGGCACTTCCGTCTGCGCGGCCCCTCCTGGCGAAACCATCACGTTCCTTCTGCGTCACACTTGCGTTGTAGTGCCTCGTTACGTAGTCACCTTAGATATGTCACCGCAGCTTCCTGATGGTTTCTCCGTGCGCAGAGGAAGTGACCAAACCGCGGCGTCACTTGCAAGACTACTAGTACTCATCAGCCAGTAATTTTGCAAGGTCCCAATCATTTGCCTGTCGAATATATTCACAGTCACACTTGGGAGATTTAGATTTAAGCTTCTATCATTTAAAAAGCATGTCATTAATATCCCGCTCACGGCGGCCATTTGCACCCATTCGCACTAAATTGTTCCCTCTTGTGAATGCTACTTTACAGTAACAATATAATGTTGATGAACTGTTGAAACGCTTCGTGGCAAGCAGCCGCCGTCCAATTAATATGTATAATCACTGAATTTGTGTAAATGTGCAAACATAACACCTGTAAACTGATCTAGCCTCGCTTGTCCTGAGATATCATCCCGTTCTTTACTGTTGCACCTCGTTCAATTTTAAGTTGCTTTAATTTTATTTTATTTTTGTTACCATCACACGTACTCGCTTCTTTTATTTTCACTTCATCAAACGGTCCACTTACAGGGTTAACTTTGAATTGGCTTCGAAAAGTTCTCCAACTGAGAATTTAATATATCTCAGGCTCTCCTCTTTGCTCCGTACAACACTGTCGGCTTATCATCCAAATTCAGTTAACTCATTACGATTGGCTCTAACCGTCATCACCCGCGCGTCGCTCGTCGCGCGTCGACGAGGCCAGCCTGGCTAGCCGGGCTGGCCAAGGCCCCGAGGGTCCAAAACGACGCCCTTTTTCAAAATTGTTCCCTTGTTATTTTTCCCACAGCTCGATAATCACGAAATAAAACCAGGGAAGACTCTGAGAATTAAGATTAGCGTACCGAATCTGCGACTTTTCGTCGGCAACATTCCCAAGTCTAAAGGCAAAGAGGAGATACTGGAAGAGTTTGGTAAATTAACAGGTAAAGTGTCACTCGAATGAATTAAGGAGTTTATAGAGTTGTCGGGTTGAGTGCGTGGGGCTTGGTGTGGACCGGCTCGGGCTCCCGCTTGCGTCCCGCTTGTCCCGTCCCGCGTCCCGTCCCGCTCCGTCCCGCTCCGTCCCGCGCGTCCCCCCCGCGATCTCCAGTCATACGGCCGCACGCCGGGCGGGCGCGCCAGCGACCCGGCCCCGGCCCAGGCTATTCTCCCTCGAATTGTTCTTGCAGCTGAATGATTATGAAATTCGAAAGGGGAAAAAGATTGGCGTAACAGTTTCCTTTAACAATCACCGGTTATTCGTGGGGAATATCCCTAAGAATCGAGATCGGGACGATTTGTTTGAGGAGTTTACTAGGCACGCACGTAAGTCCTTGTCGAATTCATAATAAGTGCTACTCGGTTGTTAACTGAGCGCGCCGCGGGGCACCTTGACGCGTGCGGCCCGGCCTGGCCCCGCCGGGTCGGGCCCGATGGGCCGCTGGGGCCCACTTGGGGCCCTCAGCCCAAACTCGCGCCTCACCGTGGCCCGCGGCCCCGCCGACCGTATACCTTTTGATTGGCCTTGCCTCGAGAATGCTCACTGGTCATGACTGGAGAACCTTGCTGTTGTTCTCTAGAATAGAATTCTTCAGTACCGTATATGTTCTCCTGGAATATTGTTTGATTTGCTTCATATTCTGTAGCGTTGAATGACTGACTTTTGCGCGTCGGGCTCGAGGGAAGCTTTGTTCATACCGTTAGCGTGCCTGCGCCCCGCTTCCCGATGCTTAACCATATTTTATGATTGCAGCTGGGCTCGTCGAAGTTATAATATATAGTTCGCCCGATGACAAGAAGAAAAATAGAGGATTTTGTTTTTTGGAATACGAGTCTCACAAAGCGGCGTCACTAGCTAAACGTAGACTGGGCACAGGTAGAATAAAGGTAAATGTTTATGCCGACATGTCACTATATGTTATATAATGTGTTGTTATGACCAGAACAGAGTAATACTGTAATGTTTATTTATAATTCGAGCAGGTATGGGGCTGTGATATAATAGTGGACTGGGCGGACCCACAAGAGGAACCTGACGAGCAAACAATGAGTAAAGTAAGTTCACTGGCTTCTTTTATTTCTTTCCCATCAGTAGCTGTGATCATGACAGTATTATCATATTTTGTCATGATCATTTGACAGCAGAACTAATTGCATTCGTAGATTTTTTTCTCCGGAAATCGATACTGATTTACTTTTTCAGGCATAAATGCCTTTTTATCTCATTATCAGTACTAATACAAATTATCGTCGCCTAGGTGAAGGTATTGTACGCGCGCAACTTGACGCAAGAAATAACTGAAGATGCACTGAAAGAAGAATTCGAGCGTTACGGAACTGTGGAACGTGTGAAGAAGATTAAGGACTACGCATTTGTGCATTTTGAAGATCGGGACTGTGCAGTAAAGGTAACAAACTCATGTGTACATTTTTCAGATGTGTTGCTTTATTAGGTAGCTTAGTATAAGATCTAGGCATGTTATCTTTTGCTCCATTTTGCGTAGTAGATAGTTTAATCTCTTTAAGTGCATTTGTAAAAAGAAGTTCTTGCCATCAGTTTTACCTATTATTTTTCAAAACTTTTGCATTAACTTTTCGAAGTTCTTGCTTTTTGGAATCTGTCTTTTAGGCTTCCTTCTAGTCACTGCACAAAGACCCCGGAGATTAGAAAGCCATGTCCGCTGTAATATGTGGATAGAGCATAAAACCACTCGCAACTCCCAAAGGAGCTTCTCAATCGGTATCTAAACAACCCGCACCTCATTCCAGGCAATGCAAGAACTAGACGGCAAAGAAATGGGAGGCGCGCGACTCGAAGTGTCGTTAGCCAAGCCGCCGTCCGATAAGAAGAAGAAGGAAGAGATACTGCGCGCGCGCGAACGACGCATGATGCAGATGATTCATGGCCGTGGCGGGTAGGTGTTAGCCTTTACGTGCCACGTCTGAGGAGCTGGGCAACAAAAGCTTTAGAAAAGTTTCAGCTTCATAGATTAATCTCTTTCTAAAGGTACACCTCCGAAGGCGACTACAACCGCAACCCAGTCGCTATGTCCGACCATTCTATGTAAGTCTATGAAAACGCTTCCGTAGAGGCGCGACATTGTCGCCCGTCACTGTTGTCGTTGTGCTTGCCTTAGGAAAAGCACCTTCGGGCTCGATGTGTCATATCAACGCTCGATTACTGTAAATCCATTTTGCACAAGCAAACATGTGCTTTTGTAAAAAATTAGCAAACATTTATTTCTAAACAGGGTTATTCTTATATCCACATAAAACCGTTGTTCTTATGTAAAAAACTTCATCAACACAAAGTTTGCTTGTCTTTTAAAGTAAAGTTGAATTACCCTGTTTAGACAAAACTATCTATCTAGTTGGCCGAAATGGATCTACCAGATTTTGTTCGCCAGCTCCTAGTTTTTTTTATTTTTTTTTAATTCTATTTGATTGGATTTGTTTTTCTTTTTATTCTTTTTTTATTCTATTTGATATATTGTCATACTATCCCCGACGTGCATTTTATTCAGAATACTTCCCTATTTGAGAATATAACGATACTGAATTGTTAACGTGAATCTACTTAAATATTGAAAACATTAATTGCTGAATTTGCAAAGTTAAAGTTAAACTCTCACTGATGCCTCTGTAAACCATCAAACGTGATGGTTGAAACTTGTATTAGTACGCATGATAATAAAAAACAAAGTAATGCATGATGCGAAGCCCTACCATCAACATTTAAATCCAATCATCAAAAAGATATCAAACTGATCGAAAAATTTACGTTTGCAACAAAAGTTATTTCGCATTGGAACCAATTTTTATTGTTAAGATGACGAGTGTTCCTCTTATATCATATCAACATTTCAGCTCACTGCAAATCCAATAAAACCAATGTGAAGCTTGTTTAAAAATCTACTGAATGGTGATAAAGTTGATGGTAGAGTGCGCTTGTACACACAGTCTGGTCCTAGCTTAGTGATCCGATTGGTAGATCACGGTGCATACCGGAACACTAGTGAAATGAACTACCACATGTAGCACGATACAGGCGACGCACAAACGAAGACAGTGACATGAAACTGGATGCTATAAAGTCCGAATTTGTTCCCTGTTGTTGTCCGGGCGTGTAATGCTGATCGTTTAAGAGCTGATTTGACACGTGACATCTCTTGAATGCGGTGTAGATGTGCTGATCAGAGTTCAATTTCAACGGTTAAATTCGCCCTAAGTGTGTACAAGTGCTAGGGCTAGTTTGAGCGTTTACCGAGGCTGGCTAGGCACGTCCACGATGTATGTAACGTCGGGTGTTAACTGTCAGATTCGATTGGTGCAGCTGCTCGCCGGTGCTGCGCGGGCGCACGCCGCAGCCGCAGCCGCGCCCGCCGCAGGCGCGCGGCGACTACGGTCAGTATGCACGCGCACACACACCACACACCTACTACACCCACTACACGCCACACGCCATACGACGACTACACGGATCGGGACGGGGACGCTCGGTCCTGTAATTACGACAAGATATAGCAAAGCTGTTTTTGGAGTAGAAAAATTTTGTTAAATTAGTTTTTAGATTTTTTGTTTTCTTGTATTTTAATTCAAAACCGGAAAAAAACCGTTTCACAGATTTTGGCACAAAATTTAAGTTTGACAGTATTTTTTGTGAAATGATGACACAAGAACACCTACCGAGCCTCCAGTGTACCACAATACAGTACAACGTGACAGCACACAGAGTTAGTCGAAGGGAACTAGGCACATTGTCCGTAAAACTGTACCGCGGTATCATTGAACGTATTGTAACAAGTACAATCAATCGATTACTTCCCTCCGCCTAGCTCCCACCCTCCCTCACACGAACAGAGATGTGAACACGGTGTGGTCTCCACGCGCACACTCGCACAATCCGCTACTGTCCCTTACTAACAAAATGGCCGCTACTATACACTCACAACGGGACTTCCCGCCAGTGTTGCCAGCCTTCAACTATACTACCACTTTGGGAGTTTTCTATCTACAGTGTATCGTTAAGGCCTAAATACATGTTTCATTAACGCTACTACCTAGGCTAGTTATTAATGACAGCTAGGAATAGGTCGATGCATGGTTTCGGAAAAGTTTTGATCTATCAAAGAATCGTGTAGCCCACACATGGTCCATCTAAAGTGTAATAACAATATTAACAGACAGTGCATGCTACAATCTGAAGTCATAGTAAGTGCTCAGGTGTCGGCAATGCCCGCCGCCTGAGCGCGTTAACGACGCTTAGGTAGGTTCCGGTGGTGGGTCGTTACAACCAGCATACAGTCATTATCTAAATTAAATTTTCATTACAATTTTATTCATCAGACAGTGGACATGAACAGTTAGACATTTCACGATGCATGTTGTTTGTGTCGATAACGTGAAGAGCTTCATTCAGTTCAGACCGCTAAGGAGGAGCAGAGGTGTTGGATTTAACCCGTGTGCTGTACCATACCATACCTGTACTGTACCCCGTGTAAAGTGACAACAGCATGTTAATCTTTTCCCGGTACGAGTGTCGTGGAGGCTCGCTATCCGCCAGCCGACATCGGTAGCTTGTAAGTTAGAGTTAGTTTAGCTTAGCCTCTAAAAGGCCTGTGTTGTGTGTTTATAGATTATGATTACGACTATTACGGGTACGGTGATTACCGAGGTGGCTACAATGAGCCATTTTACCGGTACGATGAGTTCTATTTTGATTACGCGGGGCCACCGCAACCGTCCGCCGTCCGCCAGCCTCCCAACAGACCGCAACCGGTGGGTCCCACACACACTCACTAATGTATCACTCTTATTTACTAGTCACTAGTCGCTGTACTCATTATTGTTCTATCGATTTTGATTTGCCAAATTTTTATCATCTACTGTTTTATTTTTATTTTTTGTTTAATCCCATCCTCGAACGGAGTTAGTGACTCGGTAAAGACGGTAGTGTGTAGGCCTGACGGTGGTGATTGCACTGGGCGGGCGGGGCCTCCGACTTGTCACTGATTGCCGGGAAAAGTGTTAGTGGGCGCGGGGTGGCCGTCGGCCGATCTCACCATCAGGTCTATATGGCTGCGGCCACTCCGACTAACATGCCCGTCTCTCATCTGTACCTGTTGTTTTCAGTTGCCATTTCACATTTGCACCGCTTAACGTCATTCCGCCGCGCTTGTCACCCCCATGTAGAGCTTCGCTTCGCTTATCACTAACCGATAACACGCTCGAGCTTTGCCACCTGCACCCATCCCGTAGGCGAGGAACGTAGCGTGCCCCCGAAGCTTTGGAACGCCCGAGTAATGTTGTAATATTTCTCGTTGTTGTAACGAGGTAGAGAATATGTTGAGAAGACTTACTGACCCGCTTGGTAAATGCCTCACTCAGGACGACGAGCTCGGTCTCGGGCCCAACTCGCTTTACTACGATCTAACCGGAGGCATTCAGGTACCGCCGATGGGCGCTCATATTATTCCAAATTATTATATTGATGTTTAGTGGATGTCGTGTCGATGTTAGATTTGAATAGACGATGTCTCCACGTTTTATTTTCGTAGAATTATATTCGTAGAATAAATAGATTTTCTTGCAATAATTATTTTATAAAAGTATTAACTTTCGAGTAGGCAAAGTAAATAGCGACATTTGTCACCCTATCCTAGAATGCATTTATTAAATTCATGTTGGATGAACGTCGACTTAGAAAGCTTCAGTAGGTACCTGATTGTTTCATTAGTTTTATAACGACATTGTATTGGTCGAGCTGGTATTGTGTGGCGTTCCATGGTAAAAGTGTTCTTTTTCGTAACAATGCTTGTGACGTTGGCACTAACCATGATTGATGTGAGCTCATCACAGGTACTTTTATCTCGAAAGCCACAATATAATATGTTGATATGTAATGGATTTGCGGACGTTGTTTAAAAGTTATTCAATAAAGGTTTTTGGATGTAAAAAATAAAGCCATTTAAACAGCGTTTGCAAGTGGTATATTTACATATATTTTAATGTAATGTAATGTGATATCTATTTGGTATTTTGACATAGTTACCTACATTGTATTGCAATAGCGAAATACTTAGCAGCATGATAATAATACATTAAACTATTATTTCAACCATAAACGAATCATTAGTGCGCCATCTTTTCTTTTGAAACGGATGCAGTATAATACAGTTTTCTTGTAATGTTTTATAGTTGAAATGATTAGAGTACGTTTATTTTTTTTGACCGAATTCTGTATTTGCAGTGAACGTGCAACAATTAAATCTTAAGCACATTGTAGAGGCAAATTATGTAGTCAAATTAGAAAGTCCGTAAACTTGAAAATTCGTGCATGTTAGTATTTAGAACTGCTTATTTATTTTTAAAGGCAAAGTAAAAGAATTTGTCTAGTATGTGCTTAGGTTTTTATTTCAGCTTACATTTAACAAAACTCAATAAGCATTAAGTACATGAAACAGAAATCGGTCCTTGTTTTTTTTATTTTCGCCACTTAACCACCCTGGTCCACGTCATATTTTGGAAGGTTCCCTACGAACTTGTATAAGTAGTTGGTTTTAAGAAGCTCGCAAAACCTTTCGAGTTCGAAGAGTATCTCGGTAAGCTTAAGTCCGCACTGCGATAAGAAATAGCGCGGTAAAATAAGGAAATTAGTATGGCGCATTCGCGCGATTTTTTTATCTCAGTGCAGGCCTAAGGCGCGACCTCCACGAGCTAGTGAACCGGTTTCAACTCTGAACGGGTCTCTACACGGCTGTAATTTGTTAGCACGACGAGATTATCGCCGCGATCGTCTCGCCCGTGGAGATCGCGCCTACATGCGGGTCGTAGGGGACCTGGTCCCGGGTGGGGTGGCGTGCGTGTTGTGACCGTGCGACGTCAGCAGGCTGGGTCATGTGGGACGGGCGGGCGATGGGCGCGGCGCGCGGCGGCGGCGCCGGCGCCCGCGGCTGGGGCCCGTGGTGGTGCGCGCCGCGTCGCGCGTGGCCGCCGCACGCCCAGCGCCATGCGTGGCAATCCCCGCGCCAAGCCAAGTTTACCAGGTCAGTACACCGCGCCCCGCACACTATACACGTGCTACACTGTACAATGTACATGTTCACACCGCCTTCCTCTAGACTAGTTTCTAAAACTACCATGATATGGTCGGAAGTTTGTCTGAATTGGTTTCCGATTGTCTAATCTCACTGTTGCGACATCCTCTCAACATACGAGCTAAAATCTTGCATCGCGCAAGGTACTCATCACATCTGTCTCATCATTTAAAAAAAAAAACTTTATTCCTTTCCTATTCCAAAATTCAAAATTACAAATGAATGGCATTGGACTCTATCTCGGTCGACCTCGTTTCCCTTAGAATAATATCCTGAAACCTTTTCCTTTTATTTCAGCATGTTTGATGGTTTGCGTGTAATCTGGATTTCGATACAATTTATATCGGTAACTATCCATCTCCTATATCGGTCCTTAGTCTCCTTACTAGTCCTAGGGCTACCACAAACTTGACCAAAATTGTAGAGCTCGATCGAGTGACGAGTCCATTGTTTCCTTTCGAAGTTTGTGGAAGACCTTTAGGTTCCTACTTGTCACTGGAAATCACTCTGGGGTGTGGTCATTAGACTGCTAGTCCGGCCACAAGTTCAAGTTCTCAATCCGAATTCGTAACGAATTTTCTATTCCTTCATTATAATCCTTCCTATACCAACCTATCATTCCAGCCCCAAATTTGGCGTTGTTTTCGTGCTGGAGCACGAAATCCGTGTCAAATCATTTAACGTGGGCAACAGCTCCACTTGCCAAAGGGTGGTGTATTTCAGGGCGCTTTTTTATGTCACAGGTAAACGTAAACACGACGGGGGCCACCAGAACGTCGGGGGGGAGTGCAAGCGGCGGGTGGGCGCGGGCGGGTGCGGCGCGGGCGCGGGCTGGGGCGGCGGCGCGCTGGCGCAGCAGCCGCTGGCCAGCTAGCGCGGGGGCGCGGGGCGCAGGGGGCGCGGGGGCGCAGGGGGCGCGGGGGCGCAGGGGGCGCGGGCGGGGCGGGCGCGGGCGCCGCGGGCGGCCGGCCCCCGCATGGGAGGCACTACAAGCTGCGCGGGGGAGGTCCCGGCCGCTGCGCGCGCGCGCTCGCGGCCCGCGGATACGTTCACGTCCGGTCCTCGCTGCGTGCCGAGAGGATCGCTCTACTTTTTTCTATATATGTGTTTTTTTATTTGATTTTCGAGTTTTCGATTTTGTATCGCATCGATCCGAAAAAATCTTAAAGTAGGACGTTATGAAATGTTTCGATTGTAAGTTTCCCGTTATGCTTATGTTTTTCACTGTCGTATTAGCCGTATATATATTTAATATATACTTTATTTGAGGGGAGCGTGCGGCCGCGGTTGCCTGTTTGCGACCGTGCGCTCGGGTCGCGGACCCGTCGACTGTCTGTTTTTTTTTAATACATGTTATTCGATATATTTTATTCCTGTGAAACGCATTTTGCGATGTGATGTGTATTTTAGCAGTAATTATTATATTGTAAGGAGTTTGACTGTTGTTTTTTGACATACTTACAACTTAGGATACTTGAATGAATTTAATCGGATTCTTGAATGAATTGGAACTCTCCGACGACTAGCGATTACGGCTAAAATAAAACCACCCCCTGTACTCGAACATTTCCCGACTGTGTTCCTGCTTTAGTTTTTTTTGCTTTATTTTTATTACATATTTCCCTTAAAATACATTAGTGTGAGGCAGTAGTATTGTAAAGTTCAGGATTTCTGTAATGTTTATTGCTGTACTAAACTTTTTTTTTGTATTCGACCACATAGCATGTCCATACTGTTAGAACTCGACTTGTATCAATCTTGTATCAGTTTAATATGTGGAATAAATTTGCAAAACTGTGTTTGCCTTATTATCTGCTTGTTTCCTTTCTCTTTACAATTCACCGAATTTATCTTTTTATTTGCAACATTTTGTAGCACAACTTTCTATAACTTTTGCGGCTTTTGTTGGAACGTTTTGAGTAACTTCGGTGTGGATGCACCTCGACGATGCCTTGTTGAATTTTGGCACCTTTTGAGATTCTGAACCTTAAGTTGATCAATCAGGATCTTGCGTTTATCTGAGCTCGCCAGATCGTGTCACTGGTGAATAAGGTCCTGTAAACTTTAAATTAATGACCTTCAAATATTTACGAGCGACTCTTTCAAATCTCTCAAGCCGTCCGAGTGCGCTCTGATTATGGGTTGTCACAATAAGAGTTGCGTTGGAGTAGATATCCGAGTCCACTCGGCCCAAGCTTACTCTGACCGTGTCAACGCGGCTTAAAGTACTAATAACTTCATAAAAAGTCTTGATCAGGCATCAGCTAAAATGGTCTTGACAATAACACGTACTCGTGCACACTGCACTAACATGAATAAGGGTCATTGACACATCACGGAAAACACATATGTGAACTAACTATAACTTCAGGTACCTACATATTTACAATATGGTTCCTAATAATTTGCTATTTAAAATCTTGTCATAAAATTAATCAAAAATGACTCGATCTTGACCACAATCGTGAATATTAGTAAAATACGTGATAAAAAGCGCACAACGTGCGAACATTATACCATCTGACTTTTCTGAAGACCTTACTCTACACGAACGCCTCTAGCGGCGAATTCATGCGCGATATAACATGGTATAGATATCAAAATGGTAGTTTCAGATTGAAGAAATAGTTTTCGTTTCGTGCCCCACTTGTTCAGAGTGCACAAGCATTCTGAAGGATTTTAGGAGTTCCATTCTAAACGGTGATTGTATTAACCTATGGTTATAGGGTATAGATACACTGTTGCAACGTTCTTTTCCGTTTAAATAAAATGAAAGGAGGACGCTTACATAATTATGTGGCCCAATGAACTTACAACAGTGATAATAATAACTCTGCTTCGGGCGGAATAAATCCCACAATTAATAGAAAAAACTTACGGCCAGAATATCTCTAAAAAACAGAAATCCCCAGGCCGCGTGTGTAATTTTCCTGAACTGGAAACATTGACACAATTTAATGATTTCACAATATGCTGATTGATGATTTCACAATATCACAATGAACTGTAGTAACACAGCACACCAGCTACGGCGCTACGAAGCCCTTTCGCGATCGCCTACACCGCTACGGCGCTACGAAGCCCTTGAGTGCTACGCGCTACGCTGGACCGGCCAATCGCCTACGCAGCGTAGGCGCTACACAAGCCCTAGAGCGTTACGCGCTACGCGTATCTATGGGACTGGTTGCCTACGCAGCGAATGTCGAAGGCTGTTGCTTGAATGAATAAAACAGTCTTATCTTCCAGCTAGATGTTATCTTTAAAATGTACTATAAATTATTATTTATCTAAACTTAAAAGGAAAAAAATGAATTTACAACATTAGTGACTGGTTATATTATGCTATGGTTATGCGACAGATAGCCAGTTAGTGTGGTTGGGCTTTCATCAGGTGTTTATTTATGGTGCTCATGACCCTACCTAAGGCTCTTAGTCTATCACCATCATGATCAAACTGCAGCTTAGTGAAAATATGAGGTTCCTATAAAATAATTTTGCTGTAGAAATGGAACGGACATCCGTCCAGTGTTGTAGACTGAGTTAAGACTATTCTCACCAGTTTAGTGTTAAATTGTGGTTAAAAATTCCTTGTCTCTGTATTTAAAGTTGGGATCTGAAGAGAACTTATCTCGGCATATCTGAGACAAGTTCTCTTCTCATATGAGCAATAAAACAAAGAGTACGTTAAAGTCGTGTAATCAACTATTTAGTGGTGCGTGTGTCGCCGTTGCGGCGTGGGCGCGTCGTCATACGGTGTCGGGGAGTGCGGGGGGCGCGGCCAGGCGGGCGGCGGGGGCGCGGCGCGCGAGCGGCGGCGGGCGCGGCGGCGGCGGCGGCCTGCGCACGCGCACCGCCCGCGCCCGGCGGCGCCGCGCCCACCACGCGCCCAGCGCCACCGCGCCGCCGCCAACGCCGCACACGGCCCACCACCACGCCAGGCCGCCGGACGCGCCTGCCACTGCGCTCTCGCCGCCTACGAATACGTCACGCCTACAACCTGGTTCGGACTCGCTGGGTCGACTCCCCGACCAACCTCCCGAAGCTAGGAACTGTTGCTATATCGTAGAGCTCGATGGTGTTCAAGGAGAAGACAGATCGTATAACTTAAAGAACTTGGTGTGCTTACTGTACCTAACCGTCAAGCCGATACGGCCACATTACGGACAGGCTGTAGACAGCGGATACCGGACACTGACAGATACTTCCGTACAATACCTGTCAGAATCCGCTGTCCGGAGTCCGGTCCGCCATCTGTCCGTCCCGTTTTGACCGAACCTCGACTGATATGTCACTGACAGTATAGTTCCTGAGCTTGTATAGGATTTTACAAATAATCGATACAATTAAATGCCAGACGAAAGTAGGTTTGCTGTGACCAGAAAATTCTCAGCAGCAGCTCGGAGTGTGGACCTGGGTCTGGTAAATGGCATAGGCTCCTCCGTATAGTATTGTCTTATAAAATACCTCTTTATACTTCTCTACCTTTCCTGTAAGGCAGACAGACGAGAGACAATTTTTTTTAAGTTTAATCTAATATATAAAAATCTCGTGTCACGGTGTTTGAAGTCCGAAATGACTCGACCGATTTTTATGATTTTTTTTAAATGTATATTTGGTAGGTATGAGAATTGGTCGTAAAGTAGGTATATTTCACACCGCTAATTTAACGCGGACGAAGGTCGCGGGGCACAGAGTAAATTATACGATCTGCCTTCGACACAGAGACTGGGTGGAGTCGACCTCTCGGTCTTTTAGATAAATTTGTTCTTTTACAGGTAGGTGTACAATATTCACGGATAACAGGTTCTGTTATGTTGACTAGTTTTCTTCGATGGAACTATTTAGGTTTTATAACTATGCATGTTTTTCAAAGTTTGTCAATAATAATTTAACTAAGTTCCATTTTGTATAAGTAATTCTTAAAGTATCTGCTCATTACTTACTATTTAAGCACATTTCTGCGAAATATAGGTAGCATGTATATTATATTAGCTTCAGTTAGGTGCATTTCTCTACAGATGTATCAATGAATATTGTAAAACTTAGTTTTAAGTTTAGGTTTATTTCATATTTTTTACTTGTTAGTTTAGGTAGACAGTTTTACAACATGCAGACTTGTACGATTTTATAGAAAATATTATAAAATTAGTAAGTTAGATAGGGAAGCAGAGAGTGATGTGTGGTGAAGCGATCTTGGAAACAATTAATTGCCTTTTATGTCATTTTCTTTTTTGCCCAAAAACCAAAACATTATGCTGTTGTTTGCTAGAAACTGTATAGTGGTTATCAAAAGAAACATTAGGTAGTGTTGACCTTTCTACTATGTTGGTAACCCGGATTTCCAATTATGCTATGCCTGCGGCTTGGAGTACTGAAAATATAAACGGAGCCTTTTGCATAAATGGTTGCGTTACTGCCTGGCTTTAGCAAATAGCATCATTTTATATAACATTCCAGTTTATTTTCGAATCGTGTGGGGTAAGAAGGCAATTAATTAATCTCGGATCGAAATAGCACATGACAAAGCTTAGCACAGCGGAAGAGCCAAGGATTTCTACAAAAATATCGCCTAAAATTACCAAATTAGTGTTCACAAAGGCCGCAACAAAAATACGATAGGATACAAAAATTTCAATAAGCGGTATTACCTACTTCTCTACAAGTAAATTATTTTCTTATTCGTTGCTGCATCTTGACAGGTACTGCGAAAAGCATTACCCTTTTATAATAAAATAGCGAAGCGGAGTAGAAAACAGACAGCAGGAGATATTCGTCACGTCATCAATCTCTATCATATATCTTTTGCCATACGAATTTAAAAAAAGCATCTTATAATCAACTTCCTTATTTAGCTTTACATTGAGTTTGTTTTTTTTTTTTTGCTTTATTATGTGTCGCTTTCATTTATTTCAGCTGCGGATGTCTTTTATTAAAAAATGTCGAGTGCAAGAGGCTGTTGACCAAAATTGCGAGGATAGGTACTGTGCGACTGTCTGTTTTCCCTCTAATCCAAAGCGGCAATGACGATGGACATTGGAGGAGTCGGGAGCAAGGAGCGGCTCGGCGTGACAGGGCTCGGGTGTAGTAGGGACTCACTCGGTCAGCGCGGGGCGGCGAGCACAAGCGACAGCGCGACCAGAGCGGCGCGCGCCGCCACCCGCCCCGGCGCCGCGCCGCCTGCGCACAGCGCGCCGTCAGAGCCGAGGGGCCCGACCCTACACTCTCTGGTGGAACACTACTCACCACACATGTGGTGCACTCATTCGCAACGCTGGTACGATCAGAAAAGAAGCCTAGCTTCAACTATGACTAGGAATACTGTTAGAGAGTTGAAGTTGGTACTCCACCAGAAAGTGCTCTGTTATAGAAACAGTTGTCGAGGTACCCCAGGCCCCATAGTGCGATGACTCAATGCAAGCTTTGTCCCATTGGAGTGACTACTTTATCAATTTCAAGAAGTTATCAATACGCAAACGATCAAAAACATAATTATAACAAAAATTTAGACTTAGGACAGATCAGAGATGCAACTCTCCTGAGTCATCACAGTATTTGAAGTAAGTAAAATAATAAAAAGAGTATTTAAATGGAGTAGAAGTTATGGATGCAAGAATGAGTTAACGTGAAGAACATTTAAGTAGTTAGTTTTAAATTATACTAAGGGGAGCCTTGGTATGTAAATGAAAAAGTCTGTAATCTTTGCAACATATTCAATATATTCTGCTAATTCACCAACAATTATATGATTTATCGTTTGAACGTGTCTAAACACCTAGAGCCCTAGAATACATATAACATCCTTAGAGACAAAGATTGCATTGAACCATCAGTATACTGAGAAAGTACAGTGAACATAACATTATTGTATTTGTTTAGAGTTATTAGTTAACAGTGCTACAGTGTTTAGAATACAATATTTTACAACGATTTAGAAGATAAAAGCAGGAGTAAGCAGCGAATGTACGACAAGCTTCGTGTAGCAACACAGTCGTAGGTAGTGTTGATTTATGTTTTATTTAGCGTACCGGGTGCTAAATATACGAGTAGAATATCCCGGTTGGTGGAGCCTCCTTCGAATATAAAAGTGGGTGATTTGATTTTTGATGGGAATTAATTGTTTTTACTGTCGCGGCTGACCTCTTTATATCACACGCATCAGACTAACGTCCAGCTCTAAGGACCAAAAATTGTGTTACATTTTATGAGCTTATTCTACAGGTACGAGGTTTAGTTTCTTTTTGTTTCAGCGAAGTGAGCCGAGTTATTCTTTTTTAATTGAATTATACGTAAACTATCCTGTTTTTCAACATTATTGAGCCGAGACATTCTACTCGATATCTTTCGCCATAATAAACACAACAGGTGAGTGTGTTAAGCAAACATGGAAGCACATTAAACAATAGTCAGTGGCCATATACCTACTGCTTACTCCGTAAGTATTCTCAACAAGCTACATTATCATAGTTATAATTTATATAGACTTGATTAATTCGTAATCCCTATAATGCAACGACAAAATGCAACGGTGTAGATACATTTATCAAGTGGAAATGCAAAGTGCGGTAAAGTGCCAATCGTAATATACAGTGTCTTCAAAATCAATTAAAAATTTGGAAAAAGTTTTAGCTTATTCAATTTAGACTTAGTCATATATCTAAGTTAAAACATAACGAAGACGAGGAGTTTTCGTCAGACACCTAGAAGAGAAAGTCATTAGATATGTACGAGATAAAGATAATAACGTCTACAGTTAACATTTGAATACATTTTGTATTCCTCGACGTCTGATATTTTAATCTCGACGGAGCGGTCCGTGGTGGACTACCCGCGTCGGATCACCCGCGTCGGATCAACCGCGTCGGATAATCCGCGCCGGTATATGGTAGAAGCGGTGCATACTAACAGTGTGTGGGCTTGGTGTCGGGCATGAGCGCGCAGTGCTGCAGGCCGGAGCAGGGCGCGGCGGGCGGCAGGCAGGCGCCGGCGCAGTCGGGCGCGCCGTCTGCGCACGCGCCGCCCGTGTCGGGCACCGTCACCTCCGTCCACACGGCGCGCCACCCCACCGCGCCCACCGCCTTATCCGCTATTATAAACCTGATCAAGCGAAAACAGTGTTCTAACTCCAACAAGTGCAGGTTTCCTTAACTGTGTTTTGAGGTTAAAATCGCGCGCATGCCTATCAGTATTTAACAATAGCAATATCGATTCTTTTTGAAAAAAAAAACGAGTATAAGTTTTTCCAGTGATCCCAACAGGGACAAACGTACCTACCTACAATATTTTCAGGTCTTCTTTCTTGATATATTTACAAATCATTGTGACGTACTTGTGTGAAGCACCCGAAACTACATTTAACTTGAACAACATAACTTGAGACGCGGTGGCATTTGGAATTACGATTAAATGTACTGAATTTGTCAGGTCACCCTGATATCTCAAGTTATGTTGGTCGAGTAATAAGTGCAACGAATCACTAAGACTCACGACAGTCGTATCGAGTTGGAGGAGGAGAGGTACTGCCAGCGGTCAGTGGGTGCCTTCTCCCCGCACAGCTCGAGCGGAGGGCCCGGGCTCTCGTACCACAGCCGGAGCACTGCCGCTGGACATCCGCGCTCTGAAATTTATGACCACATTGTTGTAACAATATACCATTGATACTGAAAGGGTTGAAAATCCGCATCGTAATTTGGTCCAGCGTTGCAAAATGAAATTCCAAATCCCATTTCCATTATTTCACGAGCTCCTCTCCCAATTGCTTTTAATGAAAGGCAATTAAAAAGGTTGACAAAAACTTACAAATCTAAAAGGCACTTGTCTATTTTGTAATCAAATTTTTAGAATTAAAAAAATAAAAATAGCCACAACATTAGAAAAAACCCTCACCAGTAAGATGTCCCTCGACAGCGAAGTATTCAAAATTGAGCAAGAGTCTCTTCCCGGGGCGCGCCGTGACGAACCAGTTGCACACCCTGGAAGCCGGGCCGTTCTTGGGCTGCTCGTAGTTCTGCGGGAAGTTGGGGGACGTGATCACGCCCCACTCTGCGCCGGACATGTTGCCGCCGCAGTCGCCGAATATCGACTTCGCCGGCTGAAGATAGGACATGGTAAAAATGAGTTAGGGGTCTACTACTTCGTGGTATCTATGGTTCTTAAATTGTTAGATATGTTTCGATCAGATCTCTGCCACTTCGACAGAGTCATCAGTGGCTTCAGGCAGGTCTTTCAAAGTGCAGGGGGAGTTGCACAAAGAGCCGGACAGGGGAGATAAAGCTATGCAGTTCTTGTTGAATAAGTATTCATTCTACAAGAACTGCATAGCTTTATGCATATATGCATAAAATTATATTTTATGGCCTGTGTCGTCCGTCCCACTGCAGGACAAAGGCCTCTCTTACTCTTTTCCAATCCTCTCTATTATAATCTCGTTCCGGGAGATAAAGCTATGCAGTTCTTGTAGAATAAACACTATTTTATGATGTCATCTGCTGATCTGCCTTTAAGGTCTTCTGTCTCCATGTGGCTGATGTACTAACGGAAGACCAAACGAATCGATTACCAACTTGCTGATGCTCGATAAGAGAAACACGGAAAAGATCTAACAAGACAGGCCTGAGTAAGCATCAAGTTTCTCAATTACCTCGAAAATATATCTAGCTTTGAAGCCGGAGGCGACGGCTTCGGCATCAGTGTGCAGTGCGATGACGAGCCCCGTAGCCCCGCGCGGCGAGTGCATCGGGCCCGGCGTGGCCAGCCCGCACCAGCGGCCCAGGGGGACCCGCGCGCCCTCGCGGCCTACCCACCACGCTTCTACCCAGTCTTCGCTGCAAGTAGCACCACTGAAAACACAGTAATGAGAGTAGTTTAATATTAGGGGTTAAAGTATGAAATTGCCGATTTGTATGGACGATTTCGTGAAAAGTGATATTTCCATACTAGCATTTTTGTTTTTCCTTGGGAAAGTCTGAAGCGATTGTGTATGATACAATTGCAAACTTTAGAGTGAAAAAAACCTGCGCTGCACTGCTTATCTTGAATTCTCAAAAGACAGTCTGTGACAAACATATACCTACTTGAAGAAGTGAAACAGACGGCACATTGAAACAGATGTTTTGACACACTACCCTATGAGGTAATATGCAACTACTAGTACAGTTTTTAAACGCTAAAAGTTACGTAATTGAACAATTAATCCAATAAAAATGGAATTAGGAAAAAATATAGTTATACGTCATAGTTACAAACAGAACAAAATATGAGAAAAAAACGGCAATTTCGTAATTAAAGACCTATTATAATTATTGACTAAGATAAAGGCGGATCATATCTTAGTCACCTAAGAAAAATATATTTTAACGCTGGTGGGATCACAGATCTGGATTGACGAGAGATTAATTTTCGAAGCTAGCAAAATTTGAACCCAAGGACCAAAACAAATTTTGACAGGTTTCCAAACACCTGTAGTTGCTTGACCCGGGAATTCAAAGCTCTACTCACCTATACACGCCCGCAGTAGCATTCCAGGCATCAGCCCTCACTTTGAAGTGGTCGAACACTACGGTGACCTGCTCGCTAGGGGTGGCAGCCAGCGTGTAGGTGCAGTTGGTGTGCGAGGGGTAGTTGGAGGGGTAGCGGGGCGAGTTGAACTCGCCCCGCTTCTTCGCCTCGCTTCGGTAGGTGAACGCACACTCGCCGCCCGGCGCCGCCGTGCCTGGCACTCGATATTCTGGAACATGGTGCCGTGGAGATTGGAATACTTTCAATAAGTTTGCGGTTAGTCTCACTCTGAAGGCAGAAGAGGCAGGTTCAGAAAAATAGACGTCTTTACTACGACGATCTTCTTCTGTTCATAGTAGTTGCTGATGTTTTTTTTTTGTTTCTTACCAGATTTTATTGGACCATAGTGGCCCTTTCATCCAAAATAATACAATATGGAAAAATCATACAAACTCCCTTCAAATGCCACTCACCAGTCTCGAAAGTATACTTGGCTTTAAACCCCCTGCCCTGCAATTCTCCTGAGCTGAAGACCATTACAAGGCGGGGTCCATCGGAGAGGAGGGGCGGGGGGAAGGGCGGGTTGCCACCTGCCCCCTCCCCGCAAAGCTCTGCGTCATGCTTGTCGTATGAGTCCGTCGCCTCCTGGCCGCGCAGGTATACCTTCAGGTAACCATCAGGACATGCACTGGAAAAATCACCATATACAGGTCGTTAAAACCTGTGAACCTTAAACAAATGTGGTCATGAGTTTCACCACTGTAACATGTATAATCAACCTATATCGTTCCCAGTGCTGGGACACGGGTCACACAGCTCCTCTCTAAAAGAGGGAGTGGGTCATACTTAATCCACTCCGCATGGGTAGTAAATTACTTTTGTTTACGATCTCAAAATGACATAAGAATTAGGAAAGACTGAAACTCATCTAAATCAAGAAGTTCAGTACTAGGGAAAACACAAAGGAAATGAAGCAATAAAAGTAGAATGTTTGTTTGAACTTACTCTGGTTTCGGATTCTCGCCCTTCGGTATAGAAAAGTTCTGAAACTCTAATCGAACCCTTTCCAAATTCTGTGAATCTTGCATACCATATATAAAATATCTGGAAAAGAACAACGCATCAAAATGTGAATAATCGCTTAAAAACATATACGGTAGGTGTGATTTACTAAGGATAAATACTTCACATATTACATAGGCTATGCCAATCCAACACTGTTTCAACTCCCGGTTCAGCATCAACAGCAAGGAGTATTATGACTATATGTCCACGCTTCGTACAGTTATTTCAAGTAAATGTTCAAAAATCTATCTTAAACGTCACGACATAAAGATCACATTTCAATGCTTCATCATTGATCTAGTCAGAGTGGTTTTGGCAAAGAATCTGTGTAAAGTGCGAACACCTAAAGGCTGCTTACTCACCTACAAACAACTTTTTGTATATAGGGGAATGGATAATTTGGATGGTACACGAAACCCGTCGATTCCTTTTTACTAAGAATCTTCTGGTCGCATTCGGAGCCCCTAATGTGCTCGGCGTCGTGTTTACTTATAAAATCTGAAAAGCAATAGAAAAAAGTAATAAAAAACTTTCTTTCTCAAGTTTCCTGGGTAAGGAAAAAACTCTTTGTACGAAGTAAGGATGTAATAAATTACAAAGTTTTCGATGTGCCCATTTAGTAGATTGTTGTAATAACTTAAGTTGGACAGTAATTTAGTCAAAAGGGTCCCATATTGTGATTGAATAATACAGCATTAAAAGTTCATATCACGACCGTGTTAATTCTACAAAACGCAACATAGTGACCATAGGTAATTTTATGCACCCCCAGTTGCACTTGGTGACGTTATCAAGTCTCTTTTAACCACCGTTAAATTCATTTTCTAAATACATATAATCTGAAATTCCTGCTTGTCATTTCCTCATAGCAAAGAAAAGATGAGAAAGAAAAATTGTTTTTTCAATCTCACACGTTTTTTTACCAACATTTTGAGGAGCTTCCAGCATTTAAATCTACCAAGATAACTTTGACAAGAAAAAATAATGTAGGTAATTAATTATGTTCCACTTACCTAACTTAACAAAACTCTCTGAAAACTCGAAGATACCCTTAAAGCCGCGGTTCTGCGTGCTGGCGGCCCGCGGCAGCGTGAAGAACGTGACGAGCAGTCGCTCGTCGCTGGAGTACAGCACCAGGTTCCGCTGCTGACCGCAGTAAGTGCCGATGACTGCCGACGTGTTGTCGGGCCCGTCGTACACGCGCACCCAGTCGAACGGACAGCTATGGACAATGATGTATAGGTCATTAGAAAACTTTGATATATTTTTCGTATAGATAGAGAAACATACATAACATGACGCCTGTATTTGACCGAAAGGACAACACACACAGAGGTGTGTGTGGGTACATTTTGCCAGTTGTGTTTTTGTTTAAGTTCCATAAATAAGGGGTGAGCCTATTGCCATCAGCCGGGCACGAGTACAAACTCAGGGCTAATTGAATACTATGAAATTTGTGATGGTAAAGCCCGACCTGACGAGACATTCAAGGAAAATCATAATAGTCATTCACTTCTTTAGGAGACCAGGTCCTTAAAGTCCTTAAATTTTCGAGCAGCTATAATATATATTATAGCTGCGTGTGCGGTCACTCGAAAATTTATATAAAAAATATGTCGTAATATGCCTTGCTATGATTCATATTAATATATATTACAGCTACGTCTGTGACGGGCTTTATATTCTCATTTTTTGATACAAATTTTGAAAAATTTGGTACTTATAAGAAAATCACATGCAAAATAAAAAGTGTAAAAATAAATAAGTAAAATAAATCAGAATATTACTCACTGAGGTCCGCCGAAAAACAGATCGAAGTCTCTGAACTCGAGCCGTATCCTCTGGCCGGGCTGTCCTTGGAACAGATAGTTGCAGACCATGTCCTTGGGGTAGATGCCCGGGTACGTCGGCGACAGCAGGAAACCCGTCTTGCGCTTGCTCGCCTCTATCACGAACGAGCACAATGTGTTGGGTACTGGGGTGCCCACTTCGAATTCCGCTGTTAAGAGATGAGAATAGCATATTAATTAGTAACAACAATATAAGTACATGACCAGTCCATCAAATCATGCTTCGGATATGATATACTTTATGGGAAAGCAAACAAACATAATTATGTGAGAAGAGTGACCAAATTCATCGACGTGGTTTGACTTGAGCCGATCACGTATAACCACATTTGTTGCATCGAGTCGCGTCGTCCGAATCAAAATAACGTCTGTTTCGCTGTTATGGCATGAATATGAAGTTATTTTTGATTGCCCCAAACTGATACCCCGTCGATCTAGTTACTCTCTATAAAGCATGACCCGCCAACAATTTTGGGTTATAAAGTCAATAACACCGCCCGAACTTGACGACAGAATTTATTTAGTTCCATATTTAAACCAAGTTTTCTTTACCAAGTGTAATATACAAAAGGCATTTCCTTTTCTCTTACTATAATATGTTATAATATCGGATTTTCGTCCGCTACTGACATAGAATATTAATTATCGACACTTTCCAATATTGCTAAAATATTGGACTACGTACTCCGATGGTACGGTTGAAGCAAGTTCCTTGAAAGTTGGGAGTTATTTTTAAATGTACTAGATCAGAGATGGCGGACCAAACAACTTCTGTCAGTTCCAACTGGTGGCCATTAGTTATGCGGACGCGGGACAGGCTAACTTTGACGGGCACTTCTGTGTTGTTCTATAACTAAATATGTTTCATAGTTGGTACTTTAATGAAATGAACGTTCTATATTCATTTATAACACAACGTCGACATATTTTTGCATGCCCATTATGTTTTAAGAAAAGATAAAATATAGGTACTATCACAGAACAGATAAATGAGTTTATTTTGTGTTAAAGCGTGAGAGACAAGCGGCGACACCCGTTCTAATACAAATCGGGACCTATTTCCTTTCCAGTTTCTTTTATCTATTCAGTAGGTACTACCTTCGTAACTGAAAACACAAGAACTCCAATGAATTTAATATGTATTCTGTAATGAGGTCAGTATAGTTACGGAAAATATTGAGTCTTGGTAAAAATAGAAAAATTAAAAGTGAAATAAAAGTGAATTCTGGTCACGTGTATCATGAATGGATATTATACAGTACAAGCTTTTTATGTTATTAGAAAACCAAGTTTCAATAGGACCAAAAAGTCGATAACCATTCTTGGTCCTCTGATCCCCCCACTCACTTGCGTTGATGAACTGGTAGGTTCCTGTGAAGAGCGTAGGCGGCGTGTACATCTTGTCGGTGAAGAAGGAGAGTGCGACGGCGCGGTGCAGCGAGACGCGGCGGCGCGGCGGGATGGGCCCGCAGTACCTCCCGCCGAACGCCGAGTTGACCAGCTCGCCCGCCTCCAGCGAAGCCATTTCCGAGTAGATGTCCATTGACTCGTGGTTGCATCTGGTTGGACAATTATGTCTTTTCAGTAATGGTCTGTTTTCTGGGAAACTCGCTGCGAAAATCCGCGCGGTGCGGACGGATAAGCGTCTGGTGACTTTCTCGCTGCAGTGAATTTCCCGTGGCCTGACTATAAGGTTGCTTTTAGAAGGTATTTAAGATGGAGAAGAAAATCAATGAAATTAAAAGTGAAGAAAAAAATTATTTGAATGTAAAATTACGATATAGAAATAATGTTGGTCTCAAATTGAGCACTGACTGTACGATGAGCCATTGTTGATGAAATATGGACTGTAATAACATAATTTATACTCAGGGCATTCATAATTATAACTTTGAAATGTTATATCTATAACGTTAATAGGCATGTTTATAACGAGTGGTTGTTTCTTTTAATTAACCATTGTCATTTTACCTATTACTGCTATGTTATATTGTGCCTGACGGACTCAAGTTCTAACATATTATTAAAAAAAATCAAACTCATGTAACACCAAAGTTGAAGAGTTTGAAACAAATCAACTTGATTGCAGTTAATATTAGATCAGTAACATTAATACTTAACTTTATATTAGATCACAAAGTCATCAACAAAGCGAATATTTCGAGTTCAGCAGAATACATCAAGCGAACTTTATCCAGTCAAGGTTCTCCCCTCCCAGAAAAGTTTGACCTAATTTCTAAGTATATACTTATGCACATAAATAAAAGCATTGGTAGAAAACATGTTTGTGTCTCAAGTAATGAGGGAAGGGTGAAAGGGATGGATATACTCACGCTGGTAGCTCTCCCACTGCGGCTCCACTGGAAAACAACAAATAAATAAGCGATAAAGTCAAATAACAATGTGTTATGATCACAACGTGTTATGAACACCTCTGGGTGTTATGTTGGTACAGATAACAAAACAATCAGACAAAATGTAAGATATTTAATATCTTGGAAACAAAAAACAGTCACACCCAGTTCCTGATTTGTGAATTTGAATAGAGAACTAGTTAAACTCTACTCATAGTTTTACTTAAGATGATTATTGTGGAAATGCGTCCGTTAAATTAAAAAAAAATTGACTTCGAAAAGTTCTTAACGTCAAATACTCAGACCAGAAACCGGCAGTCAGACAAATTATGTCTTAAATAATACTTATAGGGGTCAAAAAGCAGTTTATTTTACCTGCCTTAACAGATACTTACTAAGATATATGTTTTGTTAACTGTACTTTTCACATAATATGTAGGAAGCGGTTTATTTGATTTAGTTTATTGAAGTTCCTGATTGAAAATACTCGAAGTTCTGAACCTCTATTTCTTAAGTAAAGTTACAAATTGATTCGAGGAGGTAGTACTTTAGTGATTTTACTGGAATTGTCGAACAAAGTAGTTTCTGTAAAATTGTCTCTCAATGATTTGACTTTATTGTTGGATAAACCTATCTTTTTATGTGGGAGTAAATGCCATAGCACTTCACGCTAGAAAAGTTATGTAGCGCAAAAAAGATTAAGATAATAGACAATATAATACAGCTGGTTCCATTTTAAATTGTGTTTTGCTTCCTCAAATTTAACAGGGCTACTAGTTGTTCTTATCCTCCGCCTCTGAAATGCTTCAAGATCTTCAGTCCTGTCATAGTTACAATGGCTTTGATTTTGCATCCCTGGCAAATTCACAATGAACTTTATTTTAGAAACTTATGGGTGTAAAAATATCCTTGACGAAGCCGAAAGGCACTTGTTGTTAGACCTTACCTGGGAACCTTCTAGTTACGGAGATTTGGGGGTCAAAGTTCAAACTTTGCCGCAAGTTTTTTTTTTTAAATACAAGTTTTTACAACTTTAAATACCTGCACGGTCCCCGCACTATTCAATGTATCCATCAGTATAATGTTTTGAGTGCGTTACAATGCGTCCTACCGTGATTTTTCACCCCAAAACAAAAGTCGTTACCCAGCAATATTTTTGCGTAGAGTTACTTAGTTTGATGTAAAGAATGCTTGGTTGACAGCTTCGTGATGGGTCTGTTTACATCTTGTATAATTACCGACGTTTAGGAGTGCGAAAAAATTTCGGCTTGGTGATGGATCCTTTTAAGCCCTGTGATACAATTCATTTAGATTATAAGGTGTGACATACTCTGGCGGCTTTCCCCGTAGGTCGAAGGTGTGGAACTCGACCTGCACGCGCTGACCCGGCGCCGCGAGGAACGTGTACAGGCACTGGCGCGTCTGGTTGTTGGGGTTCAGCAGCTCGGGCGCGTGGAACGAGCCGTTGCTCGTGCCGCCGCGACTCACGAATGTGCGGTCGCACTCTGTGGAGGTAAAAATGTTTTTTAGTGAGGTTTTAGAAGAACGGAACCTATACTCTGAGATATATAGGTAGAGTATTGGTTTGAGTTGGATGTTGTGTGATCATTATCACATCTTTTGTGTGTGCAGAGGTTTGCGCATCTTAGCCTGGTATCTAGTATTTGCGCATCTTAGCCTGGTATATAGTATTTGCGCATCTAAGCCTGGTATATTAAAACTAAATATTCTCACATAAAATTCCAGTGTTTTTAAAAAGGTTTTTCGTAAAGGTGCTGTCAAATGTTTTGTAAGAATTGGTATATTTTTGATCTATACAAAGCAGTGCAGTGGTGGCCCTGCAAATAGTAATGCCGGACTTACGAGGTAAAAGCTGAGGTAAGGTCTGAACCCACGAAGGCATTTTACTTTGTGTAAATTATTACGTGTTGGTGTGTGTCTCAAAATGGTGAATCACATCGTGAGGAGATCAGCATCCTAGTACTTATTTATTCCTAGAACCATTGGAATCAGTTCGCATATTTCTATTCCTCCTGTAAAGTTCCATTGTATTCGCCGCGAAAGATGCAATCATTCCAGTTTCACTCGCTGGCTTTACCACTGATTGCACAGTAGGATGATATCTAGAACATAGTATGTGTCGCCTCGTAATTTTCGCCTTGTGTGCAAAAATGTGCACTCTCTAATGAAATCGGTATTAGATCAGACTTTGGATTGTTGAGAGAATACCAATTTAATGTTAATTATTGCAATATTGTATGATCAGGCGGTCCTAGACCAACCGTGCTTAATTAATTGATTACTGATGTAAATAATTATCGTGTTAATCTCCTGATAACTCAATGTAATAAGCCCTAGCCATTTCGTAACCCCATTAATTTTAAATGCTATTAAAATAAAATGTTGTTAGAACCACCAGTAAGAAATTACTTTTCCTTGTACAAGTTTCTCTGTCAAGATTTTTTATTAGAGCACCTAAATATCTCGTCACGTTTACATTTTACTCGTCTCACAGTGTTGACATCACTCGCAAGTTGACAGGAAAACCAGAGCCAAAAACATTTATAAGGCCAACCATTGTGGGCGCGTTCCACGAGGCCTAATTAATTGGGACACGACTGTGGGAGAGTGAAAAATATAATTGTATTTTGAATAATTATTTTTAAAAACTAAACAAACATGACACTTTATGAGAGCTAAAAGGGAATAAATGGGATATATCAAAAGAACAATGATAATACAAAGAACGATGATATTCTCCAGTGTTCAAAAAACAGTTTCCTTGGCGTGGCTACGCGATAATATGACGGCTACGCTTTCGTAGCACATGTTCTACAACTCGAGTTTTTGTAGATATTCAAGAAACTGTCAAATTTCCCCAATCAACCTTGAACCTAATGCTTCAGCGATAAAGTTGGAAATCTATGTAGTAGCTTGATGTGCACTTGTGTATTTTGTTTTGAAATATTCTTCAACATTATGAACGAGCTATTCGTTCTACTAAACTACGCTGTCATGGTAATTTGTAACATAACATGCATTATGAGCAAGCGTTGGTGGTAAAACATCTGTATCATCACATGCAGGCAGCTTTGTTCTCATCTCATAATAAACACGTCACGGGCAGCCCACAATGCTGAAGCGCCGTGTCCCCAAAATGTCCCCTTTGATGACCCCTAACGTTCCTGGAAAACCGCGATAACGTATGAGGGAAGTAAGCTTTGTTCATTTAGAAATAAGTCTGAAATAACATTAATAACCTCGGAAGGAATGAGATGTTGTTTTTCTGTTATTTTGTAGTTAGTGATGGTCGCTACAGACATATTTTGACGATTCAATAAATAATAGAATAAAACCAACTCGAAGTCGTAGCGATTGATGGTGAACGATAACTACCATTGATAAAAAACCGTTAAGAAAAAAAAAAATAACTCGTTAATAATGACTGATAACAATGATGAGCCATCATCATTGTTATCAGTCATTTATATCAATCCTATAAAAACAAAAAAAAAAACACGTTAGATTGAAAAAGAAACCTTGCTCCATCAGCCCTAAAGCCGATTAAAGAATAGCCGTATCACGTCCACAAAAAAAAGCTTTTTACCTTCACATCTAAAAACTCAGACCTGTAGAGATTTAGTACCAAAATAGCCGTCTTTAGCGCGACGCTGCTTCGGGCACTAGGTAAGAAACTAAAGGTGCGTCTAAACGGCCAACATTTTTTCTGCAATGTATAGCCGCAATATAGTTGCCGGCAACATTGACAGCAATTACAAAGGCACAGATTATACAATATTTTAAATGTAGTCCGGCCATACCTAGCCACATATTTTTGGTATGGCTGATGCATTTTTTCTGTATGTTACATGGCAAACATACGAGTCTTACTACCTCTACAGGGTGAATTTTTTAAGTGGGCGTGGCTGGCCATGGGTAATTCAAAACTATGAGAAATAGCGAAAAATACTCAAAGGAGTCTCTAGCCTGATTTTTATGAAAACTAAAACAGCATCATGATTTTTGAAAAATCAATTGTTTCTGCCAGGAATCGAACCCGTAATTGATTTCGTTTAGTTGACAATTTTGAAGCTACATATTGCCCGTTTAGACGCACCTTAAGAAGTGCATTCTGAAGAAAATAGCGACGGATTCAAAAGCGTGTTCACGAATGGCTGGGTAAAGCGTCGCCAGACGTGCGACTTTAGAGATGCAACAGACGATATTCTTTGTTAAATGTTCTCGTAGGAGCCATTGTTATTACCCCTTGAGTAATGTTTACGCGATGTAGGCTACTTAGTGCTGATTATGTCTTGCTCCGCTTTTTTAGATGATGTCGTCGTTTATTTGAGTTTGAAAAAAAATGTTATCTGCATGTTTGTTGGAATGGTTGCAGATTAAGAGGACTACAAGAGCTAAGTGACCTTGAGTGACGCACGCACACATTTACACAATAAACGTGAACGCCATCTAACGACGACGCCCAAAACAATTAACTCTCAAGACTAATCTCTAGAGAGATTACGCCCGAGTATTCAATAGATGGCGCGAAAGTAAGAACAGACAATTAAAAATGAATATTAATAATGAATTGCAATTTAAACACTGCATTTGGGGTGGTAACCGTTATAAGTGTAAAACGCCTCATTTGGAAAGTATCCAAATACTTCTTTTATTCGGTGTTACGATATTAATTATTGCATTTCATAATCAATAGGTACTTTAGTTAATTATTTAGACATATTTCTTATTTCCATACAGTAATATTGACAAATTAATCAAAACAACGAAGTATTTGATTAGATGAATAAGTACTTTTAGTACATGATTAGATGAATAAGTACTTTTATCAATAACTTCACAATCGTGATCGTCGTGTGAACCACTGTTTCCAATCTATAATAAAAACAGAAGATTTCAAATTACTAAGATATGTCAATTCTAAATATCCTAGTTCTATGGTACACAGCAGCAGGTAATTGCGTTTCGTTTATTTTTTGTATAATAAGAGTTTGAAAAATTGTTAGCCACAAGTAAAAGATTAGGTACGCGCGGTAATCAAGCTATAAAAAACCAGTTTATGCGGATCTCTCATTGTATAGAAAATGTATACAAAGCGAGGCCAAGTTATACTGGAAATGTATAGCTTCATGTGCCGCCGTGTCTACCTAACATTCTTACAATTTTATAATTCTTATTTATTAAAAACTATATCAATAAAATTAAACTCTTACTTGTGATAAGTAACATCGCAATTTTCAGATGAATCTGTTATTTCGCAATGTCCGTTACCAATAAGCTGCAGTCTTTCAACAAAAATATTAGGTAGGTATTTATCTGTTTTTTATTGTTTTTCTAGTCAAAGAATACAAAATAGTACAAGGATGAACACAGGGCGACACACCAAGCTATAAATTTCCAGTATAACATGGCCTCGCTCTGTATACATTTTCCTTACAAAGAGAGATCCGCAAAACTGGCGACGCGGCCGGCGCGGCTAGTCCTTAGTCCAGCAGACGGACCTGCCGCGTACTTGCAAATTCATACCTAAACTGCGCAGTGCGCCTGGCCTGTTATAGCTTAGAAAAAACGTAGGTACTTACGCATTGAAAATAATTTCAGTGTCGATATTTTCAACTTTCTCCAGTAAAAATTAATTACATTTCAAATGTTTTTTTTTAGTTATTTATTTTTGAGTATTTAATTTTATATGAATATACTGCGTAGAATTTTAGTTCAAAAAGCAAAAACATAACATCACTATCCTGGAATCGAACCCGGATTCTCTGGATTGCAAATCCATACCTCGACCAAATGCACTGCAGTAACAGTTACACTACTGATCGAAATAACTGAATGTATGCGAACTATACATCCATCCGTCAAATGTCCAGAAATACGTTTCCAAAATTCATAGTTTTATATCGTTATAAAAATTAATATTTAGTAATACTAAAATGTTCTTACGTTTTAATATCGTTCATATGTTGGGCGTTTGATTTATATGAACTTTTTTTAGTTCTCGTAATGGGTTTCACTTTATTTCCCATACTTACAAATGACCAGAAGTACCTTATTTATTACGCTATTTTAACTTAAAATATTTTATATTTACACGAAACAAAAATATTTACGGAATAAAGACATAAAACAATGAATTTATGAATAAAATTATACAAAACAGTAAACAACCTTGGCGTAATAATGCGGCGAAAAATGCGGCAAAACGAGCGACACGTCCGTATAGCATCAGGCCTCGGCCGGCACTGTCGGTACACAGGCGTTTACGCACACATGCGCACGTATTTTGTTCAGAGATAAAAATATGTGATTTGCAAAAAATCTATTGATTGGATTAAAAAACTAAAACAGTATCACGTTACTTTGTTGCGTGAAGAATAATTTGACAAAAAATCAGAATGATTGCATGTATATTAGTATAGTTTTACTCGTTGACAGAAATGTTTAGAGGCATCTTTGCGATTTTTTTCTATCGTATCAAATTTGTAGTATTATGTTTTCAACACAGTATCGAACTAGCATATATACAGAAGAATATCATATATTTTTCTGTGTTTTTTTACTGCAGTGGTTCTATATGATCCACGTATTGTAAAACATGCTTTTAGCTCTTGTAGTCGCCTTAACGCTTGGAGAATATGATATCGTTGGTAGACTCATTTGAAATTAGGTATTATACTTGAATTAATTCGTTATAAGCTCATCTAAAAATAATACCATAAAGTCGGTTTAATTTTAGACTCTTTAAATAATTTAAACCGGCTCCTTTTTCTCCCACACAATGAACAAAACCTTTCACAGAAACTACTAACCCGTTTTATTCCGGTCATGTTTTATACACACGCCAAGCTTTTGTTACGAATAGTGGAGCCAAGTGTAGCGTACACCCAAGTTCGTATCATTTGGTAAATGTCGCAAACACTCGCAGACTTGGGTCAGGGGCCTCCCCACCACCTCTTATAGCAGTATTATTTTCAGAGGGGGACAGAGTTAGACGTGCTGAATAGGTCCATCTTTTTCTCAAGCTGTGGTTAGCATGGGGTGTTACACACCATAGCGCATCATTGAGGGTTTGGATTTTAAATTCTGCATTTTGTGCGCTGAAGTTCCCGTTCGCTTAATAAAAACACGTGTCCTATATGATCAAGTATCGGTCATAATACTGATTTTGCATGTATTTCATATTTAATCAAGTGATCTGGGTGTCACTCACCCCACGTGACCGTTTACGTAACTTTTTAGGCGCAATCAATTAAGGGTTAAAGTAAAACCGCTATAAGAGATAGTGGTGTAGTTTCAGGTCATGCTTCTTTTCATTGCGGGCTAAAGTTTCCCTGACGCAAACCCCAGTATAGTGTCGATTAAAACATCATTAGAAGGATTTTTTGTAGAACGTTTTTAGACAAAAGCAACGTAACGCATTTTTGGGTTAGATTGTGATCTCAAATGATTATCTTAATAGACTACAATTATGTTTAGTGGTCCGTGGTAGATGCCAGAGGTTACCTAAAGTCAATTTTTTTTACAGTGTTTCTGAAATTACTGAATATTGTTTTTGGATTCCGCTGCAGGTAAATTTTGGTAAGTATACTTGAAAAGAAGTTGTTGAACACTGAAATTAAACCGACATTGTAGGAGAACACACCAGTAGTATTATTATAAATACGGCTAACACTCACACATCACATGCTCGGGTACCAGATCAACACTTGTAAACATCGGCCATGTTTCCATTCCATGGGAGCTGACAGTATAATGGAGTTACCTAAACGTGAAACGTACTTTATCGAAAATGGGATGGCTGTGATAGGATCTACATTGTGCCAGGGAGTTGCACCTATTGGAAACGAGCCAGTTATAACGGTTTCCCATTTGCTGTCTACACTTTCTCTTTCGTATCAATATCAATTTTATTCGTAATATTTGGAATCTGCGAAAATGTGAGGCAGGAAATTGAATTTGATGAGGTTTTTCGGCTCGCTCGATCAATTTGCATTTTTGTTCTGTATGGTGTCCGGACGTAAAGAATAGCACCATCCCATATCTTCCCGTGGGTGTCGTAAGAGGCGACTAAGGGACTTACCAGAGAATGGGCAGCAGCGTTCTCTGTGTTTTATAACAACCATACTGCGATCGCCAACCCGCCTGCCAAGCGTGGCGATTATGGCAAAACCCCCCTTCTTGGGGGAGGCCTATGTCCAGCAGTGGACGCCTTTCGGCTGAAATGATGATGATGATGATCAATTTGCCACGGGTAATACGGTAAAGGGGTTTAAAAGTGACTGGCTTGTGCGGGGCATACATTCGTGCAGTGTTACGAACGGGTGGCACATCTATGGGCCGCTAGAATAAGATCTCTTCACAAAATATTTGGTGTGGGTTGCGAATGTAACACATGTGATGATGATAATGAAAGTTTGTGAGATTTATAATAATTCAATTTACGGTATGGTTTTGTTAAATTTTGTTTAGTTGTCAATAAATTCTAGCAGGTCCAAATACGGTTAATTTTCACGTTTTTCTTTTCGATGTAAGTTGAGACTTTTGCTTTCAATAACGTCAAATTAATCTTAAGATTACTCCAAGAGACGTACTTATACGAGTAAGTGTTAAAAAACCACGAGCTCTTCTCAAAGACCATTAAAATAAAATTTCTGCTTCGAGATCTTATTGTAGCGTTTCTTTGTTAATTTATTATTGGAAGACGTACTTGGAAGTTTAGTAGGCGTGGGCTCAGCGAGCGTGGCGCGGCTCGAGAGCTCCGTGGTCTCGCCCGCGAGCACTGCACAGAAATAACATCCACTTATTTGTGAAGACCAATTTATTACTTTTTATAAACTATCCCTCACAGGCTGTATTTCTCAAAATCGTTCAGTAGCGAACGACATTTTCGTCATCTGCCTAGCTCCCAACTATGTTGGGGTCGCTTCTAGCTGCATGCAGCTGAATACCATTACTTCACCGACATACGTCATAAAAAAGCTTATGATGTGTCCTTTATTTCTTTCTATGGGAGCTAAGTTCAAATTAAGCGCAAACATGGTATCTTGGCGCATTTTAGGTAATTAGATACTTTCTACAAATATTCGTACAATCAATTTTCTGTACAATGAACATTGCACCGTTATTGGCTATGCTAAATGAACGCTTAAGTGCTTTTCCAAAAAAGATAAGTTGACATCAACAGCAGCTCACGAAAGTTAAGATTAAACGGGCTTTTCTACTTGAGAACTATCCCCCGCGCCATCACTGCGGACGTGTATAATTAATGTACGGCGCCATATTCCCGCCTCCCGACCTTCCGTACTCGACTGTACTCCATATAACTTGATGAAGTATCCTCACACGTTGGAGTTGAGAAGAATTCGCAAATACCAGCAAGTATACTTGAAGGCGTTTGGTATGTTCAAGTTTGTGACGAAATTTTGTTATAACATTAAGTTGGATAAGGCATGAAAGGGTACCTATATATTCGTATAGTATGTGTGTACGTGATGTAAAACGAACTGTTTACAAAACATTGTCAGATCATTGTTGTTTAATCATGTTGACCTTGTTACACGCAGCTGCATAAGGGGAGTCGCCAATTCAGCACCCAATACTTTTATTATAGAAACATACGCGGCAATTAACCATCATTCTCTTGCCTTTATCCCAATTAATTTGGGGTCGGCGCAGCATGTCTTCTTCTTCCATACTTCTCTATTACTCGTCATCTCATCCGACACCTCCTTTCTTGCCATATCATTCTTTATACAGTCCATCCATCGTTTCTTTGGTCTTCCTCTACTCATATACCCATCCACATTCATACTCAAAACTTAACTATTAACCGAACGACGGAAACGACGAGCTGAGATAGCACTTTGTGACGCACGGCCCTAGATTTGCCAATTATTGTAACTCTGTAAATTTCCACTCCATATTCATACTTTGAATAGGCACTTAGGCTAACTTAAGATATAATTAATGTAATTCTTTTATTTTAAAATAAATAAAGTAAAATCATTTTTGTTTTTTTTTAAATCCTCCGCTTGCAGCTAACGTAATTACCAATTTACGAATCGAAAACCTCGACAAATTATATCAATCCAATATAGTATAATATCACGCCTGTAATACCCGAAGGGTTAGGCAGAGGTGTACCTAATAGTTCACCCACATTTTTCTAGTTCATGTAATAGGGGGCGAGCCTATTGCCATCGACCGGGCACAAATCCAGACACTGTGGCTGCTACTAAGAAATTTCTGATGAAAAAACGCAATAACACTTTGCCCGACCCGGGGAATCAAACCCAGGACCTCATGCTTCATGCAGCAGATGCGCTTGCGACCACTCGACCAATGAGGCAGTCGTAACACAATATTTCGTTCATTATTGATTGATTGATTGAGAATTTTAAAATGTTATTCTTAAACAATTTCTCACAAGACTCGATACATGCCTTAATTTTATTTTTCGAAGTATATTTTCATTCAAAAAGGAAGTTCATAGTTCTAAGCAGTTTTAACAGTCAGAAATCACAAAAGCACATTATATTAAGAGCTTAGTAAAACAAGCAATCATTCTGAAGAGTTTAATCCTCCACCGGATATCTTCCGTGATTGTTCATTATTTTGAGCTCCCGATATTTCGACGCTGTTGCAATCGCCATGATCGCAGGGTGATCATGGCACTTGCAACAGCATAAGTGACAGTAGATGTTTTAGTTTTAAACCGTAAAAGCTTAAAACAGTGTTAGAGCTTTACTAGGATTGTAGACTATAGTGGGTGTTGTTAATAGACAGTCCAGACTACAGAATAATTGCTTTATTATATACATAAGTATTTGTGGATCTGGCAAGCGACAAACTAAACCCTCTGTGTCCGGCGGACGCTTGAGAAACTTTCCTAATTACTGAGCCAGATGTATGGCCGATCGCAAATCCTTTATTTATATAAAAAGCTGTATTATGTGCACGAATTAAAAGGTTTGTTATAATATGAAAGCAACTTTTATAAAAGGACAACTTAGGTTTTAAAACCTTTTTCTTTGACATGAGAATCCCTAAGGAAGCTCTTCAATCTATGTCCTATGAAGATACAGAGAAATTATCCTTGGTTGCCCCAGTTACTACCAATCTTACTTGTGCTAAAGTAAATATTGTTCGTATTATTGATTTTTAAATTATTTAGCTAAGTTAAAATACTGTAATTTTATACACCTTTTTTCATAAGATTAATATGATATGTGATTATTGAAATAATGATTGTTACCTCCAATCTTAAACACAGGATTACCTAGTTCAGGCACAAATCATAGGTGAACTTGACAAGGTAAACGGATTGTAACTATTTGAAGTCTACAATGAGAATAAATGTATACAGGTAAAATGAGCATCAACATTGTACTCTAATTTATATCAGTATCACTTCTAAAGTGCGGCTATTTATATTGTTAATATTCAGATGTTGGTACAAAAGTTGCTATACCATTCAGTAGGCTTGCCTTACAATGTTATAAATAACTTCATTATACAATTAATTTAAGAGTTGATAACCGGTTCCTCTGAATTGTTCTGAATAAAACAATTAATGAATATTCAGCCGACTCTGTGAAAATTGTCGCACAGCATTTGGGCCGGAATTCAAGACATAATTCATAGTTGTTTTAGTATTCCAGTGCTTTCGTATTTACATTTTAGTTCATTGATATTCTGTATTCGAATTAATTTTAAATTCTACAGTTCCAATTCCCGGATAGATACTAACTGCTTACTTGTTAAATAAACATCCCTAATCAATAAACACAGGGGTATAGTTAAAGCAAGTATTGCCTTCAGATTACATCCATACAGTTTCGAGTTTTGTATAATTTTATTTCACGTCTATTTATAGTTGAATCAGGTACCGGAAGTCTCCAAATAGGTAGTCGTTTATTTAATTGCTCTTTTCGAAGTTTTTTTGTCAATTTATCTAGTTATTATCTGGGTATAGCGAAATGTAGGTGCACTATTAGGTACACCTCTGCCTAACCCTTTGGGGATTTCAAGCGTGATATAATGTATGTGTCACAGGGTATAAAGGTATACTAATACAGTATTTAAATACAGCATCACAAGTCGAGGTGTTGAGTGTGAGCGAGTGACACAATTAGGTCACGCCACGTCTGCATTATAAACCACAGATTAATAATTGCACCGCAATCCAGTGTATTTTACTGAATTATCTCAATCAAAATAAGACATTATGCGTTGATTAAAATCTTTATAAAGAAGATATTTATGTTTATGCAGCAACTATACTTTTAAATATGTGGTGTAACCAAAAAAAAAAATATTTATATAATCATTACTTACAACTATTTTTAAACACAACCCAATACAATAGTGAAGCAAACTAACACCTTATCTATAACTGATTACATATAATATTAACCTTGAAATTTTGCTATTAGACTTGTTTATAGGTAACTAGCTGACCCGCGCAACTTCATCTACGTCACAAAAGAAAGAGAGAGAGCGAGAAAACGCGCGCGGTATTTGATCATTATTTTGCTAGGTACGGAGTTATTTTAAAACTGTGATATCTCCTAAGATATTCATTGAAATCAAATGATTTAAAGGCAATTTTGTTCAAAATTAAATACTTGTGATGAATAACATATTTATTTTGATAAGAATTAATAGCATGTTTGTAAAAACACTTTCGGAAATAATACAATATTTTAGAACAAATTTGATTACTCTAAAAGAAGGTTACAGTGAGTCAACCTTAAAAGATAGACATATGCTATCGCGGATTTTTTTTTAGAACTTTTAAAGAGAAATAATTCTGTCATACATGATTTTTGCGAAACTTTAACCGTTTACGCAGCGCACGCAGCGGAAGCTCTCAATAGGAAAAAAAATCCCCCGATTTTGAAACATTCTTCATTAGTGCTCCGCTCCTATTGGTCTTGGCGTGATGATATATAGCCTATAACCTTCCTCGATAAATGGGCTATCTAACACTGAAAGAATTTTTCAAATCGGTTCCTGGGATTAGCGCGTTCAAGCAAACAAACAAACAAACTCTTCAGCTTTATAATATTAATAATATTAGTTATTAGTATTAGTATAGATAATGTTTTAGTTTTGGGTCGAAGATCTGAATTCGTGAATATTTTCGACAATAACCTCTGTTAGTAATAATTATCAATAAGTTCTCCTCTTATCACCTGGGAATCGATACCGCTAATAGATAACAGAAACTGGCGAAGTTTATCAGACACATCCGCGCTTTTTTAGATGACACTAGCTTATGCCTGCGGCTTCGATAATTGTCTAAATTATCTGTGTCCTAAATTTCAGCCAACTACGTTCAGTAGTTTTTGCGTGAAAGAGTAACAAACATCCATCCATCCTCATAATCTTTCGCATCTATACATATAAAATTCAAAGTCCTGACTGACTGTCTGATTCGCCAATGCAAAAATCGGGATTTCACATATATTTTCAGACACGTCTACCTCAGAAAAATCCTACCTACTTACTAATAGGTAAATACCGCGCCCCGCGCGACCAACGCCACACTACGCGCCATGCGCCCGTCTACGTGAGTTTCGAAGCCCTGTTTGACTCTGTTGAGGGATGATTTTGGAAAAATTGCGTTACAAGTTTCATGATTTTAATTGAAGAGTATGTACACAAATTTTCAAGTCAGTGGAATTTCGAAAAACCCTTTCTTAGTGGATACCTACTCTTCACAAAGAATACACTCTCCAAATTTCATGTCTCTAGGATTAGCGGTTTGGGCTGTGCGTTGATATATTAGTCACTTAGACAGTCAGGATTTTAAATTTTATATGTATAGATTCGTCAAAGAATCATAGGAGAAACTAGATAGATGTCTTTTGATCATAAGCTACGGCATCGCCGTGACGTCAGCACATGAAGACTAACAAGGTACTAGAAGGTCGTAGCTTTCAGTGTTCAACGATAGAGTAGAAGTGCTGAATGTTAGTTAAGTGCCTTACATAAGTTATGACATAGATAAATGTAGCGAATTAGGTAGTTCATGAAAGACGACAGTACCTAGTAATGTACACATTGCTTTGAGCAATATCTAATTTCTCTTAACTGCCCGATAGTTGGAGTTCTCACTGATCTTCAAATTCTTAGTGAACAATAAGTTATTCAAGCTTTAGTGGGCTATAAGTGCGACGCTGAGTATTTACATACACTAACAAACTAGATTATTACAATTTGCATATCTCATATCGTTTGGTCATTAGAACGTCGTGTACAACATGCATCTGAATATGTCCTTGACATACAGTTCAAACGCTCGCTGCCGAACTTACAGAATATTAGTTAGTGACTTGAGAAGGCGCATGTCCAACCGCAGGAGGAAGCGATCTATCGAATATATTCTCTCGCTCAAGGAACTTCTAAAATATTGTTGGTATATAACACTGGCTTCTGCCCTCTACTTCGTTTCCGTCAAAGAAACGTATCATACGGCACTCGGTGATAGTGTAGCTTTCTGTTAGTGAAAGAACTTTTTAAATCGGATGTGTCGTTCCGGAGATTGAAACATACAAATACTATTTAGTTTCGTTTATTAGTTTTTCTATAAGTTAGAAAAACCCCTTTTTGAAATATTACTATCTGAAATTAATATAAAAAAACTATAAAAAATAATAATAGTATTATGGATTAATAACAATAAATAATTAATCGGTGACTATTCGACGAGAAGTCTATCAAAACAAAAAACTCGTTTTTAGTTGCTAGCTTTACTCGGTTCCCGCTAATCGCCTGTGGTAGGACAGGTCTCTTACAGAGTATTAGTTAGTCACATGAGTAGGAGCTGCTAGTTGAGAACCACCCGTCACTACGAGCGAGACAGGTATGCGATGACAACACTTCACGCTCTAGCACGGAAATATGGCATGTTATACTGGTATCACTAACTTGCAGCACGCTTGCAATGAACATAGGAGCGGATGGTAAGATTTTGAGGCGTAGGTTTACACAGCTTCGACTTAATTACCCAAATAAGCTAATTATTTGAAGGCATTGTTAGTTCAAGACTTCAAAATTTGCTTTATTCAAAGACACTCAAAAAATTAACAACACAACAGACATTTTAATTTTGTTTTAAAAGTAGGAAACACAAAACTGTATCTCTGTTTCGGCCTACGAGAAATATTTTCCCTGAACTAGAAGATCGTGGGCCCATTTTCCACTATCAATGGAAAAGTTCTGGTCAAATCAAGACTTGGAACAGAACTCTTCTAGGTAGGACTTATCCTTTTCTGTCGCTTAGAACTAACATTTGCTAGAGCGAGAAATAGAACCGGAGCGACGGAGTGGAGAGAAAAATTCGATTCCGTGCTAATAGATGTGGCGCAACTCTATCTAACTGTGCCGTTCCATCGGCTCAGAAGTGCCGAATGTTAGTTAGTGACAGAAATGGGGCTCGATAACAAGACGACAGTAGCGACATCTACTGCGGCCTACATTCTGACACGGTTATTAGTTTCAACTTTGTTATGATTTAGCGATAATAAGTTGTTTAGTATTTAAGTTGTTTGTAGGTCGTTGACTGATTAAGATATAACTAGTGGTACATCTCTAAAAGTTCACAGTTCGCAACCTTTTGACCTGCGTTAACTGGATTTTGTAGATGTTTATCCATTGTTTGCCTATTCTTTATTTTCCTGTGAAATACTGGTGTATTATTAGGTACTTGTTTACCTACTTCCAATTTTAACTCTAGTATCTTTACTTAAATTGCTATAAATAAAATGTTATATCTAAGCCGGAGAGGTGATCTGTACCTCAGGACCTCCCTACTTCAGACACTTTTCTCTATTTAAGATTGCGCATATACCAGAGCCTGTCTGACGACGAGTTAAATAAAGATTTATGATTACTCTTCATTTTTATTGCAATGATATTACTAGTCATACTTATCGTTCTAAGGCAAGACAAAGTGTCAGAATAAAAATAAAATATTCATTTTCAGCCATACCACAGCTACTTAGCTATTTACGGGTATAAAAGATTAAAAAAGGGAACAAGCTTAAAAAGTATAATACCCTAACATGTGGCAGCTCAAACTTTTGCCAACGTCCAACGCTGAAATTTAAAAAGTTAATACAAAGGGCTCTAATGGCCGCATACATACTGGAGGTACGCTACACCTACGCGATGACGTCACCGCTTCCTGCTTGGGACAACCAAGCTAACTTTGTTGTCGGACGTGCATCGACGTTTCCGCGGTAAAAGCTAGGGCATATAGAAGTTGTGTGACGTAGCTACAGTGTGTTTTAACGGTCTTTAGTGACTAAGTTTTATGTTAGATGCGATTTCTGTTAAAAGCTTTTAGTTTTAAAACCGTTATCTCATCTGATTTTCATAATTGGTTACTTTTTTCGTAAAGCAAAGAGATTTCTTTTGTAATCAACTATACTGCGAAATAGGGGTCGAACGTCCACTGGTCAATCCACCACCCTACTGAAATTCGCGCATAATAATTATGTTTTTTTTGCTTTGTAATCGGTCTAGACAGGGACGGGTCAAGTGGTAAAGAATACCAGTTTCTCCCCTCATATAAAATTGGCAGATGGTTGCAACCAATAGCACAGCATGAGAAATAGTTCACACGCTCTATTTTCTTTTGTACTTCACTGATTAGCAAATAATTTTTATATTTAGAGGCAACTAACATAACATACATGAACGAAGTATGAAAGGAACATGTAAGATGGACCGATTAAGAAATGAAAAAAACATAAGTGACGGACATGTTGATCGGAATTGATCAGCAAAAGTGGCGGTAAACTGGCCACATGATAAAAACAAAACCGGAGATATGTAGAAACATAATAACGGATTGGTATCCCAGAAATAGTAAACGGAGCAAGGGAAAACCACTAAGGAAATGGGAGGATGAGATAAGACTTACCAGCGGACTCAAACTGGAGGAGACTGGAGGCCTTTGTTATGAGGCGTGTTGAATTAAGACATATACTTTGACAACCAGAAAAACAGAGAAAAGTTCAGAATACAAATAAATAAATAAACATAACGTACATACATAAACAGCCTGTATCATTTCCACTGATGGGACACAGACAACCTCTAATTACCTACTTTAGTTCCGAGAGCATTTGATTCGAGATTACCTTACCCAACGATAAATTTACGCTAGAATTGATACAATCTGACGACACAATACACCGGTCACCCGGGTGCGTGAACGCAATTTCAAATTCATATTGTTTCCAAACCTGAAGTTATAATTTGTGTTTTATTTTGATTTTGCGTTTTCCTTTCTAGCGCCATCTATAGGTTTCTGAATCGAGGTTTTGAAAGTTGAAAACCTGTCAAACTACTTCAGCCGTGTAGGTTCATAAGGTGATTCCTTCGAAATTCTAAAGTTTTAAGGTTCTCAAGTTCAAATTGGAACTTCAGAAGCCTGAAGATGATGCAGACTAAGGCGCGAATTACACAGAAACGTTTTGAAGCGGCATCATGTCTGCGCCGCGCCTTCACCTTCTGCCGTTTCTGTGTAATTCGCGCCTAACAGTGACCAAAATATAAATATCATGCATAAATATAATAAAAATCCTAATTTATAATACAAACATTGCAATATATTTTGAGAAACAGCTTCCTATACAGCTAGGTCGAATAAGTAATTGCAGTCTCTACAATAAAATCAAAATATCGATACTTAATTAATTGCGCACAAAACTGTTCAACTCATAAAATAGACGAGAAAATGTTCCATAAAATGCAATTCGCAGCAACCGGGAATCTGTTCAGTCAACACTTGGAGCAGTAATTAATGAACGCTCAACTTCCTTGCAATGAAAACCGCCATTTATCGTAATTTGCTAATTGCATCGTCATCTCTCAGATTAATTTACGTGGTAATTTAAAAATGAGGGGTTGGGTTGAGTGGGACTTTTCAATATTTGCAAGTATCAAGAATCTTTAAACATTCCTTGACTGCCTCATTGGTCGCAATCGCGGCTGCTGAGAATGAGGTACTGGGTTCGATTCCCGGGTTGGGCAAATTGTTATTGGGTTTTTCCGTTATCAAGAATTTCTCAGTAGCAGCCACGGAGTCTGGATTTGTGCCCGGTTGATAGCAATAGGCTCGACCCCCATTAGATGGGACTTAAACATTATTGGCGAAATGTGGGTGTACTATTCGGTACACCTCGGCCTAACCCCTCGGGTATTAGAGGCGTAATGTAGTTATGTGTTATTTTAAAACATATTTTGGTACCTACTAGCAAAGATATTAAAGATTTGTTATCTTTATATATATTTGCTTAGTAGGTAAGAGCTTATAAATGTTTTAGTAAGACGCTCAATTTTTGCGTCATGAGCTCATGAATGGCAAAATATAATTTTCGAAATCAAACCATTTTCTTGAAGTTTTTATCTACTAACCTAGCGACCAGCTCCTGTATCGCATGGTTTTTACCTTCGATATGACAGAACGTCTACATTTCTTTGTTTTTATTTTTTGGTATCTTCTCTAAATTATTTTTAATTCGTTCCGCATACGCATCAAAATCTTAGAAGAACGATGCGGCCAGACAGCCAGACACGAATACGATTTTATTTTATAAAAAATGTATAGAAATAGAAGACACAACCCTACCTTTGCTACGCTACAGTCGGATATAAAAAGTGTCACTTCTCATACATTTTCTATTGTGCCAGTGTGTGCTCGGTTCAACAAAGAAAATGAAGAAAAACGATATGATGGCCTATATTAAAAAAAAAAACAAGTATAGCACAGCTGCGGCTTCAATGCAGTCATTTACTAAAGTGATCTAAATTCGAAGTTTTTTGCAAATGGAACTGTGTCTTTTATACTGTAATGCATTTTAAATGGGCAATTGAGAATGGGCTATTTGTACCAGCGCTAGCCTTTTTACCAACATATATACCAACTGATGTTCGCAATTGTTTATATTTCTTTGTGCCCCTATTACTGGGTCCAAGTGGCGACAACATACAACTCGATTCCTACCAGATTCCCTTTGAAAAATGGCACAGTCAGTATTCAATAGACAAATAGTTTGTTGTTAGTTTTTTTATTTTAGGTTATTTAATAGTTTTTAATTAATAATGTATTTAGTTAGTTTACTCTACTTAATAAATAGTTTTAAAAATTTAGGGAATAAATTTCAATCTAGCATAGACAAATAATAAAATCACATTATAGATGTGTACCAGCTTACCTCTTACAAAAATTGACCCTTCGCTACTGCTGGGTAGTACACACATTTCACCAACAACATTGCTTTACCACGGGTACAGCTCTGTTTAACCCTTCGGCGAGTACAAGCGTGATGTGTTGTTCGCTATTCGTGCAACTTCCGTAAAACCTAAAGGTACATGTAAAACATTTCCGTTACCAACTGATGGATAAAAGACAGAAATGAAGAAAGATATTACCAAAATCACCGCCATCGATTCGACGGGATATTGAAGTTTGCATAGGGGAAATCAACGGTTTATTCAATCTTGTACAAGGGCACCATCTAAAACTGAATATCGCTGACATGAAACGAATAAAATATTAGTTGACTCTGTGAATTTCAGTCGAACCTTCTATAAATACTGAAACATACAGCCTAATACCCGCATATAGACCAAAACGACCCCCGTCACTTAGGCATGACAGCAAAATTTTAACAAATATTTACCCCTGGGCTGCCTATGAATCTGTGATCGATTTAGGGATGAATCGGCAGTCTATGAGAACGGTCGGTCTTATCAGCCTGCTCGGAGGGTTCCGTGTTATATCCGCTAGCGATAGGAATGTTGAAGCTCTTATCTTACTCCAAACTTACGTGCTTAAGTTGGGAGTAAGATAAGAGCTTCAACATATCGCTACATTAAATAGGTTTTCCGTTTTCCTTTATTTCTTGCTGATTTCTGCCGATTGATATGAAGATTTTTTTAAATGATACTGCTTGCTAACAAAATTGTTGCTTTCATTCAAACGGAAATAGTGCAGTTACTTAGTGGCTGTAGCTAGCAAGTCGAACCTTCAGTCATTTAAAAAAAAAAAGACTTGAAAGTTTGTATGAAATGCCGTAAGTCGTAAAAGCTTTTAAGAATGGTTGAATATGATAAAATAGCGAAATCAATTTACAATTTAGCCGTATGATGAACCGGGTTTAAAGTTCTTCATCCCTCATAGAGAAGGGAGAATCCTCCAACCAGCCGGGTGTTATGTCTAATGGGCTACTGCCCGACAGTTGTTGTAGGGTTTTTCTATAAATGGTCTTAAGACGCGGAGAAATTGAATATCGCCACATATTAATTTGATTTTAGTTTCTCATTCGTAGCATAGATGGCGCTGTAGTATTTTATCTACTATGTTGCTTCAGTGCCACTACAACAACTTGAGGTACGGCAGTGCAAAGGGGAGTAGTCTGGAGCTTCGTATTTCAGCGATTTAAATAATTAAATCTAATACTTATACTTACTAGGATTGCTCTAGAAACAGATCATTAGTAATCAGTGTTTGTCCTACAAACTAAACTTGATTGATCATGCAACGTACCGATCATAATGCTTGCATCAATGTATTGTATGTATTGTAGCAGTCAAACACAACATCAGTCATTGTATTTGCGACAGCCCGTCCCGCATGCAGATAACATAATTTGTAACAGTAGGTACTAACTGAATAGATGACATAATGCGAGATATGTTTGTTTTAACATTCGATGTTTTAATAACAATTCAGCCGCGTTGGCTGCATCTTTAAATATCTGTTAATCTGATTATTTTAGGGTTTTTTGTTTCTACCTGAGAATGAGACCGTTTTTTTGAGTATTGGTAGATGAACCTTGTTTTGTTATCTAAAATCGTCAATATTAGAAACATTAAGGACTGTATTTAAAACCGGACAAGTGCGAGTTCGACTCGCGTGGCGACATCTATAGGCAAAGAACTATTTTTTGTATTTTTGTCGGCCCTATAATATCAGAGTTAAAAGTGACCATTCCCCCAATGGTCATATTTCGCCTATTTTCTTAAATAACTTCAAAACTTGTCTTAAAATTAAAAAAATATATTTGAAATGCTCTCAATGAGCACTTTTATTTGATACGTAACACGATATAGTTTGCAAAACCTTTTTTTTATGTGTCTATTTATCCCCAAAAGTGGTCCCCACGTCTAAAATTCATTAATTTACGTTACACGTCCGCTTTGGGTCATCGACTTACATAATATATCAAATTTCAACTCAATCGGGCCAGTAGTTTCGGAGTAAATTGGCTGTGACAGACAGACACAAGAACAAATAATTATATCTAGCTTTTGCCCACGACTTCGCTCATCTTAATTTAGAATTTGACAGTTAAACTCTTAACACACTACTAAATTTTCAATAATAATATAATTCAATCACTACTTGAAAGACACGTGGCGCCATCTATTATCATAAGAACGTTATAGTTGTTTTCCTCGGGAACAGTACTTTTTTCGGGATGAAAGATACCCTGTGCCCGTTTCTGTACACCTGACATGCAAAACAGGATGATCGGTTCAGTGGTTTAGGCGTGAAATGTAACAAACAAACAAACAAACTTACTTTCGCATTTATAATATAATGTATAGTTATATATTATATATATATTGTTAGGAAAAGTTAGGAAATAGGATTGTTGTTTCAAATTGGCTGTACACTTGAGGCCGGAAATATGTAAACACGCGCTTTAGTCTGGCGATGGCGTAGCGGACATCAAGGGGCTTAGCAGAATTATACCCGTAAAGGCAAAGTATTACTCGTTGAATTAATTAACAAGAAACTCCTACACTTTTATTATCTTATGTAGGCACCTATACGGGGTGGAAGGGAGACCGACGCGAAAACGGACGTACTGAACACGCGGTAACCGTTTTCGCGTCGGTATCCCTTCCACCCTGTATATTACTTTACATAAATTTACATTCTGGTATTTACTCATTGAAAATCTTTAGTAAGTTACGCAGTAATTGCTGAATTAATTGAAATAAAATTTTATTAAAAATAAAAATTAATCAACAGGTAACTTTAGAGTACGTGATGTTGATAAATGAAAAGTACGGAAAATGCATCGGCCCATGCGGACCCTTACATGGTTGCTGACATCTCTTTGAGGCGCGCGTGGAACACGAGCGCGCCTTCGACACAGCCTGTTGTCATAAGACGGCCGGACGGCGAGCTAGCCCATTACTCGCCGTCCACTGTCCCGCGCCTACGATGGCCGGGAGCCCCCACGTGACCTCCGACGCCCGGGGCGACTCCTGCGGCGGCTGTTACGTGAGGCTCTTTACCTCTCATGTCCCGCCACCTCCTTCACTAGCATGACCGCTTCGCAGAAGGAAGTGACGGCTTCCCATTTCCTCTCGCTCCGGACCATGGCTTGAACCAGGGCTGTTCGCGAGAGATCGCCGCTACGAGGACACGGCGGTGCTCCGCCCGAGCGGGGCAGACCTCCACGGTGTGCTCCACCGTCCTCGTCCTCCGGACGATCCTCCCAATGGAAACACCCGGACGTTTCCTCCCGCCCGATTCGGTGCAGGAACCTCCCGAAACAACCGTGTCTAGTGAGGACCTGCGTCAGGCGGAAGGTGAGGGCACCGTGGCGCCTCTCTAGCCACTCCTCAAAGAGGGGACTTATCTGCCACATAGTGGCGTGCCCTCCACGGGGTTGCGACAGTTGCTCTCTCCATGTCGCCATGAGATCGCGCCGAAGGTTTGCCCGCTGAGCGGCGATTTGCCGCGGCAGCGGAGTTTCTCCCCGACGTAGTGCCTCCGAGCGCCATTCGTGCAAGCGCGCGAGGACTATCGCCTCCAGATCCCATGGCAGCAATTCGGCAAGGAGGCTCGCCGCCTCGCCGGAGATCGTGCGGTACCCCCGGACCAGCCTTACGGCTATCACCTTTTGGGGCGTGTTCAGGTAGTTCAGGGCGGCTCGCCGCCGCAAAGAACGTGCCCACACCGGGCCCCCGTAAAGGGCCATGGACCGCACGACCCCCGCGTAGAGCCTCCGGCAGGAGGCGTTTGCGATCCCGACGGTGACGCATTCCGAGGCCCATGAAAGCACATGGCTTCGGACTTGTTCAATGCCACCTCGAGACCCAATTGCCGGATCCTCTCCACGACTATCGCAACCCCGTGTGTCATGTTTTCGGCCGCCGCCTCGTGCGACCTCCCTTGTGCCAGCACCAGAGTGTCGTCAGCGTAGCAAACTACGCTGACGCCGCTAGGGAGGTGGGCGCGCAGCACCCAGTCGTAACCGATGTTCCACAAAGCCGGCCCCAGAACCGATCCCGTGGAACACCGCACGACATCTCACGCAGGGTTCCATTCTCCGCTCCGACCGGGGTAGATGACGGCTCTATTCGTTAGGTAGTCCCCGACCACACGACGAAGGTAGGACGGCGCCCGGTGATACCGGAGTGCCTCCCCAATGCAGCTCCAGGGCATGGAGTTGAAAGCGTTGACGATGTCAAGAGACACCGCTAAGACGACCCCACCCCGGGACACCTCGTCCCCCGTCGTGAGGGCTCTCACGCGCATGATGGCGTCCACCGTCGAGCGCCCCTTGCGGAAACCAAGCTTGGCAACTCGTCGAACAACGCGATAGGCCGGTGTGCGGACGGAGAGTCCGCAGGGCGCCCTGGTTTTCGGATGAGGACCAGCTTCCCCGTCTTCCAACGAAGGGGAACTGGCCTCTCTCCAAGCATGCGCTTAGGAGCCCTTCCAGTTGGGGCCCGAGAGCCACAGAGGCCAGGACCCAGGCTTTGCCAGGCAAGCCATCGGGTCCCGGGGCGGTATTTCTGACTTTCAGCCTGCGTACCGTCACTCTCAGGTCTACCCCAGTCACCTCCGGAACGTCGTCATCGGTGTGGTCCGCTTCCGGCACCGCAAGCGGCGGCGGAGCCATAGAAGGGGGAGGATGCTCCCCTCGCGAAGGGAACAGAGCGCTCACCAAGTCCTCCAAGATCTCAGGCCGGAGACTCTGCGTCAGCGGGGGGGCTCGGAATATACAACCCTTTAATATACGAATAGTGCGGGAAACTGTCACACAATTTATTTATTACATAAACATCAGAAAATTATACGAAGACACTTCGCGATATTTCGTGCAGGGAAACTTAGATAAATTGGATCCTCTCGAAGAGCCTCTAGAAAAATGTTCAGTCAGTACAATAACAAGAAACAAGCATAGTTGCTCTTTAGTCCTGAAAATTGTGTAGCTTTGTTTTATCTACAAAGAAACATGGTAACTTCTTTTATAATGTTTCTCGTATTTATTTAGGCTATTACCGTCTCATTACAAAACTAGTACTTACTCGAGTCCATTGCTTAAGTCTTCGAATCAGTTTTGGCTAACTTATAAATACCTTCGGCTTCGCACGCGTGGAGTTCGATAATTGTCCCACGAGATCATACTACCGTGATAAAAAGTATCATATGTGTTAATCCAGGTTATAAACTATCTGTTCGCTAAATTTCATCCAAATCCGTTCAGTGGTTTTTCCGTGAGAGAGTAACAAACATCCATCCATCCATCCTCACTAACTTTCGCATTTATAATATTATTAGTAGAAAGTATCATAATCCATTAAATTCGGGTTTAAAGCTTAAATACGTTTTCAAGATTTGCGCGTTGAATTCTTCATGGATATCCTCCGCCTCTCCAGGGGTGGAGGGTCTGTGAAACTCTTACTGACTAAAACCAAGCGATGTTCTTCAACTACCTTTGGCTGGGGTGCTGGAGTACCTACTTTAACGCTGTCGGAATAAAGATAAAAACAATTGCTCTATGGTTTAAACCAGGATCTAAAGATGAATCTTGTTTTATATCAAGGCCTCGATCATTCATAGCGTAGTTAAAACTAAAATTCCAAAAACTGCTCAGTAAACGGAGTGACAGAACGTGCAGACGGTCCTCCTACTGTGTCAAGGCTTCTTCTTATAACACTTGCAGCTGCAATAGACTTGCTACGAGTTATTGCATCGCGCCTGTCACGAAGATACAAAATTGAAAAATCTCTGTTGCCTGTACATTTGCTGGCATCTTCGAATCAAAGTACAGCAATGTTTTTTGGCGACATTTAAATATGAAAACGTCATCTGGCGTTTAAATTTAGCTACTTTAGGTCGCTAAATATGGAATGGAAATTCTTCTCTCCTTTTACTTTGTGACAGTAGATGAGGTTTTTGAATATTTGTTTAATCAAGTCCAGCAAGTCATAGTCATCATCTGCCTAGCCTTTTCCCAACTATGTTGGGGTCGGCTTCCAGTCTAACCGGATGCAGCTGAATACCAGTATTTTACATGGAGCGACTGCCTATCTGACCTCCACAACCCAGCTAGTACTGGGTAATACGATACCCCTTGGTAAGACTGGTTGAGCAAGGTCCAGCAAGTCATAGTATAAAAAGGAAAAAAAATATGATTTTGTCAGAACAGTGTGCATTTTTTCATTTTTCACCTCACGTGCAAGTGACATAATTATGTACAGATGCCAGCCAGCACATCAACTTACCCGAAACTGTTAAATTTTACCAATCAACTTTGAACCTAACGCTTTAGCGATAAAGTTGAAAATCTATTAAAGAAATTTGACAGATTGTAGTAGCTTGATGTGCTGGCGTCTGTACATCAGTAGGTAAAGTACATTTACCTACGGGTTACTCGTTAACTAAACACTTCACCATACACAGGTACTCAACTACTCATACAAAACTCACACAAACAGGCTCCAAGCTTCACCCATAAGCGCATCACGCGAGCACACAAAACTTTGGTAGTTGGCGCTCAAACGTGGCAGCATCACACTAAGCCGGCGAGCGTACCGCTAGAGCTTGCAGTCTCATAGGATTTCGTTACCGAGAGTGTACCCACTCCATACCAAGCTTTAAAGTCCAGTATATCCTGACCTGTCAATTTAGGGAAAGCTTTTACAAAGCGAGGTCTGCTTCCACAGGAGATTTTGTTCCACGACACTACACAACCCCAGTATATTCCGACCCCTCATTGTACGAAAAGTCTGTACAAAACGGAATCAGCTTATACTGGAAATTGTCCCGAGGTACCAAATTGATCGGTGCAGCGGCGAACAACCAACAAACTTGTGGTTTTAGTTTAGGTAACTGAATTGTTGGCTGGATGGAAAGAAAACACAGAGAGTGATAGTGTTTGTGATGTTGGAAACAAGTAAGAACATTATTTCTTTAGTATGCTGTTAGCCACTGCGTTGCTCTTATCCTTCCAATGAAAGGCAAGAAGGTCATGCCTCTTAGTTCGCTTAGGGACAATGCGTGATATGCTTTTGATTTTTATGTGTAGTTCAGTTGGTCCTCTGAAAATTAAGATCATCATCATCATCATACTCCTGACCTTATCCCAATTTATTTGGGTCAGCGCAGCATGTCTTTTTCTTCCAAACGTCTCTATTAGTCAGTATCTCATCAGACACCTCCTTTCTTGCCATATCATTGCCGTACCCATCCACATTTATACCCAAAACTTTCCAATTTAGATGAGAACTTTTAAGTTGTGATTTGAAATGATCTTTTATTCATATTTGAGACCATGATACGTGAAGTGAAATTATTGTTGTCAGTATTTCCCTAACACACACAAAAATAAGCATGGTAAAGATAACTAACTAACTAAATAGATAACTAACTGCCAGATGAGGACAAGACACGTAACAAATAAGACTAATATAGACAAGCGATGCGTAGCGCGACGTGGAATAGTCCCGGTGAGCCTCCGGCCTGGCCTTCCCTTGATTTATTTACCTACTTAAGTAACTAATCTTTAAAGACTTGGAATAAATGAGGCAGCCGCTTTGCTTCTGTCTAAGAAGGGATAAATTAACAAATTATATTTCCACTGCTATCTGGTCTGAACAGTACTTATCTATAGACTAGCTCATAAAATTAGAGTGGAAAAACCGAAACAGAATATTGGTTAAAGCTTTGAATAAACCTTTTTTGTCTTTGAAGAATCTGTAACTTATAAGTATAGGGTACGCTCTATTTGCAAGTGACAATTTTTCCCCTTTGCATTTTTCTACACACTAAGAATGTAGGCAGGCCCATAAAGGAATAACAAACAAAACTTATCCCAACCATCCACATCTGACCTTACACGAAACCCTAAGCACAAGTAACCCCATCTCGAGCAGTAACTCATAAAAGTAGTGGCAACTTTCCACGCGTAGAAATATCATATTCCCGAGAACCTTGAACAAAATGGAAACTGATGCCGGATGAAACCCGACGTCGAGTACGTCGCGACTTCAACAAGTATTATACCTCTTAAGGCGCTCCTTAACCGGGAACATTCGCCTGTAATGTAACAGTTCAAATTCGTGCGTTTTATCAGTGAGTGAAGAGAACTGAGCATTACACTGCGACCTGTCTTGATACAATTTGTAACAATCACTTTTTGTTTTTTAAAAGCCTTTACTGTCCCACTGCTGGACAAAGGCCTTCCCCAATTCCTTCCATATGCTCTGTGCCCGTGTTTCCTCGAAACGGCCCTCACGATACGCGCCCAGAGCGGTCATCGTGCATGCGGCTGACGTGACCCTCCCAATCACATTTTAGCCAAGCAGGCTTCTTCCCAACGTCCACTATGCCCGTTTTGTAATGCAACGTGGTGTTTCGAACCCTGTCTTGTCTTTGTACAAAATCAAAGCTTAGATTGTTACATTTGTTACTCCCGAGAGCGTCTTTTTATAACGTAATGCTCAAAACCGAATCCTGAATAGTTACCTACATTACAGCCAAATGCTCCAGAGGGGGAGCGCCTATTTACCTCTACGAGGGACCTATTACCGTAAAAGTGTTCTTTGAAGCCATCACGCCTGTTATGGCCTTAAGACACGGTACGACAAGCCCTATAAACATTTAACGGTATTTATACTGCGACAGTTTAAATATAGGTTAGTGGTTGGTTGTAAGTGTTTTCTACTCTTGTAAAGTTGGTGTCATTTTCTTGGATGTGTATTTTGCACGGGGTGCTTTTAAAACCAATCAATGTAAGAACCTGTGTCAGTAATAATGATTTGATTGATGATCACAGTTACATGCATGTAGTTAAAAGGTTTGAAACTTTTACTTGTGATAAAACTTATCTACATAAGATATGTTTACAAATGAAATTGTCAACCAGTAAGCAAAAATCTTGCATATTGTCTATACAATCTATACATCTAGACAAATAAATAAAATTGAAGTGTCGGTTTGTAATATCAGAATAACAGCTTTTTACTGAATGCACCTGAAAGTTGGATATACGGTACTTATAACAAAAACACTTTTTTTTCATTTTTTGTCTGTCTGTCTGTCTGTCTGTTTGTTCCGGCTAATCTCCGAAACGGCCAGACCGATTTTGACGGGACTTTCACTGGCAGATAGCTGATGTTATAAGGTCTAACATAGGCTACTTTTCATTTAGAAAAATAATGAAGGTTCCGTGAAAAAAAATTAAAACCCTTGAAATTGGTATCAAAATTCGATTCAAAAAAGGAAGTATTATTTTTGTAATAATTTCACGAGAACGAAGGTCGGGGTCAACAGCTAGTTGCAAAATAAATTGAAAATATCCGATACTAAAAGTGAAAATCTTTGGCAGCAAGCCAGATAAACAACGAGAATTTTAATATTCAACAATAACTGAATAAGCCTATGTAAAAATTAACATCGAACTCCAATTATTTTTAAACATTTCAAATTAATTGAAATTGGCTGATAAATAAGATTTTTATGAGAACTTTGTTAATTAACCTTTGCTTTACCGAATCAACTGTATCTATTTAATTACTAACTCAAAACTTAATCTGATACAGGGTGTAAACAGATTGGTGTATCGGTGTGGCGAAGCAACATGGCCGCCGGAAGCCCGGCCATCTTGATTGTGCTCGCCGGATATTGGAGATCGGCGCTCGGCTGTAATTGCCGAGATATTGCATCCAGTCTTGTTTGTTTATCACGTCCGTGTTACACGTGTTAATGTGCACTTCTATCGCTGGACGGTATTGGGGGTGACAACGATGTTTACTAACGATGTTGGTTAGATAAGCTTTCAAGGTGATTGTGTTAATAGAAAGGACGTACGTCGAAGATTTTGTAAGGCTGTGATCACGGAAAACATTATACAAATGGGATATCAAATTTTTGGATACAAGGTCACAAATTTTTAATTATAATTATCATGAACAGCAATATTAAAGGCCTATTTCACGTTTAAATGTCAGGAGGAAATTGCCTTTGCTCATGGACAAGGCTTTTGTCTCTAGTAAAACTCAACCAAAGTGAAGTTTTGAGAGATTTTATGAGTTGATCTGGATTACTGTTAACCTTCCTCAATAGTAGTAAAATAGTTTCATGTACCACAAATTAGAATGTAGAACTGGTGAGCAATTTGTTTGTAGCAGGATACCAGTAGTTAACGCAGTAAATTATATTACAGCAGCACGTGGCGCCATCTGGTGGCGATAGACGCATCCGGTTTGAGCAGCGAGGCGTTGCTCGCTAATCAGATTCGGCTCAAGTACGAACTGATCGAGTTAGTGCTAATTAGATCCGGTAACCGATTTAACTGTACGTGCGTCTGATAGGAAACGTCGTGACTATTTGTTGTTTATGATACGTCTTTTGTACCATAAACAAGGAAAGTTAGGAAGGCCGGGCAATGTTATTGGGATTCTTTTTTGCTAGTGGTGATGACCTTGTTGGTGGTGACCTTCATACAAGCCTAAAATTATGATAGTGTTTCTGAACAGTCTGCTTGCCTTATGGACCTGCCGTATTGTTGGACCCTAGGCACGCTACTAGCTGGAGTCTGGATTTGTGTCCGATTGATGGCCTTACCCTTCGGGATTACATAAGTGACGTGACAAGGAATAAACAAGCCATAAAAACAGTTTTATAATCGTGTTTAGAGAGACATTCACATCCACTATTATTTTTTACATCAAATCAAATCAACAGGTACTTTAACTTGTTTTAAACAAAGCATAGTTTTAATCTCAGTAAAACCTGTCTTGGGATCTTATAGCTCTTGCAAGTACATAAACTCGCAATAGTAAAACCAAGCATAAAATGTTCAATACCCCTGTAGATTCATCGTCTAAAGTTTCATTCATGAGAGGTCTGTTTCAATTGTTAGCAATCGATAGAAGGACGAGAAGCAGACAATGGGAGAAAAAATAAATGAACGGAATAGGAGCTTTATGATAGCTATTCTTATTGTCTCTGCTCGTCCCTGGACCATTCAGGGCAAAATTGATGTATATTGCTGAATAGTTCTTTTTGCGTATGGTTTTATACTGAACTAGCTCTGCTATCTTATTAGGATATCGTTGCCAAATGGCAATAACGGAACCCTTATAGATTCGTCCTGTCCGCCTGTCTGTCTGTCTGTCCGCCCTCCATACATGTCATTGCGGGTTCGAAAAAGAAAATCTACTTATTGAGGTTTTTTAAATATTACTTTTCTTAACTCAATGTTTGATGAGATATTTGCTTTTAAAGTCGTAAAAATTGTGTCCACGCCCTAATTTCTAAAGTAAGAGGAGGAATATTGTGGAAAAAATTGTGTTTGTTGAACGAAAAAAAAGAAATTTCAATAAAAATTGGTTTGAATGAGATTTGATATATAATATTTGAGATATGGGACTTTTTCGTAAAACTGCAGCAGTAAAATTGTTTTTCATACTATAAAATACAAATTTAGTTTCTCAAAATGTGTTTTCCAACAACGCACTCCTGAAAATAGGTATCTTTCAAGCGCCAAAAGAACCATTTTGCACAACATGTTGAGTTGACGTAAGCTTCAATATGCGGACGGAATTCTGGTACATAGTCCAGGCGATGTCGTAACATGTGACAACATGTGACTTAGAGATTAAATGGATAGCTATTTGTGGAAAGCCGGCTCTTCATTTTCAAAGGAGCGAAAGCTGTACTATTAAGGCTGCATGTCGTCAGTGTTAAGTAACATGAAGTGAAAACACGGTAAACTAATGACGTTCCTATGATAAATATATTAAGTTTACTTTATGACGCTTCAGGTGGGTAAGATAAAAGGTAGATAGTTAGATAATTAATGTTCACCAAAACTTTTACAAAGCTATCAATTCATCGCTTACAAGAAACGCCGAAAACAGATATAAAAAGGTCACCCACAAAGTCTAAAGTTCGTAACTTAAAGGGAAAATCCCGCAGGTTAGCTACCTACGTGCCAGGATTATGGAGAGACAAAAAAAAAGTTATAAAACACTAAGGTTCCAAGGGCTCGTTTAATAGTTTAATCTTTATCTGGAACCATTGGAGCGAGATAATTTAGGGTCGGGAGTAAAGATCGAGCCCCGCCACGCCCCTCGATTATACCGACAAAAGGATCGCTCCCTATATTTTCAGGAAAGTTTAATTTCGAACTTCTTTTGTTTTATTCTGTAATGGAGGAGCGACACCGCGAGAGATAAGAATGACCTGTTTTAATAACAGTTGAGTTACTTTTGGTCCTCTTTATAAGTTTAGAATTATTTATTTAACTGTGATCATTTTGTTGGAAGAACCGTTCGGACTAATGAATTTATTAAAGAAGCTGTGAGCTGAAAAAGTCAGAGTGAAAATTAGAAAAGAACATTAAAGATGCATTCTAGTGGAAGTTGGGATCGGGTTTCAGTAACCGGTTGAAGCTGAAAACCAATATTTTTGCGACTGCATAAATGACCTTGAGAACTCAGTTACTGGGTCGTGGACGTCCACCATTATTGAGGGTTTTTGGTAGGCAATTTTCAAGACAAAAAGGTAAGGGCACTAATTCAATTACAGCCAACCAAAATATTACTTGGAATGTTCCCAGAATAGTCAGTCTGCCCAAAAAAAAGGGTTAACTTAAGTAGCAGCATTAATCTACACTGATAACCTCCTTTTTTCGATCTACGCCATTTTATGTCGATGGGTTTAATTTCCCTTTTAACATAATTAATAATTTATGCGGTTTTTGGTACCTTACGTATTACATAAAGTTCAGTAATAGTCTTCGCTTTTATTTTCGATGTATTTTGCCGGGGAATATATCTTGACATTTGGAAAATCATTTCAAAGCGCGCAATCGTAAAATAACAAAAAAATATGAGTTTTACACCTTAAAAGGCATACTTTTAAGATCCCAAACTCAAAAATCAAGTTTCTCAGACTGCAGTTTGGAAACCTTAACTGTGTAAGCCTGGCTTGCTCTGACCCAGTTTTTAGAGGAGGGGCCTTTAGCAGTAAGACTACGCAGGCTAACGGTAACACTAACAGTGCGACAGGTTGGCAAAATCCTCGCGTAGGAACCTTTGGTAAAACAAACGACGACACCTCAGTCAAAAACAATTAATATGGTTCAAAAATAAGCGCAGTGATTTGTGTACTGATTCTCCCCCTCCCTGTCCCCTCTAACACCTGAGCATGGCTTGGGAGAGAATCTCGGGAGCCAACCCGAATAAATTATGTTGTAATTAATTTTCGTTTATGCATGCCATATTTTGTACGAGTAGCTATGGAAACCATTCAATGCTGGCTCTAAAATGTGGAACAAAATTGAAAATGAAAACTGGTAGATATGATAAACACAACTAATAATTAATGTACTAAAGTAGGTAGGTCGGCACGAACTACAGAACGACACCTGCTGCGATCCTTAAATACTACTTTAGCATCGCCCACGTCTGGTTATTAAAATGATCAAGAATATTTCTGAATTGTTTCAGATAATTCAGTCCCTATATGTATTAAAACAGAAATATCACTTTTCTATCTCAACACATCGTTTGAATATTTTATTGCAAAACAATCACATTAAAAAATATATACATAGGATCATAGGTACCAAAGAACCACGACCTACATCCCAAACACAGTAAATAACACGTACACCTCTCATTAACCCACAGGATTACTTACACGTTTAATTGCTAACAACAAAGACGGCCACGATTCCGAGAAAATAAAAGACAATTAAATCGGACTCACAATGAAATAGTAATTAATTCAATTAAGCCAATCGAATTGGACTATTGCGTTGAACGTACCGAATTAACTGTCCCTGTTCTCTCAAGGTCGTTGTTGATAGCTTTCATAACTTAGTAGTACCTATCTGTTGATAACAGAGCTGATAGATTGATAACATAATTTACTCATTAAATAACAGTTTCACCAGCACCACACCCAGTCCAGAGTACGCTTAAACCTTCCAACTTCCCGCCATTCGTAGTGACTGACAGTTGACATTAGTGACTTTTACGTCGTACGTATGTTGACGTGATTATTTGTGGGAGTGAGACTGTTTAGATACACTACATGACTACAGTAACTTTATTCATATTCACATGCTTGATAAAGTTTCACCATATTTTCTGGGAATTCATGAGTGGATGTATAAGGGCGGTGTATGCGCGAAGGGCCGCCATTTTGTAATGCGAGGTGCGAATTAAGATGGCGGCGAAGCTCTCATTAGAGCGCCGGTTGCACTAATTGCAACGCTACTCAACAGAACTTGAGCATAAAAATATTTTTTTCTCCGCATCATTCATGCTCTTCACATTTGTTGTTTGAAACAGTTATGGTGGAAACTGAAGCCTAGATATGTAATTTATGAAGATTTTATTTTGGAATGAGGCGATGTTTTCAAGGACTTTTAATACAAAAGCTTTTGTTTGATATCTATAAATATAAATGAAAACATACCTAAATATCTGTTCTGTATTGATTTCAATAGCTATAAAAGATGTCGTATAACAAAAGCCCATTGCTTTTCGAATATAATCAAACCCACGGCTATTGTTATCCAGGCTATATTTCGACATGACTCTAATAACATTATTCAATAATACTAAAGGACCTCTATTTGCATTATTCATTTCGATAATCGTTTTCGATGATGGCGGCCATCGAATTCTGTGCTCTCGTTATGGTAATTCTACGTACTTATTGTTCCGAAGTCTGCATTGTTGACGTGCTTACCTGGGGAAGAGAAAACACTTTTATTAATCGGGATTTATTGAAATTTTATTTTTAAATTCAGCCGAGGCCGTCCCAGAAAGCGGTGGCGAGACGACCTACAAGCGTACCTCGAAGGTTGGTTCGAGGTGCCGTGACAAAAGAGTTGGTGGAGGGAATTGGGGGAGAGGAGGCCTTTGCCTAGCAGCGGGGCCATATAGGCTAAACAAAAAAAAAAGAATAAGGCGCCCGTACCTGATTTCCGAAGGCACGTGAATTAACTTTAACTAAACACATTCTAGACTACACTGCAGTAGCGAAGGGTCAATTTTTGTAAGCTGGAGTACAAATGTTAAGTGTGATTATATTATTTGTCTATAGAATACTGACTGTGCCATTTTTCAAAGTTAATCCGGTAGGAATCGAGTTGTAAGGAACCTTCGCCACTGCTAGCCTGCCCTATCTATTTCAGTATAGACTATTGTCTTACTAAATACGATCGAATTACTTATTCCAGACCCTCTCAAAACTTCGTCGAACCATCTAAATATAGCCTTGAATGAATTTATTCGATTCCAAGACGTATCTAGTTTAGTGAATGAATGCTGCTACTCATAGTGTGTCTAGTCGCAGCGACTTTACTATTTATTGCTTCACTTCCAATATCCACGTCGACGCACACGAATGAGAAACATTTTTTTTATTATGAGCGGTAAAATCATCTCTATTCCTTCCTGACAAGTATTCGGGTATTGAAACCTTGGAATTGGCGAAAGTTATTGAAATTGAGGTTTTATGTCGTCATATTCATCTCCGACGTAAAACTCTTCGCGTTTTTTGTGTTTTCGATTATTTGCACAAGGGCGAAATGAGAGTTGTATTTATATAACTAGTATATTGAAAGCAGTTATTGCTTAGTTGCTTGCCTACGAAGTTCTTAATAAGTCACTTGACGCTTACAACTGGCTCAGTAAAGTTAAGTTCTTTAGTGGCATTTAATACTCTTTAGAAAAGTTGAGCAACTTTGTAAGTATCTACAAAGGTAAAAGAAAAACATAAACATAGTTGTCGAGTTAAAAGATCATTAAAAATCGGCCAAGGGTGAGTCGGATTCACCATGCAGGGTTCTGTATCGCCGAGCAATATTGAACACATGTAGTATTCAATATTATACCAAGCAAAAACACGTTACTTTTATGGGGGCCAACTTTATTTTGTATGAATTATTTGTTGTTATATTGACCTTACCGCCCTAGTAATACATTCTCTGTGAAAATTTCGAGTGCCTACTTATTACAGTTCAAAAGATACACCCCTGTGGAAACGAATGGACTAACAGCGGAGCCTTGGTAATAGGGTCAGCAATTGACACAGACATGCAATTTCCATAAACAAACTTAACTTTTTATGACTCTTGCAGCCTCTATAAAACGGCGCGCATAGTCTGTGGTTTTTATAGTAAGGCCGTTCGAGTAATCGAGTCGTTGCGAGTCACCAAGTGGCTGCGAGTGGCATGCGTCGAGTGAACGGTAATCACTCGCCGACTGGAGAGCCACTCGCGATGTATCGAGTGTCAGCATTCCGATATTTTCTGTTTTCGAGTTTTATTCGATCGGAAGAAACTATGCATAGTTAATTTAAATTCTTTTCAGTGGAAATATATTGCATTCTTTATCAAAGTTATTTAAGAATTTGTTACTGAAAAAAAAGTACGGGAGCGATGTCTAAGACCTTATACACGCTACAAAATACGCTAGTCTGAAACCACTTTAACACCAGGAAAACTTATTTATTTACACAACAATTTACAATTTATTGTCCTTTTTCGTATAGATTTTTCACTGTTTTAAATCGTTTACTTGGTTTGAGACAGGAGTCTCAAACCAAGTAAACGATATTTAGTGAATTTTCATGGCATTCAGCAATGCCGGTAATAAACTAAGTACAATCAGCCTATAACTTTCCTACCGCTGGGGCACTGGCCTCCTTTCTGCCAGAGGCAAAAAATCTAAAAATATAATGTATAAAATAAGATAACCCACATTCAGTTTATCATACATTCGCATTTCTCTAAAACATTAAATATTCAACGCAGGCTCACTCATATACATAACACAGTGCCTTCCATTCCACCGGTAACAACGGCACCGCATTGCTTCCTTTTCAAAGCCGAAAGGAAGTCATCTCGAAGCTTTCGCGGCTTTTATGTATAAAGTAGGTGGTATAGCCGTATAGCTCGGTGACCTATAAACATTCTGTCACATAATCGCGCGTGTGGGGCTGAACAAAAGACGAGCAACAATGGCCAGGGGCGACCTTGGGTCAGCGGGGGTCAAGCAGCGAGCGACGCCCGGAAACTAAGCTTGTATGTCGAGCCATACTCCATTATGAATGGAAAGTCCTCATTTGTTTGTTTCATAGTGCTACAGTTTTACGCAGTTGTGGAACTTTTCAGCGGAACTGCAGAGGAAAATTCTCTCATTTCTAAGCGTTTCTCTTTCTATAAAGTTTAATTTCGTCATGTTAAAACTTTTCTTGATTTTTCTTCCACAATACTGTGGGTGGGTTGGTAGACATGTTAGTTTAAAATAGAGTTTGTGAAACAAAGTTCGCTCAAAAGGTGGAACATGAAATGAAACTTTTTCAAAGTACATTTCAAAGTGTGTTATTATATCTCTTTGTGGCAGCATCACGTAAAACACAGCTGGTTTTGGCGTGTAAACACTGGCACTACACTCGAAGCCTTGATTAAAATATAAAATACTATTACAAAAAAAACTCACAACTGTAGAAAGCGGAATTCAAAAGCTATGTACATGATAAACACTTTTTGTTTGGACTGTTGTTGGTTCAATGTTGATTTGGATCAATACACTGTAATTATCTACACCAAAATTGATTTTTAGTTTGTTTAGGAGGTAGTTTGGTACACTAATCTATAATTTAGGAGTATTATTATCAGATCATTTCGTTAAGCTGTGTTAGCATAATGAATATTTTGTTTACAAAAATAGTTTTAAGAGAGGCTTTAAACATTTCAGCCTGCCAGATGCGAATAAAAATAAAGTCTGAAAAAAGTTCAACTCAACATAAATACCAAACATTTTCCCTACATTACAAAGCATTAAAACAGACAACAAAAACCCCTACACTGCCTCTTTTAATCCCACATCACGTTCATACATAACTCACTAAAAGAAACTTCGTCGAAAGAATATCTGAAACATTTTGGTCTCAGCTAAAAAAATCGCGAAGAAAGTGGGTCACTGAAAAAATATCGCGGCCACAGCATCTTGAGATGATATCGAAGATGCCACCTTGTACATGGATACCCTCGTTTTGTTTAGCACTTGACGCTGAAGCGCCCTCTCCCGCCCGTCAAAGGAACGACCTACACTAGGGGTGTAAAATTAGGGATTAGCGAAGAGGGATGTAATAAAATGTCTAGATAAAATCGATATTGACGTTTTATCGACGCGTTTAAGTGTCAGAAATTAATGTTGTAGAATTAGAACTGACATAAATGGTTTATGTAGATATTTTCTTACATTTGTACCTACTATCGTATATTTCCTAAACGAAAGCATGTAATACTGTTAATTCATGCATTTTTTGTTTTGACTTTATCGTAAAATTTTACGTCTTTCGCTTGGAATGAAATGGTTTTACTTTCAGGGCGTAAAATGTTTTATGAAATAATAAAATTAATTGAATTACTGTCTATTCTTTACCTATATTTTTGTTTGAAGGGCCTTAGTCATATTTTTTTGGTTAGTTCTTCATAAATAATATGTACCTTTTCGAATGCTGTGTGCTTGTTGGTAATGAGATAAAGAGTTTCAAAACAAACATTTCTATAACAAAGAAGAATGTAGGAAAACTGATCCCTGAACTGAACTCGTGACAAAAAAATAGCTACCGAGGAAAATAGCTGCAAAACCGGTAAACGAGAACAAAAATAACAAAAACATGTCCAAATTAAATGTATAAATACGAAAAGGCAAAAACGATCGCAAAAATAACGAGCCAGACTTATCGGAAAACAATCGGAAAACAGGGGAAATGAAATATTTTGTATTGAATTAGTTGTTGACTGCGAACGTTGAAACGGAAACGCGAAGACGAAGACAAGTAGGAAAGAGTGAAGCCATGTCTATAACTGTCAAACCGCCGCCATCTTGGATTTGTTTCTTTTCATACTTCGAGTTCCCGCCACTTTCTTACTGTTCGTCAGTATTATTTATTGTGTTACTTGATGATGTATCGCGAACGAATCTTGATGTGAAAAGTTTGAATGAAATGAAATAAGCTCCTGCTTTTGTATTAAAACATGACGTGTTTCTTCTTTTTCATTTTGCGTTGTACCTTCCTCTTGTGAATACTGCAATCTATTATTTCCCCTGAGACCTTTAGGATACGGCCAACCATTCACGATTTTGTTATATTTTGCTGTTTTAATCAAAGCTACTTTAAATTATCCATTCGTTCCAATCCTAAAAGGTATGTATAAAAGGTCAAAATACAAGAATATTACGCAAATTCCCTTTATTGCCACTAAGAGAACACTGAAAGTAATTGGAAATGGTCGAGCAAACATTAGCTCAATATGAAACAAATAAAATACAATTGCGCAGATGTTGTTCTGCCAAACGTGGGAGGTACAATTAAAATCCAATTGCTTTGGAATTTCGGGCAGGCTAACGATTATGGACCAGACAACACGATGTAGGAACATACAGAAGTCTCACACCTGAGAACAATCGTTGATCTTTTACACCAAAAAAATTAACACATAAAATCTTAAACCTCTCCGTATTCACAATTTTTTCTTCGTTTTTCCTATATTTTGACATGGGGTGTTTTATTTGAACTAATACTTCGGCACGAGTTACATATTTCGTGTCAACAATGTTTGTTCCTGAATGAAATTGTTTTGTAAACACGAATACGCCGAATGATTTCCAGTAGTGCGGTTTGTCGCTACGTGCTACGCCGCACTACGAGCGGCTACGAGCTTGCTACGCCGTAGACCGTAGATAGGTTGTTTAATTAGTTTACGCTTCATAATTGGGATGTTAAATGTTACGCTGAGTTTATTTGTATGGCTTTTATATTCATTTGCATAGCTCTGGAAAATATGGAGAGACAAAAATATTTTTTAATACATTTGTATTTTTGTGTCGTAAAGTTCCAACTGAATAAAAAATACAATATTAAGTACTGAGTTAAACTGATATCAGGTATATGGCACGGATGTTTGAGCATATTTAAACTAAACATATAATTATTATCAATCTATTAAAGAGTTAATATTCAAAATAAACGATATCGAAAGTTCAAACCCAACAAAAAAAAAGAAAGGAGACTCCCCCGCAGCAACGCAGAATCTTCATCAGAAATAACTTTGCGATTCATAATTTCTCTTTGAGTTGACGATATAACACCAATACCTGTTCGTAACATAGCGCATATTTATTCGTCGCTTTGAATTCAACGTCGTACTTCTTTGAATACGGCTTGCGTAGTTCTTTGAGTACTGCTTGCGTACTTCTTTGAGTACTGCGGCTTACCCGTACGTGCGCGTAACTAGAAATGTTCCGCCTCGGTAAGGAGTTATGTGGGAAAAGGAAATATGTATTCAAGGCAGGTGGCGTAGAAAAACTAGTTTTATATGCACTTTCTTTAAAGATACGTGTTTAATTAGCAGGTAATCGGTTGTCATGGTATGGTTAATATGTGATGCGGAGGCATTAGGAAAATGTTGTGAGAAAAGTTTTGAGAATGAATATAGATGGTTATAAGAGTAGGAGAAGACCAAGAAATGATGGGTGGACTGTGTGCAAGACAATAGATATAGATAGTAAGGGCATGACTGATGAGATGACTAATAGAGAAAAAGTAATGGAAAAAAATACGAGAGAGAATGATCATGGTGTTTTATTAGCGAAAAATAGACCTTCTTAACGACATTAAACGTATTATCACAAGCTTGAAAGGGTTGTACAAAATTGTACATGTTCAACGTCGAAATAGTATTAGTTCGTACCCATATCGTTTAGTTTGATCTTTTCCGCTATCAACTATTCTGATAAAATTATCGTCAAAACCATGAAACTCTTTCCTCAATGACGGCTATAAGTTCAGCACATATGTACGTCACAACATACCGACCAGTGTTGGCACAAATATTGTATAACTAGCTTTTGACCGCGACTTTGATAGCCTTAATTTAGAATTTGCCAATCAATTCGCACTACTAAAGTTTCAATAATAATATAATTAAGGGCATTACATGGCTCAAATCCCAAAAACAGCGTATGTTCAAAGAAATTTGTTGATGAATCCCTTCGTGCGTTTTCCGTGTAAAAAAAGTATGTTATAGTTAAGTTCATCACAAATAAATTGTATTGTTTAAAATTTTAATAAACCTTCTCAATTTTTTTGGCTAATCGTAGAAAATAGGTCCTTTTTCAACCTTAATTGTAAATTATCTCTGTAACGGCTGAATAGATCGGCATGAATTTTGTAACAACAAATACGTAATGATATTCTTAATAATCTGTATTGTTTTTTTTTCTGTTATTTCGTTTAATATTTTTAAATAATAAATAAAAACCGAAATTTTGCGAAATGTGCGGGGCAAGTCAACAAAAACCAGTACAGGGATCAAATCATCAAGGTCATCGAGCAATGTAATGCCCTTAAATCATCTTTCGAAGGACACGTGGCGCCATCTATTATCATTGTTGTTTTTCTCGGGAACAGTATTTTTTTTCGGGATGAAAGGTACCCTATGTCCGTTTTTGCACACCTGACAACGTATATGCAAAATTTCAGAATGATCGGTACAGTGGTTTAGGCGTGAAAGGTAACAAACAAACAAACTTGCTTTCGCATTTACAATATTAAAGTTAGGATTTCAACTGTTGCACTAACTAAACTAATTTCAAATACCATTCTCAACAATTCCCAGCTCACATTCACAGGCACGCATCCGTACACGATGTAGATTGTATTGCCCGTTGTTTTAGCTATCCGACTGTTCGCGAGCCGACTGTTATTAGCATTCCGATACACGTTCACGTGTGTTTGTTGTATGTTAACACCTTTAGTAGTCAATTGGGAAGTTATTGGATGAATTATAAAGGGTGTAAAAAGACCTTTAGCGACGCCGAAAGGCACTTATTCTCCCTTTCATTGCGATAACTTTTTGTTCTGGACCATACCTGGGAACCTTCTAGTTACGGAGATATTGGCGGTCAAAGTACCAATTTTTTCACAAGTTTTTTTTTTACCACTCTATAAAGTTTTAACTTCACTTTAACTAACTCCATGACCCGTTTACTATTTAAAGCATCCATCAACACTAAGTTTTGAGTTCGTAACATTGAGCTTTACGGTAAAACGTCATTTTTCAGCCCAAAAAAGAAAAGTCGTTTCCCCGCAATAATTTTTGCGTAAAGTTACTTAGTCTGATGTACATGATGCTTGGCTGACGGCTTCGTGAAGGGTCTGTTTACATCCTGTATGTGTTACAGTAGAATATGTTTGTGTTCATTTGATTTAGCAATGCGAAAGGTAAGTTAACTGATCATGAAACAACATCTATCTAAAACATACCCATATTGCCTGTTAGAAGTAAACTTATGTTCTACAGTTCTAGAAGAACCTGATTCACGCTGTGAGTAAAAGTATGTGCCCAATACAATGTGATAGTACTATCGATACGAAGAAGGAGAGACTGAAAGCGGTACTGAAAAGTAAGAAACGACAAGAGACTGAATCAACGCCCTTTCCGAAAGCGCAACAATCGAAACGTATAAAATAATTCCAATGTCAAAACGAACATCAACATTGACATTCACAAAAGTGTCCCACACAGAAAGGTGTGGGATACGCTCCCCATACGACCCAATTCCTTAACAAAATATTGGTATAAATAAAAGCCAGTCCCTCGTGACGTTTGCGGGGCTTGTGAAATGTGAGACCATATATTCTGAGTCATTGTGCCTACTTTCCTGGCAGTGCAAATCAGTGTCGCTTTGGTTGACTGCTTGTAGAATGGCAGAGTGAATTTGAAGGAAAAAGTTAGGCAAAAAATCATGTAGGTACTGATGCTGCAGGTCAACCCAGAATTATAGGCACTGCACGGGTTCGGCACAAACCCTGGATCAGCTAGTAAAAATGAGGTTAGGTTAGAGGTTATCAGTGTTATTATGAGTTTTAGCCTGAAATTTTGTAAACATTTGTCCACATCCGTCTATCGCGAAGAACCATATCTTGTCTTCTCTCAATTCCTCCAAGTCTTTACCACCATTTCTTTCGTGGTCTACTGCAGTCCGTTCAGCTACTTCAAAGCACCAATTCAGAATGTTATATTAAAAGTTATATTCTCCCTTCGTTCATAAAATACATTGTTGGGTTGTATAAATTATGGGGCTTATTACATAAAAGTTTGTTGTTTGCGGCGGTGCCGGTGTTGCTAAAATTAGACCTCGTCCCTTCTTCCCGTGGGCGTTGGAAGGCAACTAAGTGATTATATAAAGTACTGTCGGCGCCAGAGAAATGTACCCACCCTTCCTAGTTGTTTACTTGGTTGGGTGGGTACTTATCTCTTCACACCGACTGTACGTGAAGGTTATACTGGTGAGATTCGTGCTATTAGGCGCATGTAAAACGTTGTGATTACAGCATGATGGCTACCCTAATCATTTATAGCAGCATGCATAATCAGCCTATAATGTTCCCACTGCTGGGACACAGGCCTCCTCTCTATGAGAGGGAATGGGCTATAATCCACCACGCGGGTCCAGTGCGGGTTGGTAGATGTCACATGTCTTCGAATTTTTGGTTCTAGGACGGTTTCCTCACGATGTTTTCCTTCACCGTTTTGAGAGCATTAGCATTTATAGTACTAGTAGTTTATTTATAGTAGTTTATTCCCACAAAACGGCACGGAAGTGACAAACATCAAGGAGTCGAGTGCGCATCTTCGACGGCGGCACTATGCCTTGTCTAAGTGGAATAGCGCTGCGTTTGTGCCTCTAGCAAGTCTTTGTACAGCAGGTGTAGATCGTGATGCAAGGGCAGCAGCATCCACCGCAGCAGCCACCGCACATCGGAAACCAACCGAAGGTAACGAGTTCTTAAGAAGCCCAAAATAAAAGGTCGAAGTAGAGGAATCGAAAGATGTGGAAAGTCACAATTTTTATAAGCATTAGAGGTTTTTTTTTTTAATTTTTTATATTATTACAATATGTGTACCACGCAACTGTACTTTTACTTACATTACTTACATTCACTTAACGGTGAAGCACATTGTTTTGTAATAAGTAATGCATATTTGTTGCCTGTACGCACCATTTAGCTCATTCATGGCGGAGGAAAATATTAGCAGGAAATGAGAAACCTCAAACTCTAAAATCACAAACACAAATTGAGCAAATATGGTCATCATCAGAGCCAAATCCTAGCGAAGGAACAACCACTGATAAGTATAGTAAAGTTTTTTGCCCTGTAGTGGGTCATTAAACTATTATTAATTATACAATAACTCTCAACCTACTGTGATTCATACAAAGCTCCACAAAGTAGGCTTACAATAAAATTTAAATCCACCCGACAGACCTTCGTACATAATAAATAAACACACAAGGAATCAACCCTGACACCAGTTGTACACAATAAAATACACATAAACATAAACTCAACTAACAACGCACATACATACCCATTTTAAACCCATAAAATCTGTCTTATTGAGCCGCTGACTTTGAGCCGTGGCGGCTTTGTGAGCCAAGCGGCTTATATAAGGTACCAGTACCTTATGAATATTTCACATGGCTACCCTATATAACCGCCATTATTTTAAAACGTATATGTCAAAGAGGTGTTTGTTGGGCCGAGGGCATGCGGAATCTGACCCCAACATACGGGTCGCGACAGATTTCGGACAATGGGGAAGGGCAAGCAAGTAACACAAATATTATTAAAAATACACAAATATACATACTACACGTCAGTCATTACTGAATTTCTGGAAGCTGCATAATTGAATAATTAAATGTTTACACTAAAAGTTTTATTTTTATCAATTGCTGAAATTTAGTAAAACTGTATTGCATTTTAGAAGATTTCTGGATCAATTAGGTACGTATTATAGACAATTCCCTAAAGGCGAATTATCTCACAATCCGAGAATCATAAATAAAGCAAAATGGCCTGTTGCCGTCACCATCAGATCTCCTTGAACCTTCCTTTAATCACATTTTTCCTCACTCTTCCTAAATTAGTTTAGGTGTCATTTCCAACTTTAGGCATCAATTTAATTATTGCTCCATTTAGTTGTTTATACTGACAACGCTTACTCTCTGTCCAAATTCAAAAACTAGTTTACTATTGAAGTTACGAAATAGTCCATAGACTACTCCTTTAAAATCAATACGAGGTACAATAGCTGCTCCACATTGTTCTGACATCTTCATATAATAAAAATAATTCTTTTATTTCAAGCCAGTGAGTTGCGCACCTACTCGATTACGGAAGAACGAATCGAATTCAGCCGAGCATTCTAGTTTGATTCGATTTAATCGAATGCTTGCGGAGCTATGACTTGAGAGCTAAGGGTTAGCTTGATGTTGTTATGATCGAGAGCTTACACTACTTTCTGAGGTCTAAATTTCTCCGAAATTTACGGATAAATGGGGGGAAAACTGATAGGTTTTCCACATGAATTTATGTCCAAAATATCTTAGATAATACAGACTTTTGCAGATGGCAATACTCTGTGTCTTACCAAAGATTATCGCATTACTGAGTAGTAACTGGATTGTGGAGGAACAGGTATTCAGCTGCATCCGATTAGACTGGGAGCTGACGCCTTGTTGGCGAAAAGTTACGAAAAGGCTAGGCAGATGATGACAGAGATGCTCTCGGTGGTAACATAACAAAATTTAAAAAAATTGTGTATTATTTGGCAATTGTTGATAGGTTAATTTATTTAAACATTCTTACCGATACTTGAATAATAGTACTTCTAAATTAGCCACGTATTTCACTTGTTAAATACAAGGTGCCATCAACTTTCAGCCAACACACAGCCTCCCACAATCGCTCTAAAATCCATTTGATTTAAGGCCAAGGTTGTACAAAAGTAAAAATAGCCGTTTTATTTCAAACAGGGATCACTGAGTTACGGGAACAAGACTGGAGCGATACATACCCTACGTATATTTTTTTTAATAGTCTCTTTATTAAAAAAAAAGTCTGTTTCATCCATTTTGACTACATGTAGGTTTGCACTTTGGTTTTAGAACAGCAGATTCTTTTAAATAACTGACAATAATGGCTGTGAGATCCAGAATCATGTACTGCATCCATTGTGAAAGTTTGTGTCAAGATGTCCCCTTTCCGTCGAGTAAACGACTGAAAAACAGATATTTGAACCCTTGCCGAAAGACACACATAAAAAAAAGTTTCAAAGGAAACTTTGCTCATGTAACGTAGTAAACTATAGTATAGAGCAAACGAGCACTAATTCAGCACCGAAAGTGCCTGTCGTAAAAAGTGATAATCTTCATCTTTATCTTTATTTGCATGCCGATAAGATACAGAGCAGTGTTGGGCCAGCAGAAACAGCCTCAACTTACGTGGTCTTTGGATCCAGGTAGCCTTGCCTTGGATCGAACCTTTATTTTGTTATTATTTCATGACTATTGTTCTCAAAACGGTTGAATGAAAATCGTAACGAAACCGACATGTTATAGAGCCAAAAAATCGAAGATACGTGACATACTCCTCTCTCACACCTGGCCTGCGAGGATGATAGCCCAGTCCCTCTCCCATAGAGGGGAGGCCTGCTTCCTAGCAGTGTGGACGTGATTATGCAGGCCATGAACATTATAATAGTCTCTTCTACAAAGTGGAAATAATGTTTTTCCTACTCCTCCGCTATTATTTTCTGATTAATTTCGTTGCGGGATCCAAGACCGTTAAATTGTTTCTCTGGGACTTCGTCAAGCTTAATTGTCTCGGCGCTTTTCGGTGTTCACCACCGTTGATCCTGGCCTGGCTTTCAGGAGTTCCAGTGACTTGGGAATATTGAAGCGAGATAGTCCCAAAAAAAAACTCTTCTACGAAATTCGCTTTTAAATTTCACTCACTGAATACATATTTACTCTAGATTGTACAGCCACAAAAGAGAGATATGTAAACATATTAAAATTCAAAAGCTACTTTTTACCAAGCAAAGCTTCTGTTAAAGGATTTATTGTGGTAAAGAGACGAGACACAAAGCTAGATCTTTGTAGGCACACAGTTTAGGGACATTAATCTCTCTAGCTTCGTGAACATTCATATAATATTCAACTAATTAAGGCTGAGCTCCCTTTTCATCTTAGGTATATTTACCGTTTGTTTGTGCCTAACATTTTATTAGTTTCAGTAATGAATCGTGTGCCTAATCTACTGGAGGAGTTTTCAGGATTATACGCGGTTAATTAAGCTGAATCTATCAATAAGTGTTTGGACCCTATTACCATACATATTGATTGTCTCTCTAGAGAACGCAATACTAATTTGAACGTGGAGTCGCCGACACCAGCCCGAAATGAATATAAAGTTAGCTCGCAGAGATTGTCCTCTTAGTCCAGCAATATTTATAACGTTTACCTCAAGCCTATTTCATGCCTGCAAGATCATTTAAATCAATCGACTACTAACAAGAACTAATCAGCGATCAGAATCAGCTCATTTCAAACAAAACCGACCGTGGAACAAATCGTTCGCATTTAATAAAAAGTTATCATTAATATCAAGATGTAGCAAAAAGACAAGAGCACTGACTGGGGGTAGGAAACTGTGCCATGTAGCGATCCGGGGCCCCGTCTCGTTCCATTTCCGGAGCACAAATGAGGGAAGCTTGCCTTGCTGCCGTGTTCCTGAAGAGTGGGAGGGGGAGGGGTTCATGAGCCGATTTTATTGCGCCATCAACGTGTTTGACAGCCGAATAGATAAAAGTTTAATCATTCGAAAGCAATATGTGAACGTACGACAAAAATGTACTGAGTCATCAAATAATTCTCGCGTCTTGGCTGACTATTCGTCGACTTTATCAATCGATTATTCTATATGGTCTTTTTCTATCCGAAAAACAAATGAGAGTAGGTTTGTACTTCGTTGGTGAATCTCGCCAAAAGAACCTTACCTAGAACGAATTTCCCCATCGAAACTTAAGGCGATTAGCAGAACTAACCGCGTTCAAGAACTGCAATATTCCGTAGCATTTTTTACACTGAGGGCTCTTGAATGTAGTTTATGTGTTGCCTTGTGCAATTCGCTCCTAGTCAATAAGTTGGCTATGTACGTTTGTCTTAAAACTTACATAAAATACTTCAATGTTGTGTTTAAACTTTTCAGACGAAATAACTTAAAGCCTTGAGCAAAGTTCTTATACACCATTTTATCGCGAATCATCTAAATTACGTCGTACTTTTATACTTAGAGACTCAATATTTGAGTTAAAAGAATGATAATAAGGCCCAAGCCTTATTATTCAGGTGAAACTTTTAGGTTTTCATTTGCCTACCTGATATTGAACCGTGTCTGTGTAACGTGTAGGTTCAAACTTATGTTTCAGAATTAATTGCGGGATTTCGGTCATATGTTGTTAGGAAATTCGGAACACACCTGAGTCCTAATTGTGTCTCTCGGTTGCTAGATCTCTCGCCGGTTATTTTAGTTTTGGGTAACATGTTGTTGGTTGAAACTTTAGTAATTGTTACTCTTAGTATCATGAGCAAATCATTTTAAAGCACTATAACACTTAGCAGGGATATACATAAGTACTTAAGAGCCATTTTACCAAACAACTTCTGAAACAGTCATATCAAAACAACATCACACACGTCACAGAGATGTAACCAAGTAAACCCACATTTTGCCATTTATGTTCAAGTCCCATGTAACAGATGGTGAGCCTGTTGCCATCAACAGGGCAATCCAAATTCCGGGTGAAAAACACAAATAACACTTGGCCCGACTCAGGAATCGTACCCCCGGACCTCATGCACAACAATAGCGCCCGATCGCTAGACAGTTAACTGCAATCCTTCATACTAATCGAATAAACCCTGTCATATCATAATTCAACCAGCCTCGCTAAATCTCAGTCCGAACAATTAAACAATAACTGCCGCTTACATTCGCAATGAAAGTCTATTAGGCACATCACAGCATCAGACATAGTTGCGACGTAAAAGCGTACAACTATGTAGTTATACAATCGCGTACAGTTCAACTTTGAGCCTTCAGGGACTGGGAGCCACTAGCATGATTTTAAAGTCGTAATTCAACTATCCTGTAGTATTTTGATTCAATTTCTTGCGACAACAACAAATAATATCAGCCATAGACATAATAGTACTATCGAGTACAGTGCAACTATGAGCCTTCAAGGACCAGATTAGTTCCGATTACATGTGCAGAAGTGGCGCCTAATTTACGGCAGCGCTGCACTTGACTGTACTATTCGTGCGTTGTAGCTTTGTATACGTGTATGGCTTTTTGTAATGTTGTGCCGTCATTTGCGAATGTGATTGTGAATTGTAGCTGCATATGTAATCGTAATCGTAGTAAGTAAGTATCGTTTCTGAACATGACTCAGCGTAATATGTTTACTACGTGCCATTTTATTTCATACTAACACTTCGCCCGTGACTTCGTCCGCCAAAATATGTGTGCTATCTCGCCACTGCTGGACATAGGCCTCCCCCAAGTGTCGCCACATTGACCGGTCCCGTGCGACTCGCATCCAGCGGATCGCCTAATACGCATGATATAACTATAGTATATATAGCCTACAGCAACCACGAATAATGTAGCTTCCTGCCAGTGTGCAGTGAAAGAATTTTTAGAATTAGATCATTAGTTCCGGAGATTACCTCCTACATACAAACTTACAAACAAATTTAACCTCTTTATAATATTAGTATAAAGTAAAAACTTCAAAATATGCATTTTATCGAAACTGAAATTGTTCGACGCGCAGCAATTGTAATAAGCCCCAAGGGGCTCTTTTAAAACAGAACCATCTAAATCAGTGCAAGCTACAAAACATTCGACCCCCAAACTCATAAGTCATTTCCATGTAAAATACACTTTACATCCCTTTTTATTTCCATAAAATTAATGCTCAAGTATCTCTCCAACTCCAATATAGGTAACTTTCCAAATAAACCAAAGTTGGTCGTAATAATTCCAGCATTATTCCATTCTGGTACACTCAGCCTCGATAACTTGTAATCAATAAAAGTTCCGCGTAAACTTTGCTTGTAGCTTGTAGCTTGTGGTCCCATCATCATCTATCTAGATCTTCTGAAGATTTATGTTTGTGAATATTGTTGCTGTTGAAAAACTTTTAGAGTAATGACTTGCTAACTTTTATCATCATCTACCTAGCCTTTTCCCAACTATGTTGGGGTTGGCTTCCAGTCTAACCGGATGCAGCTGAATACCAGTATTTTCCATGGAGCGACTGCCTATCTGACCTCCACAACCCAGTTAGTACTGGGTAATACGACACCCCTTGGTAAGACTGGTTGTCAGACTTTTTGGGCCACTGACTACCTAACGACTGTCAAAGATGTACAAACAACAACCGGGATCAACGGCTTAATGTGCTTTCCGAGGCATGGAGGAAACTCGAAATGTAATAAAATAAAAACCTAACCACGGACCAACCTAGGCATTTTATCATTTCGATTTTTGTTAAAACTGTAAGAAATAGCTTTTTTTTCTTTCTTTCTATTATCTTTCTTTCTAACTCTAACAACTATCTTGTAGTGGTGGTGTTAAAGTCGTAGGTCACGGGTTTAAACCCAGGCTGGCACGTTTATCATCATCATCATCCACTTCAGCTGGGTATAGGCCTCTCTTTGCTGGTACCAAGCTCCACGTTCTTGTGCCAGCCTAATCCAGGTAATTCCGGCGTTGGCAACAACGTCGTGCTGGCTGGCACGTTACTATGTGTAATTTATTTCATTACCTTTGCTCTTAAATCGGTGAAGAAGAAAAAGAAAGAAAATATATTTATTTGCCGCAGGGACATGACGGAAAGAGAACATCGTGAGGCATCGTATGTCTTAGGACCAAAAATTCAAAGATATGTGGACCTGTATGTCTACTAGCCATCACGACACGGGGCCCGCGTGGTGGATTATGTCTCGCTCTCTTTCATAAGGAAACGTCTTATCTCACTAGTGGGTACATTATTGGCCGCTAATGTGATAATTTTAAATTACCTGTCAAATATTTTTATGATCCCCAATATTTTCTATTCGACATTAACGCACGCGGCTACATAACATTCCTGAAATTCAAATTTTACTTGGGTATTACATTTGTGAGTGCGATGTGACCTATAAAAGCATTCAATTATAGAAGGATCCATCCATACACCGCATTCACATACGGAGCTCACTCACTCCAACTTTTAAAAGACGTATGCCAGAAATATTATTTTCTACCTATGCACAGGTAAATTTATTGTTTAGCAGATTGACATCCTATGTATGTATTTATTTATGTACACACAAAATACTTAAAAGGACATTACATTAAGATAGAAGCGCACAAAGGTACTGCTTATTTCATGAGAAATCTCTTCTAGCAGACCTGCGAGAGGAAAGTTGGATTAGAAATGTAGACACAGTCTGTAGAAAAGACAAACCAGGAAAATTCAAGTTGGAACTTAAAACAAAATCTCCTCCTACTTCCTATCCTACTAATATTATAAATGCGAAAGTTTGTGAGGATGGATGGATGGATGTTTGTTACTCTTTCACGCAAAAACTACTGACCGGATTTGGATGAAATTTGACACACAGTTAGTTTATAACCTGGTTTAATACATAGGATATTTTTTATCACGGTGGTACGATCCCGTGGGACATTACATTACATTTGATGGTTTCATTAATGACATTAAATTATTTGATTTTTAAATTTCATTACGGACTTTTTACATTGAATATTTTTATTTGACGAAAAATGGTTCTGTTAATTTAAGTTAAATTTTATTTTGTGTCCAACTTAGTTATGATATTATTGTGTGGTATGTATTATTATCTCTTGATCTTCTTATTTTGATACTAACATTATTTTTAAGTGTACTTACTAACTCAAGTATGGATCGTTGTGTCTGATGCAAATAAATAATATATATATATATATATATTGCCGAACTCCACGCGGGCATAAGCTAGTATTTACGTATTTGCCGTGTTATAGCAATTACTACGAACTGATAAAGAGTCGCCTTCTTCGTGTCGCTGGCACGCCAGTATTAGATTGGCCCAAAAATCCGCTACCTCCACGGCGTCATCGGTGGCAGCGCAGATGTCACTGTGGCTGCATGTATTGGAGCTCAAAGAATTTAGATGTTTCCGTGATTAGCCGTCCTTTCATAAACATATCCATACAAGAAAAATTAAGAAAGAGAATAAAAAGCCTTCTGTTAGAGAAAGTCTACTACAGCAATGACGAATTTCTAATTGACAAATTAATTTGACATGTATAATGACATCTTTATTTTATTTTTATTTTATTAATAATTGCTTTAACCGTTGTTTTTTTTTTATTTATTTGTATTATTTACTATTATGACACTATTTGATTGTTTTCCATTGTACCATTTAGTTTACGTATGGTCTACATTGGATTGTTAACAGCTATATTTGCTGTGTGTAAACCAATTTAAAATCACTTGATGTTGTGTAGCGTCTAACATCTTAATATTTGTACAAACATGACTGTCATTATTATAATTCGATTTAACATCTTGCATGCTATGTGTGTGTGTACTCATGTTTTGAACAAATAAAATGATCTCTCTCTCTCTCTCTCTCTCAAGACTAGCACTTCGACCGCGACTTCATCCGCAAAAATTGTGATAGCTTGGCTAATTTACGTGATATAAATATAATTTATAGCCTATGTTACTTCCTGATAATTTAACTTTCTATTGGTGAAAAAATGGTTAAAGTCGGTCCAGTAGTTTCGAAACTTATTCGGTACACACAAACAAAAAAATCTTTCTTCTTTATAATTTATTTATTTTTTATTTATTTATTTGGATCTCCAACAAAGAATACACACAGACAATATAGGACACAGTATTACAAATGTTCTTTTAGGTGTGTTCCTTCAATTATAGGAGAACACAGCATGCCCATAAAACTAGGTTTTAACACATAAAATATAAAACAATGAAAATATTACAAAAAACAAAATAAAAACCAGAATAATTATTAAAAAGCATTTGATGCATTTGATAAAATTGTTTCACATACAAATTATAGTTATCACTCTATATTTATAGCAGTGGTCAGAATTTTTTTGTATTTAGAGATTGTGAGGGTTATGTCCATGTCAGATTGCTTTGACAATTTATTGTACTGCCTACAGAGTCTTGGGAGAGCGGCGAAATGTCCTAGATTAGTTTTGGAACCTGAGACATAAAACAAATTGTAGCTGGTTTTCCGCGGCAGGCGAGATGGCGCGTTTATATGTAACTTGCCTAGTAATTCGCTGCAGTCTATGACTCCATGGAATACTTTGTGTAGTAGAATCAGGTCTGCCATTTTTCGCCTCTTGGCAAGTGAGACCATTTTGTAGTGCCCTAGTCTGTCTCTGTAGCTGGTCACTCTTTTAGCTAATCGTTCCTTATAACATAGATGATACAGGAAGCGCCTTTGGACACTTTCCAGGTGTTTGATGTATATGTCGTAGTGAGGATTCCAAACCGGGCTGCCATATTCAAGTATAGGACGGACTAGTGTGTTAAATAATTTTATTCTGGTAGACGCCCTTTTAAATTCTTTACTGTTGCGCAAGATAAATCCCAAAATTTGAAACCCCTTTGATACTGTGTTTAGGATATGTTTGTCAAATTTAAGTTGTTTATCCAGTGTGACTCCTAGGTCACGTATTTCTTCAATTTGCTTTAGTTTTTGTTGACCTATCGTGTAAGTGTTAGGTAAGACAATTTTGTTACGGCTGAATTGCATGTAGTAACACTTAGAGACGTTAAGAAGCATTTCGTTCATTTTGCACCAGTTCGTCAGTCTGTTCAGATCTTCCTGCAATAAGGCAGCGTCAGATTCAGTTACCATTGGTTTCATTATTTTCATGTCATCGGCAAAAAGATAGAATTTTGAATGCCTAAAGCAGTGCGTGATGTCGTTAATGAAGATGTTGAAGAGAATTGGGCCTAAATGTGATCCTTGTGGAACCCCGGATGTGGCTTTAAAATACTTTGAATGATGGCCAGTCATTACTACTTTTGACGACCGGTCACTGAGGTAAGATTGAAACCACTTTAGCATTGATCCTCCTACACCCAAGTGCTGGAGTTTCGCTATAAGAAGAGAATGATCTACCTTGTCGAACGCCTTACTGAAGTCAGTGTAAATGGTGTCAACAGGAATACGTCTATCTAAGTATTCAGATAGAGCCGACACGTAGCACATGAGATTAGTGGTCGTAGATCTGTATTTGATAAAACCGTGTTGGTCGCTGTTGAGAAGGTGTTTTACATGCGATGTTAGACGTTCGGTTATAAGCTTCTCAAATACTTTGCCGAAGATGACTAAAATAGAAATGGGTCTGTAGTTTGACACCATGTTCTTTTGCCCTGCTTTGAAAATGGGTACGACCAGTGCCTTTTTCCATTGGTCGGGAAAAATACCGTCTTTAAGAGATTTGTTGTATATAATACTAAGAGGTAAAGCCAGCGCTTTTGCACATCTCTTTATAAACACGGGAGGAATACCGTCTTCACCTACGCCTTTCTGTTCATCCAAGGATGTTAAAGTTCGGAATATTTCGTTAGCACTGAGTTCCAGTTTACAAAGAGTCGGCAAGTTGTTGTTTATGTCAACATTTGACGGTTGCGAGGACGTCGTATTGTTATAAACACTTGCGAAGTTTTCAGCAAACAAGTTACATATGTCGTGGCCAGTTGATGCAGTTTTGTTGTTATAATACATTACCGCGGGGTAATTGCTGCTGGATTTCCTTTTATTTTTAATGAAAGACCAGAAGATTTTAGGGTTTTTTAAAACCGCGATTTCTAACTTCTCCGTATATTTTTTGTAGCAGATCGTTCTCAACTTGCTACAGTCAGTACGCAGCGTTTCAAATGATATAATGTCAAGGGGATTATTGTATTTTTTTACTCTAACGCGAAATTTGTGTTTTTCTTTAAAGAGTCGCTTAAGCTTGGGCGTGTACCATGCCGGGTACTCTTTCCTAGACATCGTTTTCAGTGGTACGTGTTGCTTTATAACGTCGTGCAAACTATCATATAAAATATTGACCATGTCTTCAACCGAGGCACAGCCTCCCACTGAACTTTCCCAGTCTATAGACATAAGTGAAACTAGGATTTTGTCGTAGTCTGCCTTAAAGAAATTAGGTTTAGTGGCCAGTTTTGTTTGTAGAGAATTTATGTTGTTGACAGTGGGTATAGCGAACTCGAGCGGTGGATGTAAAGGATCTTCTTGTGTCAGATGTGTGTGGCAACGTGTCAAGTTATGTACTGCAGTATTACAAAGAACTAGATCTAGTGTTCTAGATTTGTTATTTGTTAGGTAATTATACTGATCTAAGTCATTCATAGAAATATAATCAAGGAAGTGTTTGGTAACATCGTTATTGTTGGTAGGGCAAGGAGTAGTGTGACTCACCTGACTTTCCTCATTAGTTTTCCACGTTATACTACTAAGATTAAAGTCACCAATGATAACAGTACGTTCGTTTTTGTCCAGGGCATTTTGAGCCGAGTCTAGGAATGTTTGGGTGGTTTCTTGGGTAATGGGGGGCGGTAAGTAGACGCCACAAATGTAGATCGTGTTTTTCTTATTACCAGGACAGACCATATCAATGGAAATCCACAGATCCTCACAATGACTTTCTAAGTGTGGCATACGACGTGAATTTAAGTGCCTAGCTACAGCTATCAAGACGCCGCCTCCGTGTCTACGTGCTCTATATCTACTGGACTCGCGATCTCGCCTGTAGACTACATATCTATCGTCGAATAGTTCTGAGTCGTAGATGCCACCGTTCAGCCAAGTCTCCGTAAGCACAACTATATCGTAGTCTTGTAGAGACATGTTATGATAAAAAGTGTCGGTTTTAGTTCTTAGACCACGTACGTTTTGATAGTATATCTTCAGAGTATGATTGAATATGAAGAGGTTATACACGTTATCTTGCACAGTACAATAAAAAAAAAATGAAAAAAAACAGAATTTAAAAATATAGATAAAATCAACTGACAGTCTGTAAGACCTCCTGACAAGTGATTACAATACGTTCAGATTGGTCAGTCTTCTTCATGAAAATTCTGCCATTACGCACCCACACGTATTTGTAACCAAGCTCCTTGCCTCGAAGTCGTGTCGCCGCGTGCAAGGCTTTATTATCTGCTGACAGGTGTTCAACAACGTAGATTGGAGTTGGTTTATCCATTGCAATGCCTAGGTGGCTTGTGTTCAGTTTGTTGTTGGTGTTGCTTTTGTTGTAGTTGGTTGCTGCGGCGAGGAAAGAGTCCCGAATTCGTGGGGTATTGAACTTTACGAGGATAGACCTGGGTCGGGCATTTTGGGTGTCTTTTTTAGCGGTCCTGGTGCAGAAGGCAATATCGGCTTCATTAATTTGACATTTGGTAGTATTACTGATTTGCAATATAGTAGTGACAATATTTTCCGAGCGGTTCTCTGGCACGTTTTGCAGTTCAATGTTGGTGGCTCTGTTGTGTTGTTCCATTAGGTTGATACGCTTATTGAGGTCTTGTATGGATGATTGCAGCTTACTATTCTCTCTTTCCAACACTTGCAATTTAGAGGAGTTGTGCTCAAGAGTAACTTTCATTTCTTCATATTTTTCGTTGAAGAAGTCTAGAGAGGTACGAAAACCCAAAATCAAGTCGCTGAATTGTTTGAACTGTTCCCCCACTGCTTCTTTGAGTGCGTTCGCGATCTCTTGTCTGATTAATAATATTAGTATAGAAGAAAACAAGTTCATTTCCTCATGTAATATTTTCCGGACACTCATAACATAACTAACGCGGGAAGATAAATTATAAATACAATTATAATAGGGATCAGAAAACTGACAACGTGGCTTAATTAACACTAAAATGAGAAAGAAGAATAAGACTATTAGTAAAATGAAGATCACAATAGTTTTTGCTTTATTTTGTGTTTGCGAACTAGGTTTAACAAATAAAAAGCACTGCAAATAGGTAATCGCCTCTTTCATTATAATGAATGGATATTATTGAAACTAATTGACAATACAATACGTATTGAAATAATAAAAACAATGGCAGTGATCTCAGCATATATCGAATAAAAGTGGTTCAAGTGCGTCGAACAAAATTATTGTTACATCACATAACATCACGCCTGCAATCCCTGAAGGGTTAGGCCGAAGTGTACTCAATTATAGTACACCCACATTTCGCCAGTTAAATAGTTACATCATTACGATACAATTCGCCTATCGATCTTAAATAGGCTTCAATGCAATAAGATCCAACTGAGGGACTGTATCGAGTGTATCGGGTGTAAAAAGAGGCGACACGAAGCGTAGTGTCACGTGTTTTTCCCGTCACTGTGATTTCTTTATTTGTGCCTGAGTACCGTTTTCCAATCTTTTTTTCCTTTTCTTTTACGGTAGCTAGTTTTAGTTAGCTAACATTAATAATTAATGAAACGACGTTGTCGTCTTTACCGTTGCATACGGCGAAGCACAATGTTTTGTGTGCGTTTCATTACGTGCAAACAGCGAATTTTCAAACCATGTGTGAAAGTCGTTTCCCAGCAATGTTTGTACAATGTAACTTAGTTTTATTTAATTTTATTTTTACACTCAGTATATTTATTTAGCTCTGATTCACCTCTACTTGAAACCAGTTGTAAATAAGACGCTTCACGACTTAAAGGCAAGGCTTTGATTAAGAGTCTGCAGCGGTGCTCACAAGGCTCCAAGGCGAGCGCTTTGAGCCACTCGTTATGTTCGCTCCACTGGGGCGGGTCTGACTACTTGGTAGACAGGTGCAGTGGAGTGGCAGCCCCAGACGATCCAATTGACACAAGACAGTTCTAAGAAGTAAAAGGCTCCAACTACCCAAGGTAGGATTGGTATTCAGTTTCAAAGGGTTTAAACTATCGTTATTTTGTGCAATGACTGTAGGTAAGTTGTCGACTTTGTTGAGGACTGTAATTAAGATCTCGAAGTTTCTTGCTTCGACCAAGTTTCACTTTCAACGTTCCAGGAAAAGCGAAAATGGAACGTTCGGTTTCAGGTAAACTGTGACAGTTACGAAAGCTACGTTGTGAGAAATAGTTTAACATTTGCTAATGTTATGTATCTGCTGATAAGTACCTTATAAGCTTTTGTTTAACTTGTCTTAGTAGCCTAGTTAGTAGCACGGACACGAAACTTTGTATATGCGTTCAATGTTGATAGATAGACCTAATTTTCTTTTTTGCATATTAATAATAGTTTCTTTCATGTTTAATTTATTTTTCTTTCGAAGTGCGGGCGTTTGTGGGATTGTATCTTATAATTTTTGCCGTTCCAAAAGTGCTGAATATTTTTTGACTAATTTGAAGAAATTACTTTAAGAAGATTGAAAGGATTGCCATTTTCCTAGCTCCACAGCCACTCCGCTAGAAAAGCTCTGCTATACCTCGTACCAATTTTAACAAACACATACCTCTTCGTCGCTAGGAGCCGCCCTTAACCTCCATGTTTTGTCCGACCACAATGATGAGTATGATGAACACCAGCAGCAGCACCAGGATGCAGCAGATGGCGACGGCTAGCATGGCGGCGTGCTCGCCCAGCTTGGCGGCGCCCCGCGCGGCCTGCGCGCGCGCCGCGGTTAGCGTCGCCGCGCTCACTCGCGCGCTTATCCTGACGGCGGGCACTTGCCGCGGGAAAATGTAATGTGACGTCACGCTACAGTGTTGCGAGCGTTAACTGGTGATATCGTTTTTGGAACAATGTTGACGGTTGTCTGTGTAATTGCCACTTGTTTACGAACGTCAATAGTTTTGTATTGCTCGCGCAAATTGACTCCGTCCCGTTTGGTATTATTTTGACGTTTAAGTGTATGATTGTCACTACTGGTTAATTATCGTAATAAGGGGGTTAACACTATTTTTGGCACTCAACTATAGTAAACACTAACGTTCTTAAAACTCTTTAATATACGGAAACGTTCAAAACACTACAATTATAAGTTCAATAATATATTTATTCAAAATATTTCGTACAGCACAGTTCACCAACAATTTTGAGCACTTCGATACATTGTATGTTCCATTTCTTCGTTTAGATAATAAATCAAAATTATTGTCAAACCTAGTAAAGTACAATTCCAGGCACCGAAGGCGCACTGCCTAACTTCCCGTGAAATATGAATTTCCAAGTTGTTGATAAGTTTATCGCTGACGCGATATAAATTAAAATGCGTGGAGCACCTACAACCAATTTCTCTCGACATTACCTCGGGGCATCGGTTTTGTATTCACGACTCCAATTAGAGAGAAAACCTAAAAATATACCGCGTTCCTTAGCAGGGCTGCAACATACTACGAGGAAAACAGTAAACCGGTAAATAAATCTAAGTAGCAATATTATATAAAAAGGAAAGTTTGATTGTTAGGGATCGAACAAAACTTCTAGCGTAGTCCCGAGCTAGTGAGGGTTCTTTCAAATAACAATGTCGTAAAGGATATAATATAAGAATGATACAAATCTTGTGCCAAATAGGGTAGAACATTCGCGGAAATAAAGTGCTTGGGTCACTCACGTTATATGAAACGAACATGAAAGCTAGAAAGAGAAGCAAGATTATTATCGACGCAGCTAGCTAGAATCGGGTAATTAACGGGAAATGGTAGCTCAGCAAATACGAACACTCGCTATATATCTGATCCTTCTAATATTAATGCGCCTCCATACGCTGTAATCGAAAGATCTAATATTTACCTCTCTCCGAGCTAACACCTGCTGTCAAAGCAAACCGGCCTTCAAATATTGTCTACGGTAATAGGTACTCTGTATCCTGTTACAGAAGGTATTGCCAGCTTTAAATTCATGACATTAAAATATGTAATGCATTGAAATGCAAAGCAATTTTATTATCTTACGTAAGATGCGGGCGCATTTTTCAGATGACAAAAGACAAGATAACATGAATGCTTTGCTTTTAGAATCAATATTCTTAAGCGAAGGGTGTGGTTTTTTTTTTCATTCTTCCATAAGTAAGTGTGTATTAAGAAAGTACTCCATCATAAACAATCCCGTCTCAAAAAGACATTAATTATACCGGGCTTTTACACATAACTGACATAACAAAGGTTGACCAGCCCTGGTTACCGTCGCAACATTTCTCAAACACTCATTTCTTCTCGTCGAGATTACTCTATAGTCAGAAACCTGACAATAACAATTGTAACCTTTTTCTCAACGAGGCCGTGTCCTTATATTTATCGTGGAGGTCGAGCCGTAATGATTTGTGAAATGAAAAACAGAGCGAGCCGTGAAAAATCATCAGTGGCAGCCATCTTTCTTTTTACGGATGACGTCGTGCAATCACGAATTACGGACGAGGGCTATTTTAGGACTGTTTGAGGTTTTCTATTCACGTTTGTGTTGAAAGAGATTGGCTACTTTTTTCAAAATAAAAACATTTGGTTCTGATACTTCTGATTAGCTTCTGGGAATTACGATGACAAGCAGAATCGATCAATGCTCTCGATGAATACTTATCTCAACACACAAATATGACCAAGATTCCGTCTGGATTTGAAAGGAGACTGTGTCTTCTGAGTTTGATTCAGTCAGTTTGGTGTTCTATCTATTTTTAAAACTAATTTATTCATCTTCTGCCTAGCCATTTCCCAACTAGCAGATGCAGCTGAAAACCAGTATGTTACACAGAGTGACTGCCTATCTGACCTCTACAACCCAGTCAGTACTGGGTAATATGGTACCCCTTGGTAAGACTGGTTGTCAGAATTTCGGGCCACTGACTGCCTGTAACGACTGTCAGAGATCTACAAATGACAGCCGGGACTAACGGCTTAACGTTTATTATTATGACGTGTAAAATCAACTTACCAAAATCATTAACTAATTACATAATCTATCCTAAACCCATGATACCGTTAGCTATGATAGGTACCTATGACCACCGTAGACAAGGATTTCTTTGACGGAAGAATCTACAAAATGACAGATAGTGCAAAGAAATCTGTCATTGTGTCGACACAATCTGATATTTTGTCGATTCATCCGTCAAAGAAATCCTTGTCTACGGTGGTCATGCTACGGGGGCTGGTCTACCAAATCTCCTCGCTCCGATCTTCTGAAACAGCTTACAAAAACGTGTCAATCACCAACAAAAAGGTCCGGGTCGTGGTGTCCTTTGTTTCCCCCGGACAGCCTGACGATTGGAATCAATATATTCGCAGCTGCTTCTGACAAATGGCCCAAGACTGACTGAATTACAGCCAGGAATCTTTCGGCCGAAGGAAATTTGGTTCAAAATGAGCTTTCGACAATTTCCTCCTTCATTTATTTAGGGACCCTCCCGTTTTAATGAGTATTGACTCGAGGAGTATCGATGTTACGTAACGAGGATCTTTCTCAAGTTTGAAAGAATCGGTGCGTCGTATACTACCTAATTATTGTTTCGTGGGAAACTGTGTTTTGTTACTCATTATGTTTAAAGCATAACACCAAGACCGTAATCCCTGAGGGTCTAAGAGAGTAGTGCTATACACCCACATAACTTAAGTTGGCGTATAGCCGGGTGCAAATCTTGAGAAGTGTGGTGGAAAGTGTGAGAAATCCCAATATCAGTCACTTTTCCCGAACCTGGAATTGAAACCAGGATTTCATGTTAAGCAATAGCGTTTACGACCACTAAACCAACGCTGTTATGTTTTAATATTAAGTAATTAAAGTTGGATATAAAAAAACATATTTATTAATGAAAACTGAAATTAAATGTTTATCTTTGTTATTGATTTTTTCAATAACAAAGATAAACATTTAATTTTAGTTTTTAATTACTTACTTTGATTACTTACTTTTTTTTTTACTTACTTTGATCGACTTGATTGGTATCACCGATGGAAAAAAGGTTTTAAAAACTTCAGTTTATGGACACAAACTATCAGTAAAGGACAAACTAACATCGACCGTCTGCACCCTCTCATCGTTCACTAAAAAACTATCGAGATAAGGTGAGCTCTGAGGATGGATGAGTCTTATCAATGTACGCCGGTGAATAGTCGATGATTTACGAGCTCGAACAAAAACCTGTCTGTTCGACAATGGTGGGTTTTTGCTTCGTGTTCTACATCATATGTCACATGTAGACATGTCATGATAGTGGTTGGCGAAGCTGTGCGAATATTGTGTGTGAATGGAACTTAGCTTTTTAACAGTGCAAATGCAATGAAAGGTCAGTCCAGCAACGTAGTAAGATGATGATGGTGCCATCTAGCAGATTTCAGCCATAACGACTGCATTTTCGAAAGTGCTCTCGTGCGTGATAAATTACACAGATCAGTAACTGTGTTTTCTTACAAACTTATATCGAATCATTTTCGGCGAAAGACAATGTAGTCTTGCTGTATATTGATGCAAAACAAAAAAACTTGAAAGTGGAAAAAATAACTCTTTTTCTATGTGAACCCACTGGGTGCGCCAAAGTTCACCTAAATGTTCAACTCCGATAATTGGAAATCCGAAAATGTTCTTCCTAACATTTTTCATCCTAACAATCACAATTCCTAACTACTCTGTCTCTAATGTTCATAATTCCGAAGCATTCAACTTCATAATGTCAGTAGCAAGAAACATCTATTATACTTTTATTTGTTTTCCTATATTTTCTCAACATAACCATCTTTTACACTATTATTCTATGTCATATCTTTTTTGTTTAGATTTCTTTTTATTCATAATAATCAGTATTATATACATTAATTTTGCGTAACTTTATTTTCCAAAAAAGTGTTATTTTTGCAAATCGTTTATTTTCTCGATTCTATCGTATAAAACACCTAAATATAAGGCTAAAAGTGTCTTGGTGTTTTTGTCTCCGACTAACCGTTTGTCGTAAAAACGATGTGGAAGGGATCTATAGGTTAGGTTAGGTTAGAACTGTGACCAACTACGCGCGAGCCGAGCGAGCGAAGCGAGCGGTGCCGCGGCAGCGGCCGGCGAGCGCTACCTCGAAATTGGTCGCGAAATTTTTCTAAGTATTTTTTTCATAGTGCCCCAAAGACGACACTCTGACCTGAATTTCATTCATTTAAGACAAAAATCAGTGAAACGACCTTTAATCATTCTAAACTAAAATATTATGGTAATTATGTTTAGGGATAAAAGCGTTATGATAAAAAACAGTAGGAGTTTAAATATATTTACATTAATGACATTATTAATTACAATTTTCGGAAACATGAGTGTTATGAACATCGCCGGTAGCACTACAAATAGTATGAATGAAAACTTTAGGATGAAAAGTTTTAGGAAGAGTGATCATTCGGATTACAAATCATTAGGAAGAACAATTTCGGGTAATGAACTTTAGGTGAGCCAATATGGACCCGAACCCACTATTCACGTTTTTACGTGAAAAGTACATTCAAATACCAGTTTTCTTGATCTAAGCAAGTGAAATGATCACATTCTTGCGTGGAGCGTAATTTTCGAATTGTACACACACACACCTAACATGCGAGAAAGCTATAGAAAGCACTCAGTGCGGTCGGGTAATTGACATCTACAGTACGCATAATATTCTGATGAATTTGGGGATATTGCATGAGTAAGTAATGCTTAATATATTCTACACATTGTTTATTGAAGTTAGATTAAACATTTCGTCATCTGGTTGCTTTATAAAACCTTTTATTCCACGAAAGGCGATACTTAAATGTAAGTCCGACGCCCCTTGTTTTGTTCTGCCCCGTTAATACCTTGCCGTCTGACTAACATTTTTTACCTTGGATGAGGTTTTCTCATAATAGTTTCCACACGAGAAAATTAGAATTCTTTTAAAACTTCATAACACAATTTCACATCACTAACGAGAAATTCTTTCATCACTATTGCAGACACGTTTTATAATAATGTGGTACGAATTGAGCATATCTTTCATATCTTCATAACCATTCAGTTTACCATAATGGTTTACGCGAGAGACGCGTACAAAAAAAGATGGTGACAATGTGGCGTATCACAACTACTACTATACGTACAGACAAAAGCAATGAAATGTAACCACTTAGCAGAATTTTCTCTCACTGATATTACATTTTTTTATTGATTGCCTCGGTAGTCTAGTGGTCGTATGTGGAACTGAATGTTGAGCACGAGGTCCTGGGTTCGATTCCCGGGTCGGGAAAAGTGCTATTTGGTTTTTATATTAGGAATTTCTCTGAAGTAGCCCCTGAGTCCGAATTTGTGCCCGGTTGATGGCAATAGGCTCGCCCCCTATTACAAACATACCTGGCGAAATGTGGGTGTACTATTAGGTACGCCTCTGCCTAACCCTTCGGGGATTACAGGCGCGATGTTATGTTATGTATTGATTAACGTTTTCACGAACATAGTTTTTTGGAAGCCATACTTTTATGAAATTGATCAGACGGTTGGGTATCACAAAGCAGAAACTAACGCTTTTGAATTAAGTTAATAATGTAATTAAAAAAAGAACCTCTATCGTATCACGCCTATCAGCCCTGAAGGGTTAGACAGGGACTACCTATTAACCCCAACACCCACAGTACACCCACAATACATTTTAATTTGTACCAACTATCATCATTCCCCTGCCTTTATCCCAACTATAACTCCTACTAATTATATTGTATAATTGAGAAACTTTAATTGAGGAAATAGATACAATATATACAACGTACGTACGTACGTTCGTACTGCAGGTTATCACCCATACCTTGTCGATGTTCCACACATTCGCACGAAGCGCTTTGCTACATCATTTATTATGCGCACAGCCAAGGAGTGGAATTCCCTGCCTGCGTCGGTGTTTCCAAGTTCATATGACCCCAATCTATTTAAATCGCGAGTTAATAGGCTTCTTTTGGGTTAGCTCGTTCCATCGTCGACCTCATCTCTGTCCTTGGACTAGATTGAGGTCAAGAGTAAGCCCATACAGAATTAAAAAAAAAAAAGAAAAAAAAAAAGATACTACAAATACGTAATTCTGCGTTCTTAAACTTGTATTGTTTCATGACTGAATAGGTTTGCTTTTTTTAATATCTCTCCTTGTCAAGGTCATTCTCATCATCAACTGCTCATAACAGTCCACAGCGGTTTCAAAGTATAAAGGGTGTAACAAGACCCTTAACGAAGCCGGTAGTTACTTGTCCTCCCCGTTATTGCGATCGTTTTTTTGTTCTAGACCGTACCTGGGAACCTTTTTGTTACGGAGATATTGGGGGTCAAAGATCCAACTTTTTCACAAGTTTTTTTTTATTTTAATATATGTTTATAATGTAAGATTTTTCTTTAAATACCTCCATGACCCCCGTACTATTCAATCCATCCATCAGCACAATGTTTAGAGTGCGTTACATTGAGTTCTACCGTAAAGCGTGATTATTCACCCCAAAAAAAAAAGGTCGTTTCCCAGAAATTCTTGCGTAAAGTTACCCCAGTTCGATGTACATAATGCTTGGTTGACGGCTTCGTTAAGGGTCTTCCGTCCACCCTGTATTTTTGCGTTTTCAATGCAAATAAGAAGAAAATTCCACTACTAAATTATACTCAACTGGTTTTGAAGACTGCAAAACCACTGCACTGCATAAGAAAACGAAGTTAGTTGGTTAAAATGTCTGCTAGAATAAACAACTGAAAATATTACGTTGGCTAACAAACTAAAATAGAAACTTGAAAGCATTTCCTGAGAATAAAATAAAAGTATTTCAGATTGTTAAGGTCCACCTCCACTACGTAATAAGTTGTAGGTATCTTTGGTCCAGAAACAGCATGATAAGTAAACTAACTCTTGTATGGAAAACAAGGTTTTACAAGTAGTTTAGTTCGTGTACACAGAGAAGCACGAACTGCAAACTATTACAATTTCACGCAAATCTGTTGAGAAATATCAAAAGCAGGAGAAACTTTCTGAAATAAACATTTTATTTTTTTACATGACCTGGGATAAGAAATAGCATAATTTAATCCCGGTAGTTTATTATTTATTATTTTCAGGTTTCATCAGAAGTATACGGGACGAGAAAACTACACAATTGGATTATCTCGTTTGAATAACTGTGAATCGAGCACTATACATTTTTCTTCGAATTTTCTTAGTTCATATCAAAATTAAAATTTATTTTATTTCACATAGGCCTAGATGGGCACTTATAAAACGTCAACAAAAAGGTGCACGGTTCAGGTTGGTCGTTTTCTATGGAGAAGAACCGGCAAGAAACTCCATGGTTACTCTTTTCAAATCATTTGGTATTACAATATTATCATGGAAACAGCATTTGTACTTAAGTATGGGGGGACAGCGTAGGCCCGACAATAAGTCGTTGCTTACTACACAACAAATGTAGAACAAAATAAAAAGTTAACAAGCAGCTGGAAATCTTATTATCATCTGGATTCTGATGTCTTGTTCAAAAATACTTAAACTCACGATTTTACCGAATAATCTCTTTTATTATCAAAGACTTAACTTTAGAACTTAGCTTATTTAATTCTTCTTAAGTATTCAAAGACAACACTTAAAAGAAGTGTTCCCATGAATAGTTCATTAGATACTAATTTCATCTGAAAGTTGTTCGCGAAGCGCGGGAAGCGAACTCACTACATTAATTCAACAGCGATGAATTTCAAATCGAGTCCCTCAGGATGATGCAACTTTAACTTACTAACGAGTTAGTGAGGTTTTTAATTGATTTTGTTTGTTCTCTTATTGTGCATACTGTAAAGATTATGATAATGGAACTAAAATCTTGAGAGCTAAACACTTGTTCGGCTTGGCACATTTTGTTCGGCAGTACCTATTTGTTGAACAAAAATGCCAACCTGAAGCTATCACAACACCAAATGATGCCGGTGCCAATGGGCCCTCTCAGTTCGATCTAACATTACTGAATCATTTCGGCTCAGCATAATTTGATGTAAGCCTTGCGGCTTTTTTTGTGTGACGATCTAAATATACAGGGTGTGTAAAAAATCGTGGATCAAACGAAACAGAGCGATAGTTGGGGTTATTTGCAGTAATAAATATCTATGTGGCAGAGTCCTAACTTGATCTATTTAAAAGTTATGACTACTTGAGTATTTTTTAAGAAATATTTATTTTAAAACATAAAATGGTGTTTAGTAGCCACTAAACACCATTTTATGTTTTAAAATTAAAAAGGAAATTTATCATTACTACAAAAGTGCTTTTATGACAGTGTGTACCGGGATTTATGAGTATTGGCACTTTATTCAATATCTTTCAAGTCTCACTAAAAAATATTTGTAACTTCAGAACCTCACTGAAAAAAAATACTACCAAAAAATTACCCTGATAACCCCAACGTCAATCGCCCTGTTTCGTTTGATCCTCGATTTTTTACCCACCCTGTATATAATATGTCTGGCATTATAAGTTTTCTAATGATGACCTATCTAGGTGAATATCGTGAAATGCACGATATATTCGTATTTCTACCTACATGATACTACTGAAACTTACATACAGAGGGAATTTTGATAACATTGGTAATAAATCATGCCGGGGTACAGAAAGCTGTCACCATCAGCACAATGAATGGAGTAATACTCATTGATTTCAGCACTTCGCCCGTGTTCGGTATTCACGACGAGTCTCCTCGGGGTATTTTATAGACGTTACGTGAAAGATATCGGCCCCTAAAAATAACTACGACATTTATTGAATACGGTTATTTTTGGAAATGTCATTACAAGTAACTTATTTACTACTTTTTACATTGTAGTGACCAATGCGATATCTATATTTAGCAGCAGCGAATGGGTGATATGATACAGCTTTTCTTCGATATTTTATTGTTTTGTTATGTTTGTGTTATTTTAAAGTTTTCCAGTAATTATTGTTCTAAGCCAGTCGCAATACTTATACGAACTTTCTTTCTTCCAATCAATCGCATCGTAACTATTCGGTCACATCATCAAAGGAGAAAGAAATTATCAAATGTGAGGTTGACCTTTCTATTGAAACATTGCCAAGAAGTAAAGTCTTCAGTGCTTCAAAACCACAACCAAAAAAAAATACTGTACTTTTATTCATTACTACAAGCCACCTGCCTCATAAATTCATAATTATTTAATAACCGACTATTCCGGAAAAAGAAATAATCCCCAGTATTGATCTGTTACATATTTAGGTCGGATCCGAAACTGTTCACGAGCCCCACCAAACCAGATTATGCCAAGCCAATAATTGGCCTAATTTGTACTCCTGACATCGCATTAATTTCATAATTAGATTACGAACATATTCTGGAAACAATGAGTCATTTTACGGTTAATACAGACAAACATAAACCAACGCTATTTTACCATGAAGACTGATATAGTGTAGTGGGTGTAAGTATACCCTTAACGAAGTCAAAAGGCACTTGATTTCCTCGTCATTGCAGTCATGTTTTTGTTTTTTAACATACCTGGGAACCTTCTAGTTACGGAGATATTGAGGGTCACAGTTTTAACTTTTTCACAAGTTTTTTTTTAATACAAAATATTAGTGTTTGAAACTTTAAATCCTACCGTAAAATGTGACATTTCGTCCCAAAAAAAAGAAGTTTCCGCAGCAATATTTGTGGCGTAAAGTTACTTAGTTTGATGTAGAAGATTTAGACTGCTTGGTTGACAGTTCTTTGAAGAGTCCGTTTACACCTTGTGTATAGATGAATGGTAGGCAGAAAATGAGAACCGACTACTACGATTCTTAAATATTTATTTTATTTCGTCCAATTTAAGCAACAGCATGCCGGTTGCTATTACTACGCACCTGACCGTTGTTAAGAAGATCAGGTAAAAGATCACCCAGGTCAGTGTATGTCCTTCTAGAGCGTCCCTTCCCGGCGTTTCCACTCACATCTCCCTTGCAAATTTCTTTCTTTGGCCACTTTTCACTCATCCTCTCAACATAACCAAACCACCTAAGCATACTCTTTTCTATGTTGGACATTACTTTAAACTATATCACACCTGTTCGTTTTTCTTGATAATTCATTTTGTAAAACAATTGAATGAAGTGTGAATATTTACATAACTGAATTTATTAGTACCCATTATTTGAATTTTCTGTGAAAAATGTCGTCGTAAGCTAAACAAAACCTGTCTATTTGTATCTGTCAACTTAATTTACTACAGTTAATTATAACAGACTTATTTTTTGAATTCGTGGAAAAAATAGTTATTGTTCAGCTAACATTATTACAATAATATTTAATGACAGCCATTTCATATTCAGCTGATTATAGGTATAAATTCCTTTTTGAAATAACTTCTATATGAAACAGAAACTATCTTCCCAGTTTCTAATGCATGATAAGCCCTTTCAATGTTATCTTGTTGAATAAATTCTACAACTAATCAAAACCGTCAAGGCATTGATTAGTCATTTTGATTTTAAATAATAATTTTAAGCGTTATTAAAGTATAAATAACATAACATCACGCCTGTAATCTCCGAAGGGTTAGGCAGAGGTGTATGTACATCCACATTTCGCCAGTTATGTTTAAGTCACATGTAATTGGGGCAAGCCTATTGACATCAACCGGGCACAAATCTAGACGCCATGGCTGCTAATGAGAAATTCCTGTCGGAAAAACCCAATAACACTTTGCCCGACCTGGGAATCGAACCCACAGGCTCAACAGTCGCGCTTGCTACCACCAGAACAACGAGGCAGTTACTACGGTACGTTATCTACACTAATATTATGCAGAGGAAAGATTTGTATGTTTGTAACAAATAAACTCAAAAACTACTGGACCGATTTCAAAAATTCACCATTAGAATGCTACATTATCCCTGATTAACATAGGCCCGTGCGAAGCCAGGACGGGCTGCTAGTTAAAGTACCTATAAATAGAACTACATAATCTCAATATCGTCATAGTATCTTTTCGTATAGATGTTTATTGACATAATTATAATGAAACAATAATAATTATATACTGTGTATTGTCTTATAAAACAATTGTTTTCTCATAACCATCTTCTGATACTACAATGAATGTTTTGATAGCACGGCCTCGTCTTGAAGAGGCATGTACATAATTAATTCGATCTCAATATTTAGTTACTGACTAACATGGACTCCTAATGTATTTAACGGCGGAGAGACTGGCACAATCTGTGTACAAAATTAAGTAAGACAATGTCTATGATACAATGCTTCAAAGGAGCTATACCCAACTCGTCGCTGTATCTTTCAGAATCAGAATCAGAATTTTATTTGCTCTGAAAGTAGGTACAGGCGCAGGCGCGGGCGCAGGTGCTTTTCGTCATCGAAAAACGAAAGAACACGATCCATAACTGTTTCAAATATTTTATTGAATTCTGTTAAAGTAGGTCTAAAGTTATAAATTAAAGTCTAAAAGACTGTTAACTTCGTTTGAATTATTTTTTATTTTAAAAGCCGTGCATTATCGGCAAAACTGAGATTACATCATCGGCAAAACTGAGAGAATACATCATCGGCAAAACTGAGAGAATACATCATCGGCAAAACTGAGAGAATACATCATCGGCAAAACTGAGAGAATACATCATCGGCAAAACTAAGAGAATACATCATCGGCAAAACTGAGAATTTCATAACAAATGATGAATGATAAAATTTATTTTCAAAAATCCTTCCTCACCTACGTTATTTCGGGAACTCAAGTGCAAAGTTAATGCTGTGCGTTGTCTGTCAATGTATGAATGAATTTAATATTTTACCAAGAAGATACTTACACTGTCGTGATGCAGGGCCAAGCCTCGTTATCGATGGGGCGGTCATCAACATAAATCAACCTTAAGTGACCATTACCGAACTAGGGCCTCTTTACTGACCATCATAATAAATGTTCCACGCAGTAAAGAAGACACATTCAATTGATAGTGACCCTAGAAACTTGGAAATCTTAGCACACGTTGTAAGACACTGACTGCCAGAGGGAATAGGATGCAGTTTAAGATGGAAGTAGACACCTAGCTTTCTATTCTCTTACAATTGAATTGTCGACCATGAAAACTAGAACCATGTCTAAACTTAAATTTGTCTGTGTGTGTGTGTGACAGTATAAGTTTTGTTGTCAACCGTGAAAGCTTAAAACAGTGTTAGAACCATGACTCTTAATTAAGGATTTAATTTAATCTTCTTGAATCATATCAAATTATTATTACTCAAGCGAACCTAATAGATGCGCTCAGCGTAGACATAACGACGTTGCAGGAGGCTTTGGCTCTAACAATGATGAGGAGGCAATTAATGGTCGCATTGGTGCTTGCAGGACTCTGTCTGAATCTCATTCACCCCCACAGCACCATCATAACGCAAACAAACAACAATAAACAACAAATTCGATTTTTTCGTATTTATTTTTTTGTACTCTATCACAATGCTATCCTATTTGACCCAAAAGTTGACTGGTAGAGAATGCCTTGTGGCATTAAGTCCGCCTATGTACCACTCTTGTACATGAAGTTTAAATAAATAAATAAATAACGCAAGTTACCGGTCCAACTCATGATCTCATTTGCTAGACATAATTTTCTTCAATATCTTACCTTACGGTTGCACGAACAATATCGGCATTAAACCCGATCGGCACGTAACTCAATCTACATTACATACAAGACATTAGACGAGACAGAGTGTGAACGTGTGTCGTCTGAGTTCACCCTAATGTTCCCGAATTATCGAGTTTACGTGAAGTGAAAGTGACATTGTGAGGTTTGGGTGCGTTGTCTCTGTGTTAGGCCAGGAATACACACCACAAATGGTTTGTAATGTTTCTTTTAAAACTTGGTTGCATGAGAAATAACGTGCCCTTTGACAAAAACTACAAATGAGATTGAAAATTCTCGTCATAATCAGCCTATTATGTTCCCACTGCTGCGACATAGGCCATAGAGAGGACTCTATGAGAGGGAGTGAATCGGAATCCACCACGCCGGGCCAGTGTGATTTCGTAGATGCCGCATGTCTTCAAATTTTTCATTCTAGGACACGAAAACTATTAATGTAGAGAATTTAAAAAAACATGCTGGAATACTCAAGAATATGCACTTTCAAAGTATTTACAGATAGGCCACTGTAAAAACACAAAGCAAGCCAAATTTTAAACAAGGTTCCCAAACATATCTTTCCAGTAGCAGTTCTCATCTTGTGTTCTCTATAGAGTCAATTTGAGAGGAAATACTATTCATCTTCAAATCAATTTATGAGTCAATTCATAAATTATTGTCAACCGGTACTTAATTCACTTAAACAGATTTCCCAACTCTCTGGAACATAGTAAACTATTCACGTTGACAACCTTAAAAGCCTTTCAATTGGATTCGGGAGCTATCGGCACGGACGGCCGCAATTGGGTACGCGGCAATTTGTGGCCACTAATGTATGCGCAGGCTGACTGTTTAGCCTGCACCTGTTTCGAATACACGTCCTAATTGACTTTGTTATGATTAGATTAGTTCAGGTAAGAGAAGTATAATTGATGAAGAGGTTTTATGATGTTCCCCCTTACCACCAAGCATTAGGCTTCGTCAAAAAGGGTGAACATCATGAAATATCATCGTCGTATCGTATATATATTTTTTTCAAATAGATAATGTGTGTTGCTATCATGAGCGAGACAGTTTAAGAGTAAAGGAAGACCAAAGAAACGACGGATGGACTGTGTGAAGTTTTAAATGGCTAAAAAGGAGGTGACTGCTGAGATGACGAGTAATAGAGAAGTATGGAAGAAGAAGACATGCTGTGCCGACCCCAAATAAATTGGGATAAGGACAGGAGAATGATGATGATGATGATGGCTGTGTGTTGCTATCATTGTACTTAAGGGGACATTGGGGACAGCTCTCTAGCTCTTTTTAAGACACCGAGTTAAAGTAGAACTAAAACTAACATAAGGCTATTTTATATCACGAACACATAAAATACTTGTAAAACACCAAGAAAACCTTTAAATAGTTTAACCTAAAAAGGAAAAAAAACACAATTTCAATCCATTTTTAACGAATTTCTCGAAACGTTATAACAAAACAATGTTATGTTAATCATTCCATCAGCATAAAGAGCAATTTAATTATATCTAGTAAGACTTAAGAGCTTTCTGAGAGCCTATTATTATGCTAAGCAACGGACGACTTCGGTTGAGGAAAATCTACCTTTTGGAAGTCGAAGTCGACCTATTATTGTAACGAAGTAATTTTGCAATAAGTATTGGGATACAGTAAGCATTTTAATAGCTTAGTATCGATACGGCTGTAATCCTCAAAGAGTTAGGCAGAGGGGTACCTCATAGAACACCCACATTTCGCCAGTTATGTTTTAAGTTCCATGTAAAAAGGTTCGTGCCTATCGCCATCAACCGGGCACAAATCAGACTCCGTGGCTGCTACTGAGAAATTGCTAATAGAAAAACCCAATAACACTTTGCCCAACCCGGGAATCGAACCCAGGAACTCATGTTCAGCAGTCGTGCTTTCGACAAATAGACAAAAAAAAAATTGTTTTCTTCAAAATTCAGACATCCAGACATTTATATCATGACGCGCGAAATTCCTTTTGAAATACGCACCACACGAACGAAGCGAAGAAAATTACACTTGATATCTTATAAAGCGCTGTTTCGCAAGAAGGATTATGATAAATACTTTTAAAGCGCAGAAATCGTGTTTATACATACTTTCAGAGGCATAAATAAACACATATAGTAGTATAAAAAGAACTTTTTCACATTCTGAGAAAAACCTTAAAGCCATGGAAAGATAAATAAGTACGTTCCATCAAAGGAAAGTAAATATTAACAGTTAATTTGGAGTTAATTAAGGTGGATAATGTTTGGAACCTTGTGCTACCATGTTTATGGTGCGGTGGCCCAGAGAGCAGCGGTGGCCCGGTGGTGTCGGCCCCGACTTTCGAACAGTAAGTTGTGGGTTCGAACCTAGGCAGGCGCATTACTTTGTGTAATTTATTTTCAGCACCACTGCTCTCAGAAACCGACATGTCCTAGAACCAAAAATTCGAAGACATGTGACATCTACCAACCCTCACAGGGCCCGCGTGGTGGGTTATAGCCCATTATCTCTCATAGAGGCCGTGTGTCCCAGCAATGTCCCATGATAATATTGTAATACCAAACGATTTGAAAAGAGTAACCATGGAGTTTATTGTCGGTGCTTCTCCATAGACGACCAACCTTCGGATTGGTCGTTTCCGTGCACCTTATTGTCGACGTTTTATAAGTGCCCATCTAGGCCTATGTGAAATAAAATATTTTGATTTTGAATGGGAACATTAAATGCACCCTGTATTTACCTACGTGGATTATGGTTATTTTAAAGCAAATAACCTGTGGGATATTGTTAGGACTTTATGGACGCTTAAAGACGGAGGACTCGCTAAAGCGGTCGGTCTATAGCCTTCATATTAGCTGTCTTCTATTGACATTATGTCAATAGTGGTACATCACTGATATTAATACCTTCTCCGTCGAAAGTTATTTATCGACGGGCGTGGATACATTAACGAATTAGTCTAAGTAATACCTGGATTTTACTACCACAATAAAATATTTCATTGCCAATACCATATCATATTTATTATAATAATTACTTACTACCTGCGGCGTGCGAATTATTGATATTAGACTATAGACTGGTTGATGGCACTAGGCTCGCCCCTTGTTACAACATAACTGGCTTAATGTGGGTGTTCTATAGGTCACGCTCTGCCTAAGCCTTCTTGGATTACAAGCGTGATGTTGTGTTGTGTTAGATAAATATATATTACGGTATTTAGTAAAAACATAGTAATAAAATGAAGCGATAAAATGTCGAAAAAAATCGGTTTTAAAATAATACAATCCCCATTTTCTGCGTAAAACCAAAACATTATTATATCACATGAACAAAAAATGTACAAAACGTTCTCGACATAATACTTGCCAAACTGTTTCATTTTGTTAACGTAGAAACATTTTCGTGTTTCTAAACTTCACCTTTTTCCCTGAATTCGTTAGAGGAAGATAAGCTCAAACTTTTTTTTAATTATGTCAGTTTTAAGAACATACACGACCGGCATGGTAAAGAGAGACTGGTATTTCTTTATGGTTAAAACAACAGAAGCTCTACAGCAAAAATGGTTTCCAAAACCAAATTATAGCTGGCCTAAAAAAAACTACACTGCAAATTGAAATTCGAATACTTTGGGCTGTCGGTTTAAAAAACATCTTGATCAATTCTATTTTTAAACGCATTACTACTCACTGCAGACGTCATTATAGTATGTAAATCTTGGAACACACCAATAACACCTCAAATTGATTACACTAGTTCGATTAGATCGAAAGCAATGTGGATTACGGAAACATTTCATGATCTCTTTACTCAGCAACTTGTATAAGATTATAAATCAATGAGTATTATGTTGTACAGTTACAGTTATCAACCACATGTGTACACTTGCCTTAATTCAAAGGAGATTTTCTCGTGGAAAAATGATTGCAACTTTGATATGAGGTCTATTTCATAATTTGGCTTCTAAAATACTATGTCCGTAACATAATTAAATTGCAATATTTACAATCAATACAATACAGTAAAATCCCTTTTAAGTTGTCAAGTGTATAGATATTGGTGCTCGACTGTACAGCACAATACTGAACTATATTAAAATATTCAAGAGATTATGAATATATAACTAAGTGTGTACATATAAAGTGATTGTACGATAACCGTGGGAAAAGACAGGTGCGTTCATTAGTAAATATTTAATACGCGGCCGTTATTAATATTCGGAAATCGAAACATAATTATATCAACTTTTCTATTACGTACTGTTACATACATGGCGGACAAAGGCTTTACCAAATCATGCTTCAATAAGCTATATATTTATAAGTTATATATTATCCTATTGCCTATTGATAGGCAGCAGTGGTTAACATCAAACTATGGCAATTGTAGGTTGTCATCATTCTTTCGAACCAATGAAAGGTTTACGATTAGATATGGTAATTTACAAGGTCCTTCTCATCATCAACTGCCTAGCCTTTTGCCAACTACGCTAGGGTCAGCTTCCAGTCTTACCGGATTCAGTTGAATACCAGTATTTTACATGGAGCGACTGCCTATCAGACCTCGAACAACCCAGTTAGTACTGGGCATTACGATACCCCTTGGTAAGACTGGTTGTCATACTTTCGGGCGACTGACTACCTGATACGACTGTCAAAGATCTACAAATTACAGCCGGGACCAACGGGTTAACGTGCTTTCTGAGGCAAAGAGGAAACTCGGTATGTAATGGGTGGTCACCCATCCACGGACCAACCTAGGCAAGCGCGGCTTAACCTGAAGATTGACCCCGAGCGGCTGTTATTATTCAGCCATGCGCTCCTCAAGGACAAGGTCCTTTTGATGACTTAAATATATGAATAAGTATGATCAACGTCATTGATCAGGTTCTTTGGTCCCCACTTTCGAACTGATACTCTATCTACCTTTTTTTTTATTTTATTTTTTGGACCATCTATTAACGAGTTTCGATTTTCTTCTCAAAAACAATCTAATTATGTGCGCGTCTGTGCGCCTCAAACCAAAACAGAAGTACAAAAAAAAAACTAGAATTCATCTAGTACTTAACTACAGACGACTAGAGCTAGACGAATGGTTCCCTTAGACAAAGTAAACTGGAAATAGGCCGGAAAACGTAATGACAAAGAAAAGAAGCCTTTTAGTAACAACTCCTTTTATAGTTCTCACATATCTACAAAATGCCTTCACTCACGATAGAAATAGTTTGTAGACGAACTTAATAGCTGCGTTATCCGATTTTTTTCGTGAGTTTTGTTTGTCTGTGTTTTGACATATACCAAACTATAAGTCTGAATAACAAACCTTTGATTTGTAAACTCGTGAAACAAGCAAAGCATTATTAAAAACGAACGTCGAGTTTAGAACATTTTGTTTCTAAACCTACACTGTTGCTAACGGGATATCTTCCGTGATTTTAATTACTGTGGAGCCTGCAACTGCGTCGAAATATCGGGAGCTTACAATAATTGAATATAACGGAAGATATTCCATAAGTCAAAAATCAAAAATCAAAATCAAAATATAGGCCTAGATGGGCACTTATAAAACGTCGACAAAAAGGTACACGGTTCGGGTTGATCGTTTCCTATGGAGAAGAACCGGCCAGAAACTCCATGGGTACTCTTTTGAAATCATTTGGTATCAGTGTTGTTCAAATCATTTAGTGTAAGTGACTGGGTAAGTTTAGCTATAAACCTTGAAAGCTTAAAACAGATTTTGTTTCTACACTATACTTATACATCTAAACTATACCTTGAATGTTAATTGCCTTTCTCTGACAAACTCAGACGAAACTCATCATATTCAGTTCAGTGAGTAATTACGATTAGAAAACGTACTAAACAAACGAACAGAGACTCATTTTCGTATTAAAGTAACCGTACCCCAAGAGGAGGAAACTATAAACTTTATTAACACAAAGATCACTACAAATACCCAAGACAGTTGTAATTTAATGTCAATCAAACTATTACCCAACAAAGGTTCTGTTGCCCCCAAGTTTATATCAATAGTACCCCTCGAGCCTCCTGAACAAGCGGCCCCCTACGGGCCAATGAAACACTAAGTTGCTTATAATCCTGAAACTCTGACACCAAACCCCTAATGGGATCAGCAACATTGAAATAAACGAGACAGACGTATCTTGTTGTTTCTCTTAGTTGTGAACACGCCATGACAGATAAGGGGGGCACGCCTTTCACGTTACTTGTCCCTTTAGTCAAAGGTACACAAATTTTGTGCAACTTACAGAACTTATCCTAGCTCTACCAAATGGTAAGTATTTTATCTGTAAGTTGACTGAACAGATTTAGACAGAAAAAAACATTAACAAAAAGTAAAATGTGAAGACTTTAAAATCTCACTCTCTTGCCCGTCATCCCATAGGTTTTTCTCGTTTTTTACTCAACTTATGAATATGATTGAAGCTAGATGAGATCCGTATTACCTTACCAACTACCACTGAGAAGAAACATTGATACAGATTCAGAGGCCCCAAGGTCTCTTTTTTAATGTTCAGATATTTCTTGAATGGCCCTGGACATTTGAGAACGGTCATTGACGAAATAGGTCTACTTTGAGTGAACTTGTCCTAAGAAACGGTAACATTAGATTACACTATGAATAAAGATATGCGCTGAAGTTACTTGCTGCAGTAAATTAAGATATCTAGGCCTGTTGGCTGAAGTTGAAAACTTAGTTCTAAACAGAAGCAATCGAACTTCGGTATTCTGACACTATCTGTGGAGGAACAATACAACGGAAATGTCGCCTGTTCCACTTGCTATTTTCAAGTTACTAGTTGAATAATTTTAGATCGAATTCAGCTACCAAAAATAGTAAGAAATTTTAGAACTCGGCCATATATCTGTCTAGCCTTTTTTCATCTACAACATTAGTTTTAGTATATGCGAAACCTGAAACACGTGTCTGGTATTTTTATGTAAAGAATCTAGGTACAAATTTAAAAACTGTATCATGAAAAATCAGAAAGTTATAAGCTTGTTCTGTTATCTGGTTGTTCGCACAAAAACGTGGTCACCACGTAGCACCCCCGCGTGCGCGCCTCCAGCGTCGTCTTGAGCTCATTGATATTAATAATTTGGCAGTAGGTACCTACATTATTGCGATAGGTACTTAATGTCGCTCGGTGTCCAATTTGTTACTTTTTTTAAATATTTTTGGGACAAAATATAAAATGGTTTAAAAATGATTGGAATCGATTCAGTTACTTATTCTGAACAAACTATATTCAGGTTTCGCATATACTAAAAATAATGTTGTAAATTCGGATCGGCTTCCAGACTAACCGGATGCAGCTGGATACCAGTATTTACATGGAAAGAAGCAATTACATGCAGCTTTCTCTCTGCAAATAAGGATTAAATTGAGTGAAAATAATAGTATGAATAAAAAAAAATCTGGAGTGGACAAAAACCGTTTCGCATAGAACGAAATCGAAGCTTTACCCGTTCAGTTTTAAAAGTTTTATTCGTTTCGCATTTATCGAATAAAATGTTAGTTTTGAATTGTTTGATTCTCTCCGTGTGCACTGTTTCGAGCGAGTGAACTCAATCAATGTTCACGAATATCGTTTTTAAAAAGACTGAGGTTTTGTTTTTTAAAATAGCAATGCTGTAAATCAGATAAAAACGCTCCACACGCATTTATATTTAAATCGTTTAGCACGTCTACGATATTTTTTCATGAGATCACTGTTATTCGCTGTACCTTTATAAAAATAAGACACACCACTTCCAAAAAAACTACGATAAAAATTCTCAAACACTAGAACATCAACACTAAAAACGGCTATATAAACACGAAATACTTTTACAACACTAAACTTTTTATACTAAAACTTGATAATTATTAGAAACAGCACTATTCACTGCGGGATTTAATACACTGTGATTGGTATTATTTGAATATAACTTCGTTATTTTAAATATCGCGGGTGTTTTTCGCGGGTGGTGTACGGGTGCTGCGTCGGCGAGGTTCGAACGCCCACTGACGCGTGATGCCTGATCAGGGCGGGCGGCGCGGAGACTCAATCACACGAGTACAGTCGCGAGCACTAATATGTATCTGCCTAGCCTTTTCCCGACTATGTTGGGTTTCAGTCTAATCGGATGCAGCTGAGTACCAGTATTTTACATGGAGTGACTGCCTATCTGACCTCCACAGCCCACTTATTAATGGGTAATACTATACCCCTAGTAAGGCTGGTTATCAGACTTTCGGGTCACTGAATACCTGTAGCACTAACATGTATACACTTAGCAACAATCAAAAGCGATCTTCTCGTAGAATAACGATCTCATCTTTAAAATAATATCAAAATAATTATAGTCTGGCTTTAGAAATACTATGCTCGTAACAAAATAACACTCAATGCAGTATGAGAAAATCACTTTTAAAAGTTACAACAAGTATGTATACATATTATTGCTCGTGACTATACACGACTTGGACAGCTACCACAGATTAGAAAGAACAGCTTCGCCGACAGACTTTTAATGGATCGGAGGGATTAACTCTCACGTGGATAGTAATGAGAAAGTTTGAATCGACACTTTTAAGGCTGTAGGATTTTGGGTAGTTTTTTTATTTTGTGGTTCACGTGGTACATTAGATTCATAAATATGGCTTTTCTACCATGAGTTTTTGAATACGACCCTACTTTAGACATTGTGTTGTTTGTTCTTTTACGTGATTTTTCTTGGGAATGCAACTTGTAAAATATATCTGTTAATTATAAATGGTGGTAATACATCTTTTACTATTGTGTAAAACTCAATTAATAACGGTAGATTATGTCGAGTACAGACTTAAAATGTCTCAGAGATAAAGTCTTACAACAGACGTTCATCTTGCTAGCGACGATCTTTACAAAAGAAGTTTTTTTTAGTATCTGGAGCACACTGTTATTATTAGGATTAGAGATTTTCCGCTCCATGTTTAGTTATTTAAAAAGACATTTTATTTTAAAAGGTTTCTGAGTTACAAATAAGCGTAACAATTTGGTGTAGTGGATTGTGTAGTTAACCTTATACTTCACACACATTTCCCTAGATATGTTTAAGCAGTCAACGCCACCATGTAGGCTTGCCGTGAACCGGGCACAAATCCAGACTCCGTGGCTGCTACATATAAATTGCTGAAGGAAAAACCCATCCAAAACACTTGCCAGTCCTGGGAATCGAAATGTAATCGACTGCTGAAAATGAGGTCCTGGGGCACCTCATTTTGAGTCGCACTCTGAAAATGAGACGTTCGTCTGACGAAATATATGACCATGCAAAATCGTGAATAGTAATTGTTTATCCGTCTGTCTAGTTATAAAAGAGCCGTGAAAGAAAGTAGGCAACACGATTTAAAGCAAATAAATTAAATGTTAAGAGAGAGCAAGGTTTTATTATTCCGAAGGCGTTTGGAGTGACGTGACTTTATGTGCTGAAATCACCATGAGAAATGAGAGGGACGTGTAAGTGCCGACGGAAGTTATTAACAATGGGATGAATCATGTCTTATTCTATGCTACACACATCCCGTTTCTATGTCCATGACCTGATTAAAATCTTCATCCATTAAAAAGTATGACGATGTGGAGCCCTGACACAGCCAGAAGGCGACGCGGTAGACCTCGCAGAAGAAGGCGGGACGAGCTGGACAAAACCAACGCCCAGTGGCCCACATTGGCCCTGGATTGAAGAATTTGGAAGTCATGGGGATAGGCCATTGCCCAGCAGTGGGATGATGCAGGCTAACAGTAACAGTAACATTAAAAGGTGAGGATGGCAAATGTCTAGAATTTTGCTTGATATGACCGCCAATTCAGCTGTCTAGTGTACTTTTATATCCATATTTCTATTATGAATATTCAGTGCGCCTTCAAATAAATAAAATGAATATATTTGGCACAGATTCAGGCCCACAACATGATCTGCAAAATACACGCAGGAGATAAACTTAAAAAAAAAAAAAAAATGGCACGGCTGCACTCCTGTTTCTTGGATGCTCATATTCCGGCTGATCTGATATAGTAATGAATTGATGACAGACCGATCCAATCACGGTACCACTTTTAAGCACTTTACTCCCCGAACCCTGTTTCTTGATGCGGAAAATTTTCGCACCTAAGTACACCCAAAATTTTCCTCAATATAAAAGTCGTATGTTAAAAATGTCGAGTCACCAAAGATTATACGAAGCGGAATAGCCCAGTCCCGTGATGCGAGAGGATACGGGACCGCGGCCGGGGAATTAAGAACCCTAAATCGAAATCACGCTCGATTTTTGATTGAACGGATTTCGACTATCCATTTCTGCAAAGTTCACTTCAGTGTAAGCGGTGTGAAAACGATGTGTGAATTAGTCGATGTGAATTTATTTTGGAACTGCGAATGAATATGTAAGTTTTATTATACTTCTAACTGGGTTGGGTTATGTCGAATATTAGACTATTATTTTATGACCTGAGACCGTTTATTTGCCTGACATACTTAGTGGAGACATACTTATACAGTATCCCTTGTATTGTTGAAAGCTCCAATTTGGCTATATGTCAAATGTAATTTTCCATTAATTTTTTTTTTAAGAAATCGAATCGTGGATGCTTGCATAAAGAAAAATACAGGTTCCCAGTATGAACAAGCCGAAACGGATCAAAGAAAATCTTCATAAGCTTTTTCGGGCTCGATTTACATCCATAGACTTTTCAACCATTTAAAACAGTATCCTCCAATAGAATCTTCTTCAACTTATATCAGTGGCTTCCAAACTAAATGTAAGAAACTAGAAATAAACGGATCTCATACTTAATGTTTCAGCCTGGGACGTGGAAGTCTATCTAGGAATTGGGTCACTGTGGTATCTGCGCTCTATATCAGGCGCTGTGTCCAATTCGTTATTCTATACTTAGAAGGCATCCGCGGCTGAACACCTCCTGTAGACAGTTCTTTTGGCCGTAAAACAAAACAAGGTTTTTCTTTAGACCCAGAGTTAATTTGCAATAACAAACTTAATTGTAATATTGTTAAAGTTCCAATTACAAAAACTGATTGTTAATCCGAATCGAAGCTGTCAATTTTGTATTAAAAATATTACCTCATTCGGAATAAGGTTAGAAATACAAAAACTGGCTTGATATGTGCTTTTCAATAAGTGCAGGCGAAATCTACATAATTATCTCCTTGAGCAACGATCGTTAGATCTACTTTTGCATCTTTCACGCACTCCTCGTTCTTGCATGATTACATTCGCAAGCCAAGACTCTAAAAAATACATTCTACATTATCAACATTAGCTTAACACTTCATGAAAAGTGTATTATAAAATAAACCTAAGAAACCATCACAGATTATTACAACAAAAAGCTGAGCGGAAATCGCGGGACTTGCAAAATTCCGTAATCCCAGCAAAGAGTAGAGAAGGGACGCAGTTTTATTAATTGCGGGCGTCGTATTGGACTTTCAGCCGGGATTAGAGATGAGCTGTGCTATCCGAAGCGCAAACAGATTAGGTACTATACAGACACTTCACACATAGCCGTTCGCTCAGGGAAGGCATAAAGACGCAATGGCTTTTTCTATTGTAGATACTACTTTTGCCCACGGCTACGCCCGCGTACCCGGGATAAAATGTATTGTATGTCCTAAACCAGGTCATGGTATAGGTATCTGTAAGACCATTTTCATACGAAACTGTTGAGCTGATTTACTTTCTCATACATTATTTAGTATGGATGATGTTATAAGTTTAAATATAAGGAGAATTTTGGCTTATTGAAATAGATGCAAGCTGGTAATAGTAACGTATGTTTGCATGTATTTTTTTTCGAGGCGGAATGAACCCGGTTGCACAAAAGATATGCCTCGCCTTGAAAAAAATTGTTAGTCAGAAAGATTGGTAACGGGGCTGAATTTCTGGATTAAATATTAGCACTGGTGGGGGTCTTATAATGAACTCTCATTTGCATATTATGTACGTTCATACGTTGAGTACAGCAACAGGGGGTTTGGAAGATGGACCGACACCATTTTCTTATAGGCAGGGGGAGCCATATTCTAGTGTTCAACCACAGAATCAGTGTTTTTGAGATATTTCTCTCTTTATTTCGCGAAATTTTACCTTCAAGTCATCAAAACATCTTTGTTTAAATGCTTTGCTGTAATAGAACGCAATATTTTTTTATCTACAATGTGTATTTCTTCTAGAAAATGATGTATCGACGACAATCTTCAAGTTGAGAAAACTTTTAATAATAAAATAAGTTTTCGTAGCTAACAAATGTCACTCCTAGTCCCCCAAAAAAATATTTTGAACCTTCTACCTAACACCATGTATATCAGTAGGTACACTTAATAATCTGTGGTTTGAAAATCTTAGCCCATGTAACGTCGACAAAAGGTGGTGCAAAGCGAGTGAGGCAACCGGGAAGGTGAAATTATAAAGTGTTAAAAGTTGGTCCATGAGATACGGAAGAGCACTGTAGTACAACGGTGTTGAAATAAAATAGTTTGAACTTACTTTAGTTTTAATTAACTATTAGGGTATGTTACAATGTTAAAACTAATTAGTAATATATTTATTTTACATCGGACGAGTGGAGAAGGAGAAATCGGTAGATGTAATTGCTGTTTTTACTCTATGCCACAGACATTGCTGTTTTTACTCTATTTTTTTTTTAGGATTAGTTACTTTTGCATTTTCGCAGTCGGTGCGGGTGCTTGCACAAAGAAATATACATATTGTGGAGTCAAATAAAAAAGCTGCACACCACTTTTATAGAATTGGTACACGAATGAAAAAAATGACAAAAAAACCATCTGTCTAAAATATTTTTAATTTGAATTTAAAGTTGACAATTTAAAAGAAGAATATGGCTTTGAGGTTTTAGCAAAGAGGCTAAAATGCAGAGGTCACTCTGCAATATGTTTATCTATTGAGTAATAGTAGTTAGTAGTGATAGTTTCTACATAGTACGGACATTTTGAGACGGGATTGATAGCGATCGGCTCGGATAAAAAGTCCCGTATTTTCTGTATGCGATCGTACATAAAGAAACAGCTGCACAAAAATATACCATAATCAGCCTATAATGTTCCCACTGCTGGGACACAGGCCTCCTCTCTATGAGAGGGAATGGGCTATAATCCACCACGCGGGCCCAGTGCGGGTTGGTAGATGTCACATGTCTTCGAATTTTTGGTTCTACGACATGCCGGTTTCCTCACGATGTTTTCCTTCACCGTTTTAAGAGCAGTGGTGATGAAATAAATTACACAAAGTAATGCGCCTGCCTGGGTTCGAACCCACGACTTACTGTCCGTAAGTCAGGGCCGCCACCACTGGGCCACCGCTGCTCTCTTGCACAAAAATATAAAAAAAAGAAATAAAGACAAAAGTTTTCCGGCACTGACTAATCGGGACCAAAAAAGTTATATATGCAGTCCCCCAGCTCCTACTTCTAGACAGACAGACAATAGAATTACCAACGCACAGAGCAAGGCATTAAATCAAATGATTTACGTACATTTCTTGCTCTTGTAAGAAGAATCAGCCAATTAATCGTAGAAATACATTGCTGTACCGTAGTCTAATAACAGTTTGTACATTTTTTTTCTGCTTTTTCATCCAGTGAGTAATATCGTCACGATTATTCTGAGCTGCCGACGTTACGTTATGTACATTTTGATTACGTGGATGTGTACCATTGTTTACTTAACCTGTCCGCGTAGTAACCTCGGATTCAGCATAAAATATAAGGAAAAACTGCCTCGGCTCTGCGAAGATACATTTTATTTGGAAAATATACGGTTCTGTGTAAATATCGTGTCATTTGGTAAGTAGGTGGGTTTCCGTCCATATATTGAAGCAATAGACTTTTCAGCGTAATATAGAATTATCTTGCCATTAGTGACCCGCCCTGACTTCGCACGGATGCAATTAACTAATAAAGAAAATTTAATTGAGATTTTCACATTAAAATATCATTTAAACTGATTTTTCCGGTGGATTATCCAAACACATTCTTTCATACAAACCCTGTCCTGACAATTACGAATGCAATAAAAAAGAGCAGCCAGACGGTCGAACCGACCTCAAGTGATGCTTTATTATACATGTGGCAACAGTTGGAATTAAGTTTAGATGTAGGGGGTAATATCCGAAACTACTATACAATCTTTCACTGATAGAAAGCAAATGGTACCATTACCGAGTACCTACTGCGGATGTAGTAGTGAAAGTTCCTAATAATCTACGTGATCTTAGATAATAGATAAAACTGACACTGCAATATTAATAGTTTTGTGTTATCTTGCTGCGCCCTAACAGGGTCATTTACTCACTAGTTTTAGGCCTAGCGTGTAAAATTGGTTGTGTACATTGTGCATTAAATAAATAAATTGTTACTGGAGCTTCGACTCCTCCTTTTATTAGACCTGTGCTAGACACATCTCTCTTCTGAGACCATCTTCGACTCCGACTCTGATTCCGATAAAACCACCTCCGTAACTTCCCTGGTACCTACCATTACCGAGTTTGCCATAAGATGTTTCCTTGATACGAAAAAGTTCGCAGGCAGAAGCCAGTATAAAATAAACAGGTGTCAATTACACGAAAGATATAAAAAAGGGTATCGCATTTTGTTTACAGAGTTTTCTTACAAGTATACGATAAAAGCTGGTATCATCTTCACTAATTTAAAGGAGTACCGTTACGAGCGGTACACATGGCAGAGGAATTAATGATGTAAGGGGATGAGGACGATGATACTGCTTATATCGTCGTGAGATTAATGCACGCCTTCACTTACACTTGATGAATGGCTGAATATGATTGCACTGTTTGAATTTCAGTTCTCGCCACTGAACCGAGCGTCCAAAATCCTACAGAGAAATTTTATTTAGGCATTAATTTAGGTGTCTTGTAATGTTGGTTTAAACTGGAATAATTCTTTATTTGGACTCAGGCAAATAAAGAAAAAAAATAAACTTCAAAAAGGTTTACAAAAACTAAACGTGTGTGGTGTGATATCATATAGCCCACCAACTGGATAGTCGCTTCATCCGGTTAAACTAGAGGCCGACCCTAACATAGTTGGGAAAACGCTGGGCATGATGATGATCAAAACTTATACTGTCACTTACGGGATACCGCAAAAAAAAAGCAATCAATCAATGAACAATGATGATAAATTTATTTTCCATCCACCCGCATTCTCCAGTCAACCCGCGATCATGGCACTTGCAACAGCGTCGAAATATCGGGAGCTTAAAATAATGAACAACCACGGAAGATATCCCGTAAGTGACAGTATAAGTTTAGTTGTAAACCGTGAAAGACTAAAACAGTAGATGATGATGATGTCTTGAGTCTGGCATATCTTAGTGTACATTTCTCCATCGTTCATCATCAATTCTCCATTATTTAATGGAGAAAGTAAGTAATAGTAAGCGTCATTTTCATACAAGTTGCGCTGTTTATTTTTCCAATATCAACCCTGACAGGACATTTTCAGTTTAAGGTAAAAATTGTTCATTTACCAGAAATTTTAAGTGAATTTTCGGTCGCGTTACTGTGGCGGCCCGTATCATATATTTTGTACGTACTTTATTGCTGGACGCAAAGGCTTTTAAAAGGTAATATGTACGAGAATATTCGTGCGGATTTTTGCGGTACGGGCATTAATATGCGCCCGCTTTAAAGATTGCCTTGTGATAGGTCACTGACTGTTTTGGGTACAGCTGTTATTTTTTTTTTGTCGGAAAGAGTTTTGGAGAACATAAATTCCTTAAATAAAACTAGAAAATAAACCAGGAAGCAAACTAAAGTTTCCATTAGGAGTTATGTGCAAAAAGAGTGTATTTCAAGTGAAAAAAAGATTGGAAAGAAAAAAGAAAAACTAGACAACAAAGACAACTGATTTCTGAACCAAATGACTTGGCCTTATGTCTTACATTTTATTGCATTATATTTTTGGAATCATATTCTCGAGACTATTGTTTGACACCTCAAACGAATTATCCGTTTAGTCCACTCTCGGCCTCTCGACCCCAAAAACTAATGTATCCACTGCACCCCTAACTATAGTTTATTCTAGACCCTTAGGGACCTTTAGTAGATTTTATTTTACAGCCAAGTTTTAGTTTCCCCTCGACCCCCGAAGTACAGTTACCTACGATGACAAATCATCAGTCTACCATACATTTTCATGGGACTTTTTTTATTGAGTTTCTAGAGGACTGGAGAAGAAAGTTAAAAAAAAAATCAGAAGAAAATACAAGAGCTCACAAAGGCAGCCAGAATGCCGGTTTTTATCAAAATCCATATCTCCTATATCCTTCGTTAAAATCATCAAGCTGTTTAGAAATAGGCAAACATAGAAACATACACTCGAAAAACATAATCCTCAGTCTGAAGCAATCGGGTAGAAAGGAAATTACTTTACAGCCTCAAATGATAACCAGAATAACTGGTAAATGTAACAGGAAATGTAGCCCTAATAACAAATAAATTCATTTAGGATGTTGTGCCGACTTGTGACGTGCGAAACAATTTCGTTGCTTTACCCAAAATTTAATGAACAACAGGAAAATGCTGCCAAAATTATTTTATTATTTTCCTAGCAAACATAATTTATAATATTTCATATTCTTAACACTATATTATAACTGTAAAGAAGTTTGTCTTTTTAGTTAAGTTATTAAGTTTAAGTAGAATAATCAGGTTTAAAGCACGCATTTTGGTAAACAGATTGTGTGAATTTTTTTTTAAATTTATTTGACATCATATTTGTTGTGACTGCCTCGTTGATCTAGACTAGTCCAGAGGCGGCTCCCTATTACATAGTCAAAGTCAAAGCATTTATTTCAACTAGACCATCACAGGCACTTTTGAATGTCAAATAAAACAAAAAAAAAGCGAAGCTACAGTCACAGTTACAAGGCATAATAACTTGAGAAAGTACTGTTGTTGCACATTCCAAAGCGTAGATCTCTATGGAGAAAAATGGGCAAGAAACTCCATGGACAGTCTTTTAAATCAAAATATTCTATGTGAACGGATATGGAAGTATTAGATGTACTATTAAGGATTATTTCCAACAAACGGCTCGAAACGCATCGAATCAGAAAGGATACGAACTGTTGCGGCGACAGCCGATCGCGTCTGGCAGGATGTCGACGCATACGATCGGCTTCTTACCGTCCCTTGCGAACGTTTCCGTTTCTGCGCCTAGTCAAATAGTTTAATTCCTACCGTGTTGACGACCCATCGGATATGACGACAGGCGAACGGAGCCGATCGCGCGTCGCAGCGTACTTTCGGCCAAGATCGCGTGTCGTGGAGGACGCGCGCGGTCAAGCTGCTATGCACGGCTTGGTAAAATAAACTTTAAATACTGTGTACACGATTTAATATCGTTTAAAGATTGTAAAATCCGTTCCAATAAAATGCGATGAGAGCCGTTTGGTGGAAATCATCCTTTAGTTACACGTCTGCCTCACCCTTCGGGGATGGCTTGATGTCATGTTATGTTATATTTGTTTTGATTTACCTCGTGCAAATTAAGAAGCAAACCCGTCTCCAAAGCAATATTAACTCATGTAGACAAACAAAAAATAAAAAATAAAATGACAAAATAAATGAAACGATAATAAGGTAACAGAATTATTAGAGCCGTGAACAGTGGAAGCCTGCCTCCCACACGAAGCCTCGGGCAAATTACCTTTAATTACCTACTACCTACACGATCCTTGTTCACTTTTACAACCTGTCTTTTTACCGTTACCTTTATTAATCCACACTTTTACAGCAATATTGATATCCTCCCGACCAAATTCTGCCCATCTCAACGCACAAGTTTATGCACAGGTTCAGTGTATGTTCCTCAATCTTTATCGTGCAAGCGTCCGGTAACTTTTACATAAACATACAATCACGCAGAGGTGTACCTTACAGTACACCAGTGGCGAAGGTTCCATACAACTCGATTCCTACCGGCTTCCCTTTGAAAAATGGTAGTCAGTATTCTATAGACAAATAATATAATCACATTAAAGATATGTACTCCGGCTTACCTCTTACAAAATTGACCCTTCGCTACTGCAGTACACCCACATTTCGCCAGTTATGTTAAGTCCCATGTAATAGCGGCGAGCCTATTGCCATCAACCGGAATCAAATCCAGAATCTGTGGCTGCTACTGAGAAATTCTTGATGGAAAAACCCAATAACACTTTGCTCGACCCGGAATCAAACCCAGAACCTCGTGCTCGGCATTCACGCTTGCGACGACTCGACCAATGAGGCAGCCAACGTACAAGTGTGTGCGCAGTCGCAGGTTCAATCTCTGTTCCTCAATCTTTATCGTGGAAACGTCCCTTAACTTTTGTCTCTCATATTGACCCCGGACCCCTTGATTGACAAGGGTATATTGGTAACTTGAATCGGACTGCTGACTGGTTACTCTCTTATCTTATCAGATGAGACAGCCATGCGATACGACCGAGGAGAGATCAAGCGCGGTACCAACAGTTTTATCTGCTTTCCGAGGCACGGGAATGTATACAACCAACTTCCTGATTCCGGCCTGCTACTACCAAATTGCTAACTGAAATATCTAATGATGAGCCTGTTTTATGCACAGTACCAAAGCAGCGACTACATAGGAATAAGCTGACATTATCAAACAGTAAAAAAACAGCCTTCTAACAGCGGTTTTAGAAGTTATTGTCCATACAATAGGAACTCCCTAGTGTGACAAAGAGCAATAAATTGCCCTGAGCCCGGTGGCTGGCGGAACAATGTGGCCTGGAGACCTCCTTTCACTTGAGTACATAAATTATAAACGATAAAACCTCTTAAGTTATTAGATGTTGAGTTATAATGAGTTTCGTAGGGCGTTGCCACACCAATCGATCGTCGATCGAGGCCATCGATCGATGGTAGAATGGATAAGTCGACGTCGATCGACAGTTTCTACTACACGAATTGATCGATCGTCGTCATTTCAACCATCGATCGATTGGTGATCGGCGATCGATCGATTGATGTGGTAACGCCCTTAAGTATGAAGGTGGGAGGGATGGAAGTGTACGCGTGTGAGTTCATTAAGTCCAGCAAATACCACAACGAAAAGACTGCGAAGACAAAACCTAAATATCTCAATATCTTCGCCGCGTGTCCGCAGGTGTGCCCTGGGTCTTAGTCATCATCATCCACATAGTGTCTTGTTTACGCAATATTTTTTTTAAATTTTTCTCAGTAATTTACATGAAGCGACCGCCTATATGATGTGCACAACCCAGTTTTGGGCAACATGACTATACTTGGTAAGACTGGTCAGACATTCGGTTTTCTGACTATCAGCAACGACTGCCAAAATGTGCAATTGACAGCAGGGACCAATGATTTAAGGTGCTTCCTAAAATATAAACTTTTATGCCTTGTGACACAGTAAAGAGGTTACTAAATATAGAAGTTTCTAAAAGCTTTTAGCATAGATTTTAAATTATCTCCTCAGTGGGAGCAGAGAAAAGTCAAAGGGTTTTGCAGTGAAACTGGCTAAAAGAAAAATAAATAACTTACTTTTATTTTTAAATTTTCTGCGGGTAAAAATACTATCAGCGACGATCTGCAAGAGCTTTAATTGTGAAGAAAATATTTATAGTTTTAGTAGAAAACACATTAAGATATAATAAAGAACAGTCGGTGTAGTATAAAAATGGCATTATTTCCGTTAAGAAAAAATAATGAATAAAATCACTTAATTCATAGCTCTTTGCTCGTGCTACACGCTACGCGGCTACGGCGTAGCAATTGTCTACGACGTAGAGGTGCTGTGATAGTCTGAGCTAAAGCTTAATGTTATAAGCATTGACAAGATGCTTCTCTTCTGCTTTCTAACAATAAGTTCAATTGAGTTTGAGTTATTCATCCTATTTCTAATTAAATTTAATGTTTTCACTGGCACATTCAAAAGAATATTTTTTATGAAAAATTATAACAGTATGAGACTGTACAAAAGTTAACTTATACTGTCACTTACGGGATATCTTCCGTGATCTTTCCGTGTTGACAGTATAAGTTTAGTTGTAAACTGTGAAAGCTTAAAACAGTGTTTTTACAAAAATATTCACCTTACAAATCCTTATAAAAGCTAAAGCTATTCCTCAAACTGTTCTGACGCTGTGCATATTTGTAGTAAAACTCTCTGAAACACCGGAATGCATCTCACTGAGAGTAACAACTCCTCGAACGAGACCTGAAGCGAATCTATTCCTGAACACTCTGAAATTCTAGCTGTAACTTCACAAACATAACTTTACACATCACGAACTATCCAAACACACCAACTTCATCTTACTCACGACGTCTTAAAGTCTAAAATAGAGGAGAGCTTACTTTATGAACAGTAAATACAAGTTGGTAGGACAGCATGTGATTTATCTTGCTCGAACTCGAGTAGAATTCGTAATATTTGACGTATGACAAGGATGGAAATATTTACTTTGCTTCATGGCAAACGTTCGAGATAAATTCTCGTGATCACACGGAGTTTGTTCAATAGAATATTGGTTTTGTAATCAATAACCGTGAAAGAATATTTTTATGTATATTATCATCTTGACTGAATTTGATAGACCCTAATCATTTTAGTTCCCTACATTATTTCTAAGTCACCATTAATTGTCTTCATTGCATTTTTCCGGTAGTAGGTGCTATCAGAAAACGTATGTAAGCATTTAAAATTGATTATAAAAATAAAGACTTTCTAAAATTATATCGGAAGTATCATTTGTTGACTTAAACCGATAATAGCCCACATATCGGTTTATCTTATAAAATGTAGAAAGAAAGAAAGAAAGAAAATATATTTATTTGCCGCAGGGACATGACGTGCATCACAAGAAAATACAAAAAAAAAAAAACACAAATAAAACAATAAACTATAAATTCAACAGGACGGAACAAAAAATAACAGCTTGCACGTCGTGTAGGTATGTTCTTGCACTAAGAATCCTTTTTTTCTACTATATACATATAATTATTTATTTAACTTCTAACAAAAACGTGAAAACCGTCTTAAAAACTCACGAGCGCCAAAATATTTGATTTACTAACTCGACAACATAGCACTGAGTAAATTCGTTACTCGGAGCGAGCTCACGCGTTGAGTGGAAAAAGGCTTCGGTTAAGAAAACAGGAAAACTCCATTTCGAAAGTCACCGCAACTTCGCCGCAGTGACGAATGATGCCCATCCCAACAGACCACTCGCGAAAACAATCGACTATTCGTTTTAATTTACTCGTTAGTTTACTCCTCACTGGTACATCACTATTACCAACACTTTACACCACTAGTGTTGACAATTGAGTCGTAAAAGATTTTATTACTTTCCGAGTAAAAGTAATTGAGACATAAGAACGTTCATAGCAATTAAAGGAAAGAACTAGACAGCTTTACGATTGCTTTACGAAGACATTTTTTATAATTATAAGAAAGTGGAACACTTGAGAGTCTGTCAGTACCAAAGAGGTTTATATACAGCTATGTGGCGGTTGAATTAAAATCTCTTAGATTAAAGAATGCGCCTGTACTGTAAACAAAAGATACGGAGCTGAATTCCACCTTCATTCTTCCTTTGCCCTTTTAAAATTCGTTCAAACGACGACGAAATGTTTTAGAAGCGTGTTTATGAGAGCCGACGTAATTATGCTAATGACTTTGCCGCCAGAAATGAAGAAATTCGAGAGAAAAAATGCAAGAATAGCACGCGTTGACAATAGACGGCGAGATTTGCATCGAGACTCTTTGAAACTGAAGTTAATTGAAAGAAAGGCTCTTAGTATGATTGTTGAGCTAGTTCACTTGAGACGTGATTTGGAAGATACGTGTACTAGAATGTACTCAAAATCAAAATTCATTTATACTAGCACTTTTTTAATGACCAAAAATTACACATCACTGTCCCCCAAAACGCCCGTCCTATTCGTCTTAAGAGTTCTCAACAAGACGTTAGGTATTAAGTTCTCGTCTATCTGGCCTTAACTAACTAACTTCATACGATATAATTACAAACTTTCTAACTGGTTGAACATAATTACAAAAATACTTCTCTCCCAACGGTATCTTATTCGAATTTAGAATTCGAATCCTTATTGATCGCTTCCCTGCGCCTGAAGAAAAGGACGGATAGCACTTCACCATATGTTGGAAAGGGATGAGTGTATATTTCTCAATAGCCCCTAAGCCCAAAGAGGATATCTATGGCACGAGAAGGCTGTAACGGGATTTGATCCTTGAAACGACTTGGGGATACATGATTTTAATAGGTGCAGAGTACAATTTACGGACATTAAACTAATCTTTTTAATTTCTGAGAGGCAAATAACAAGATAAGCAAGCAACGCCATTTCTATTTGGAATATAATGGTACTAAAAATTTCTGACATTATGGAAATACACGTAGGTAATCAGGTTACCCCCTGCTGGTGTGTAAACGGTAAATGCAATTAATTATAAAAGAGGTTGGCGAAACCCACAAGAGCTTATTATTTTGAGGTATAGTTGAGAGCAACACACATGTATAAATAATCTTGTAATGTGTGCGCACATCTCTGAAAATATGGAGCGCGATTTGTTCGGTAACAACCACTCTGCTCTCTGAAAGAGATAATTAATAACGCCGAATGCACCCGCATGTAATACAAACTATAACAATGCTGTTAAAATCATGAAAAAATGGTTAGTAAACTTCGAAGTAGACTGTTGTTTTTACGCAAAACACAATCTTGACGTTAAATATACATTTATTAATCCAGATCATTACAATAATATTTACACTTATAAATTAAAATAACTTAAAGTAAACTGACGTAATCATCTGCCTAGCCTTTTCCCAGCTATGTTGTGGTCGACTTCCAGTCTAGCCGGATTCAGCTGAATAACCAGTATTTTACATGGAGCGACTGCCTATCTGACCTCCACAACCCAGGTAGTCTGGGTACCCCTGGGTACCACTTGTAAAACCGGTTGTCAGAATTTCGAGCCATTGACTACCTGTAACGACTGTCAAAGATCTACAATTGACAGCCGGGACCAAGGGCTTAACGTGCTTTCCGAGGCACATAGGAAACTCGGTATGTAATGGGTGGACACCCATCCACGGACCAACCCAGGCAAGCGCGGCTTGACCTGAAGATCGATCCGAGCGGCTGTTATTATTTAGCCACGAGCTCCTCAAAGTAAACTAACTTAATATAAAACTAAACTAAATGAATACAGTTTTGTATTGTAGTGAATGTACAACAAGGATAATACGTGATGAGCTCAAGAGTATCGTTTTATCATTTAAACTAAAACGATGAACCCGAAATAAAAATACACGTAAGTGAAATTGCAAACATTAGTAAACATACCAAACTACCTTACCTCAGTAAAACCACAAGCTCGGTATGGGTTGAGAAACATCAAGAAATATTTGTACTTATGGCAACGCGATCAAGACCGTGAGATGACAAGACCTGTCATTAGACTAGTGTTTCGAAAAATTGACACTGACAGCTGTTGAACGTGATTTAGATCTACTGATAGAATTAAAGGAATTTAATGGTCGGACTAACTTCCGACATTTTATTTTTTTTCAAAGTTGCAGCCACTCATATGACATATATTAATCGATAGCTGGTATAAACCAGTTTTATTTAAGATAAAATGTTTTAAAGTGTCACGTTTCCGAGATATAAGCTATCAAAGTTGTGCTGAAGATCATCAGTGAATGGACTTTAACTTTGATAGCTCATATCTCGGAAACCTGACACTTTAGAACATTTTGCCTCATGCAACATTTGTTTGTATTGATACCAGCTACCGATGAATATAGGTGCTTCATACAAAAATCTTCCAAGCCCTTTATTTGTGAAATTCACCCTTAATATAACGCAAGTACGTACAGTAGCGTGCTATATTGTTATATTAATCTACTTTATATTAATGTTTCAGTCTGTTGTCGGGATCAATTTTGTTTGGAGCTCGCGCACTTGCTTTGAACTTCCCTTCTTTTAATTAATTTCGTCTTACCTTACATAAAACACAATAAGTTATTTTTTACTTACCCTTAGAAAACCTTTTTTTACAGTATATTCGACCTTAACGATAACAAAGGAAGGTCTTCAATCCACCAACCAATATAAAAACAACTAGGTTTTGCCCGCGGCTTCGCTCGCGCCCTAATCACCTAGAGGTGTGAAAATACTTTACGACCTGTTCTTATACCTATCAAATATACATAAAAAAAATCATAACATCGGTGGAGCCGTTTCGGAGGAGTGTGACCACAAACACCGTGACACGAGATTTTTATGGATATAGATGTAAAATACTGGTATTCAGCTGCATCCGGTTGGACTGGAAGCCGACCCCAACATAGTTGGGAAAAGGCTAGGCAGATGATGAGTCAGAAAGGGCAGTAGAAATATTTAATAACCAGCAACTAACTTTATATCAGAGTGATATCGGCTCCAACTCACGAGTTGTAGATCATGGGTTCGAACCCAGGTACTTTATCTAACTTATATCATCGCCGCTCCTCTCACATTAAAAAAGAAAACATCGTGAGGAAACCGACAAGTCTTAGGACCAAAAATCCGAAGACATGTGACATCTACCAACCCGCACTGGGCCTGCGTAGTGGATTGTAGTGCACTCAAGTCTCTGTTCAATGTGACTGCTACCTAAGCGCACTGGGCCTGCGTGGTGGACCACAGCCCGCTTCCTCTCATGAAGAGGAGATAAATTATAGGCTGATTAGGCTAAATATCAAAACCAGGTAATTAAAAAGAACCAGCCTGTAGTGCTGTATACCTAATACCGTTTTCACTAACACTAAGAGATACCTTAGTGAATACCTAAATTGAACTATTGGAATTCCAATTCTCGCTACTTAGCCGAATATTAATAGAGTTATCAATTATTAAAGCGAGTGATAGTGGACACGGGCATTATTATTATTATTTGTACCCAACTGTCACGTATTAGTTCATCAGTAACATTCATCTTCGATAGGTGCGGAGTTATATATTTAACTAGCGATTCGCCCGCGACTTCGTCCGCAAAAATTGTGATAGCTCGGTTGATATGCGTGATACAAATATAATTTATAGCCTATAGAACCCACGCATAATGTAGCTTTAAGCCAGTTCAATTCTTTTTAGAATTTCGGGAAATTACAAACAAACAAACTTACAAACAAATACCTCTTTATAATACCTCTTTTTTTTATTTTTTTATTATTATTATTTTTCTTTATTTTTTTAATTTTTTTTTTCTCTTTTTACTCTTTGTTTATTCTTTTTTTTTGTTGGTTGACTGGTAGAAAATGCTTATGGCATTAAGTCCAGTACCAGTACCAGTCCGCCTCTGTACTTTGTGCTTGAAGTGTTAAATAAATAAATATTAAGTATAGATTAGATCGAATTAAATATATGGCGCGGCTATGAGTAAGGTGCTGTGGGTGTTTGCAATCTGGTATGGCGGACCCCTGTAGCGGACCGGGTGTTATTTGGCTGTCTACTAAATCCATTAAAAATATGGTACCAGGTCCCATGAATTGGATTTAAGCGCGGTGAAGTACGGTTTTAGTGCAGAATACCAAAAAATCACATTGGATTCATAAGTATTGCCCGAAGAAATGTGTGTTATCACTTATCACGCTTATTCTAATTGTGTAAAACGTTCATATTAGACCAAAAAGTTTGTAAGTATGACCTATAAAATCGCGTATCGACTCAGATGCGTTTCAAACTTTTTCTTCGTGTATTCTGACAATGTTTTCAGTAAGCATACGAATTTTTAACAGATAACAGACATTTTACATCTCTTGTAAACCTGGTAAGTAGGTACAGACTGCAACATATGAACTCAACATCAATATCTTATTACTTTACTTTTCGAATACATGTACTGCTGGTAAACATTTGTGAAAATATTGTCTATTGGTAATTGATATTGTAATATATTGTCTGTGAAAATTGTATTGAAAAAACAAAATGGCCGCGTTAGTTCCGATTGAGGCCACGCGCCACAATATCTATATAGAACTGTTAGATTTTGTCTTGTCTGCCATTAGTGATAAAAAGTACTTACCGCTTGTGACTTGAAGAGTAGTTGCGAAGAGACATAGCAGCGACAGCGACAGGCATCCGAGCGAGTTGAGCCAATATGCCGCGGCCATACTGTACCCTGGAAATAGCATAATTACATTAGCTAGTTGCATACTGTGGTATTTCTCTTCTATTTTATCGGCTCTTAGACACACGTGCCCTCTCACTCCCGCCGCTCACAGCTGACTAACTACTTTACGGCCGCACGTGCGCTAGAGATGACATAATGCTTCCTTCTCTTTCACTCACAGACACTACATCCCTTCCTTATTTTATTATTTTTGTTTAATGAGACAATTTTCAGATTCTTACTTAATCAATTTATTATCAACATAACTTCAGATTATATGATTGGAAATCAACTATAATTTTATATTGCTTAATTCTAATTTTCTAAATCCTAATTATCTCCAATCTCCTCTTCTGAACTTTCTTCCACTGCCATTTCTAAATTCTGTCCATCGATTTCTTTGTTCACAGGTTTCCATTCTCCCTCCACTTTTTTTAAATGCAATATGTTGCGTCTTAACTGTTGTCCGGTTTCGTCGTTCTGTACTTCCACATCTCCCCCGTTTTTTGACTTAACCGTATGCGTGGCTGTATCAAAATTTAGACTAAGTTTATTCGTTTTATTGGCATTCTTCACATACACTTTATCTCCCACTTGTAAGTCAACATCGCGTGCTCTTCGTCTTTTATCTGTATACTCTCTCCCTTTTTCTTTTTGTTCTTTGTCTTTATCTCTTGCATCCATGTCTCCAAAACTTTGTTCTGCAATATCTATCATCGGAATCTTGTCCCTAAATTTCCTTTGAAAGAATAGCTCTGCCGGTGTTTTCCCAGTCACACTGTGTGGGGTACTATTGTACATTGTCAAATACTCTGTCAATGCTTCTTTCCAGCATTTTCTCTCTACTTGACATATTTTTAGGCGTTTAATGATATCTCTGTTCTGTCGCTCCACCTCTCCATTCTGTTGCGGCCAGTAGGGTATTGAATGAAATAGTTTGATATCATTTTCATGGCAATAAGTCTTGAACTCTGTGCTAATGAATTGTTTGCCATTATCGGAAGTTATGGAAACCGGATGTCCTACACGGCTAAAAATCTCTTTAAGTAAGCGAATCATTTCCTTACTGCTTATGTCTCGACATGCTTTGATCTCCTTGTACCTAGAATAGTAATCGATCACCACCAAAAGGTAATCACCACTTGGTAACGGACCTAGAAGGTCTATGGCGATATCAACCCAGGATTGAGTAGGTAATTCTCTTCGCTTGAGTGGATGTGGTGGATTTGGTGCCGATACCAGTGTGCATCCTTTACAGGACCGTACTAAATTTTCTACGTCCTTATCATAGTTAGGCCACCAAACTTTCGCTCTAAGTCTCAACTTCATCGCTACCATTCCTGGATGGCCCTCGTGAGCAGCATCTAAAACAAGTCGTCGTAATTGTGTCAGAATAACTATTTTGGTCCCTCTTAACAATATGTTACCAAAGAAACATAGTTCGTTCTCAAATAACTTATAACCCTTTACTGCGTCATCCCACTTTTTGTTAAGTACGCCCTGTTTCACTTTTTGTATGCCAATGTCAGTCTTCGAATGTTCTTCAATATCTTTTAGCGATACGGCTATTGGTCTAGCATGGTCAATAATATCCTGAACGTAATCTCTGTACTGAGTTGTATCGTGGTTGTAGGTACATAATCTAGACAAGGGATCGGCTATATTATTTTTTCCGGGACGATAAATGACATTATATTTATAAGATTGGAGTCTCAGTATCCAACGCTCAATCCGTGCACAGGGTTTGGACTTCGGACCGAATATGACTTCAAGAGGTTTATGGTCGGTAATTAAGTCGAATTCCTTGCCGTACAGAAACATGTGGAAGTGCTCCACAGCCCACACCAGTGCCAAAGCCTCCTTTTCCGTTTGGCAATACCGACGTTCGCAATCACTGAGAGTTTTGTTTCCAAACCCAATAATGCGTGGACCACTTTCATTTGTCTGTACTAAGATTGCTCCGAGTCCGACCGGGCTTGCATCTGCAAATACCATCGTTTTATCGTCCACATTGTAGTACCCCAAATTTGGTATGTCACTCAATGCAGCCTTTAAAGCACAAAAGGCTGTTTGTTGACTTTTGCCCCAAGAATCCCTAATATCAGCATTTCTGGCTGATTTTTGACGAAGCAATTGCTTCAATGGTTCTGTAAGGGTGGCCATATTAGGAATCCATTTCCCAATATAGTTAATAAGCCCTAAAAAGCTTTGTAGTTCCGAAATATTGATCGGGGTCCTAAAATCTCTTATACCCGATACATATTTATCTAGTGGTCGAATTCCTTGATCCGACAACTCATGTCCTAGAAATTGAACTTTGGTTGTTCCGTAGATACATTTATCTCCCCTTAACATGATGTTATTCGTCCTTAATGTTTCTATTACTTTTTGTAACCGTTTGTCATGTTCTTGCTTGTCCTTTCCATATACTAAAATGTCGTCAATAAAATTGACTACCCCTTTGCATTCAATTAACACCCTTTCGAGTGTTTTCTGAAACATTTCCGGCGCACAGGTGATACCGAACATTAACCTCTTAAAACGATATAATCCTTTACCAGATATGAATGTTGTAATATGTCTTGAGTCGGGTACAAGTTCCAATTGATGGAACGCGTCTTTTATATCTAATTTGCTAAACATTTTAGCATTTTGGATCTTTGGTAGTAGCTGCTCCATCGTTGGAAGCGGGTGATTTTCTCGCCTGATGGCCAAATTTGCACGTCTCATATCAATACAGAGACGAACATCCCCATCTGCTTTCAAAATCGGTACTACCGGCGATATCCATTCAGACGGTCCTTCTACTTTTTCTATTATATCTTTTTGCAGTAGTTCATCTATTTTCGAATTGATTTTTTCTTCCAGTGGAATCGGTATACGTCTGTAAGGTTGTGCGACCAGCTTTACCTCAGTATTAATTGGTATCTGTATTTGAATGTTTCTGAATTTAGGGAAAGGTGTCGTCTCAACTTGATTTATGTCTAATCCAAGTTTTAGTACGCCTAATGCTATTGCCGTTGTTCTGCCTAGTAAATTACGGGTCCCTTTGTCTATTACGTAAAAGGTGGCGTCTTGCGTTTTTGACCCCACACGGATATCTGCATTGAAAGACGTTAATAACTTGAGAGGGATTTCACTTCCATAAGCAACAAATGTTTTTCCTGGATTTTTTACTTCTTTTCCTGTCTTCAAAATTTTTTCTTTAATTTTTAACCATGTTTTATCTGTTATTAAGTTGTGTTGACATCCTGAATCAATCAGCATCTCTACTTGAGTTCCACCTACTAAACAAGCGAGTGTATCATTATGGAGAACATTAAAAACATAATCAATTTTATCTTCTATCGCGTTCGCCTGCTTCATATTTTCAACTCTTCGGCTTGACTTTTTAGATCTTTTCGCGTCTCCGCCCCTTTCCGCTTTGTTATCTTCATTGCTTCGTTTTACGCTAGTTCCTTTGCACTGAGCTTGAAAATGCCCCACCTTCTTACATTTGTTACATATTTTTCCTTTAGCTGGGCACTTCTCATCATAAGCTAGATGATTCCAGCTACCACATCGGAAACACGCCTTTTTGCTATTATTTATGAAAGTCTTTTCCTTCACTTGTGTATTGATTTTATTAACAGTTTGATCTTTTCCTTTCTGACTGAAATCATCTAATTGACGTTCCACCACCTCTAGAGTATTTGCTTCGGTTATTACTTCAGCTAAGGTAATTTTTTCACCTGCGCGAAGTAATTTCTTCCTGAGTTCTTCCGACGTACACTTTTCAATTATTTGATCAATCAAACTGTCATCCACATCCGTAAATTGGCATTTCAAAGCTTGTTGTCTTAGCCGAACTAAATATTTTTCAAACTTCTCGTTTTCTTCTTGTTTCAATTTTCTAAATATGTGTCTCTCATACCGTTTATTTTGCTTGGGTGCAAAATATTCATCTAGCTTCTTTATTGCTACCTCAAATACGTCTATGTCACGATCGTCTCCTTCAGTCGCCTTAACGTAGCCACCCGGTATATTGAACAGTATTTCTTGGAGTTCTTGTCCTCCCCAATGTAACAAACTTGCGCGTTTTTTTGAACTAGTATTAACATCGGCAGCTTCCAGGTAAATATGTAAACTCCTTTTCCAACGTTCCCATCTAGCTCCAACAGATCCTGCCTCGCCATTGCACTCAAATTTTTCTAAGGTAAGACTTGACATCGTATTTTAATCTGTGGACAAAGAAACAAATAAAGAATGTCTAATTTAGGTCACCAAATGGGCATCATCCTTTTAACAACCTGACACATTCATTATTTATTTCATACAGCATTCATTCAACACCATAGTCCAAATTAAACTAACAATGTTGTATGAATTACCTTCAAACTTCAGTAAACGGGGCTTATCCGTATACAAAACTTCATAACACGGGCATCATCCGTATAAAACTTCCATGTATCACACACTGACATACCTACGTCGCATCGCATCATGTACTTACAGGCATCACCTGTACTTAAGGCTTATCCGTATACAAAACTTCATAATACGGGCATCATCCGTATAAAACTTCCATGTATCACACACTGACATAACTACGTCGCATCGCATCATGTACTTACAGGCATCACCTGTACTTAATAACATTACGAGGTCCTTACAGGCGTCACCTGTTCCCGGATTACCAGGCATCATCTGGTAACATCACAGCTTAATACAGACGTCACTCGTTCGTGTCCACTCATCACTCTGATATTGTAAATCATTACTATTTATTGCATTAGACTTATGTAACAGGCGTCACCTGTGATTTAGTCCATGCAGGAGGAGACTCATGTTCTCTTTTGTACGAGCATCATTACTTGATACAATAATAAACAATCTAATATTAGTCTAGTACTAGATAACAAAGTCAATCATGCAACTCAACAGTATGTACGCATTTTGTATATATTTGTAATCTGGAAAATGTATTCAATTCTGTGCCGATCGGGAATTGAACCCGGCCCCCGTTAAATATGACTTTTAAATGTATTCGTTAATCGTATGACCTTCCCTTCTATAAATAAATCAAGCATAAGCGACCCTATATGTGGGTACTTATTTTTGTTTTACTTTAGTTAGCAATGAGAAATGTAAACAACCGTCCCGCTTGGTAATAACCTACAGCACCATAGTAATATGATAACTACACGAATAGAATGTTTACTTCACGGGTTGGAATGTTTACTTCATAGAATGTTTACCTACTGAGAGTTTAATTAGTTTGAACATTCGTAGTATCAAAGTATCAAAACCCCGTTCATTATTATATATATATTTTTTTTTTTTTTTTTTTAATAATAATGACAATAATAACTCACAGTAGTCCTGTTAATCCTCGTCGCCAAAATGTGGTATTTCCCTTCTATTTTATCGGCTCTTAGACACACGTGCCCTCTCACTCTCGCCGCTCACAGCTGACTCAGTATAGTATAATGTACTCTGTGCAGCTGACTAACTGCTTTACGGCCGCACGTGCGCTAGAGATGACATAATGCTTCCTTCTCTTTCACTCACAGACACTACAGGTAGTTGCATACAAATCATAAGTAATTTATGTTCCTTTACGGCGGTCACACCAGTACGGACAGATTACCACCGTATTTTGAGAGATAATGAACTGAAATATCTGTTAAAGTTCGGTGTCTGCAGCCAGTCAAGAGTCTGGTTCTGTAGGTTTGACTGAGCCTAAGGCTAAAGATGCAGGAAAAAATCTTTGTGAAACACAAGGCCTGTACCTAACGAGAATTGAAGTTTGTATGTGTTAGTCTCGATAAAGTCACAGACGAACACTAGAATTCATTCGGTAGTAAAAATATAGGCAAGTTAGCAGTGTTTATTGAGGTAATAGAAAAATCCATCATTATTCTTTTAAGTTCCCCATGAAAGAAAATCATACTAAGACACGACCGAAGCTCGTAACAAACAAGCACGCGTGGCGCCATCTAGTCGAAGGCGTTGGAACTACGTGCTTAAGGTCGGCTCTATGTTTAGTTACGCTTTTTCAGTCAGCCAACTGACTTAGTAGTACCGCGTCAAACGACTAGATGGCGCTAGTAAAGGGAAACTAAGCATTTCTTCCAGAAAATGAAAAGACGTTTTTTGACAATTTACATGATTTTAACAATGGTGTTACCGTCTATTTTCAAGCAACATTATTTTAGTACAACTACATTTCGCCAGAGATGTTCATGTCCATGTTATAGGGCCAATAGGGGTGAACCTAATGCCATTAATCGGGCACAAATCCACTTTGCCCGACCTGAGGATCTAACCCTGGACTTCTGATAGGCAGTGCGTATACACACACCGTTTTATAGAATCGAAGATCCTTTATATTCGGAACACACCCATAGACAATTAGAATGCAAATTATAATAATACAGCATAATACTAAAGAATTATTAATAAGCATTTTAATTGTAATATACAAAAAAAATACATAGTTCACTTCTCGAATTTATGCGAATGTATTTATAAATAAATAGAATAAACGCTTATCAGCTTAGTAGACTTTTAGATAAATATATTGTTTCAATGCACATTGTAGTAATTACATATTTTTGACTTACCATATCGTCAGCATGTGTGTTTGCGACGCGGCCGTCCGCCCACCATAGATCACCTGAAAAGAAGAATCAGTCTTAAACTCGGTGAGATAAAATTCCTTTTTGCTCTAAACTATAGACCACATGGTTTTTTTTTTGGAATCGTATGGACATAAGATATTGTAATCAGTCTTGATGAGTAAATTAAACGAGAATGGTTTATAACGAAACCCCTTTATAAAATCAAAATCCTTCAAAACATCGAGCTCTAAATAAATAATTGGTATTTTTTTAATCGGAGTATAACAAAGAATAGGTAGTATGTTGAAATAATAAATTATCAATATTTTCTTACAAAACAATACAAACAGAAGGTACAAAAAAAACATCCAAGGATATAAAGATTTTATTGGTTTCCTTTGCTCGTAACGACATTAATACGGTCTACGCTCATTGCGTACCGTAGCACGTAGCTACGCCGTAGCTCCTGGCTACGAGCTACGAAGTGGCGTAGCAGTAACAATTTATTTCCCGAATGTATTATTTGGCTGCATCGCCAAATTCCCTTGTCTAACAAGAAGAGGGAAATTAATCATGACTCAAATAAATGGTTGGTATATTTCCCATTTCAGAAATATCACTAACAGTGTTTGATGTTACTAATAGCTGGAGGAATTTTCAATGACGTATTTGGTGCATTATATAAAGGGTTTTGTATATTAAAAATGAAAAAAGATCTATATTTTATAGTGATATGTGATTTGGTAACAAAATCGATTAACGAAACGAGAATTAAAAGGGACAAACTAACACCTGAAACAGTTCACGTAATTCAAATCATGTTTGATAGAGGTCATTTCGATACTTATTTATTTATTTAACCAAACGAACTTATTTTCTTTTCCTGTTTATAGACACATACCACAAATAAAAAACCCTTGAAAATTTACCTACCTACCTCTCATCTACACCATCCAATGACGGCCTTACAAAAACCAATGAATAAAAAACAGATGAACATCTTTTAAAACAGCCATAAGAGTAAGAACATAACTTCAGTCACGTCATACGTTTCCTTATCGCCTACCTCTACCCAAGTACCTTAAAAATGTACCCATAAAACAAGGGAGACGAGGGGAGAGTGGGGACGTAAACGTGAGACCCTATTTGCTCCTATAAAACACTCATGCAAAATTAAAGGGGAGATGCTTCAGCGGACTGGCAGCATGGAAATATTCAATAAAACCGTTTTTAATAAAGCAAATAGACTTGATTGGCGGGTGGTGTTTTGTTTCTTTTTGAGCGCGAAAAGAGGGTCGCTTCTCGTGTGTCGTGAGCATAAATACCTTACATTTACGCAAGATTTAAAAGCGAATTTCTCCTAAAGTATTGATCGGAGTTCTATTATTTACGAACATAGCATTTTAGAAACCATACGATTCTGAAATAGTTCTGCTCGTGAAGATGCAATCGCTATTTCACATGAAGATGGCTTTTCAATTTTGTGTAAGTTAGTTAGTGATTGTACAGTCACGAGCACCAATATGTATACACTTTCCTAAATTTTCAAGCAATTTTCGCGTGAAATAACGGTTTTAACTTGGAGATAGGATCTTTTTCATTAAAATATGAGTTCCAGAATACTATGTTCGTCACAACATGGAATTTTAATCAGAACAGTAGGAGAAAAACACTTTTAAAAGTTGTTAAGTGTTTACATATTGGTGCACGTGGCAATATAAGTTGGGGAATATAAAATGGTACATAGATACTGCAGACAAGTTTTATTACTATGTTGTACACTTTGTGACAGTTTAATTAGTAAAACTCACTATGGCAGCAAGTGTAAATTGCTGTGGATGTTTAGCTAAATATTTACACAGCGCGGCAGCGCAAGCTAGTGAGCACACGTTTGTGCACACGGTGTTTTAAAATGATGAGTAAAAAATAATTCGGTCAATCCTTTTGATTAAAGAATGGACCGCAAAAAGCTAATAATTAATTATATTTTACGAACACCCAAAATATAACGAGAATTTATAATGATGAGTTTTTAGAATCCTGTTTTAATTACTTTTGGTTGGCGAGGAAATATTTATGCACAACATTAATGTTGTGCATAAATATTATCGAAGAGCATTGGTGGTCCACTGATAACGGCGTCAACTTACGAGTCTTGGGTTCGAACCCAGGTAGGCACATTACTTTTTGTAATTTATTTCATCACCACTGCTCTCAAAACGATGAAGGAAAACATCATGAGGAAACCGTGATGTTATAGAACCAAAAATTCGAAGTCATGTGACATCTACTTAGTCCACTGGGCCCGCGTGGTGCATCCCACTACCTTCCGCAGAGAGGAGGTCGATGTCCCAGCAGTGGGAACATTATGTTATAGGCTAATTATGTATTACAATTCTGGAGGAGCTTTGTCTCCTTATTCACAGCAGGTACTTCTTTTCTGTGAATAAGCAGGCAGACACTTGTAAAAAAAACAAATCATCAAATCAAATCATATTTATTTCTGTAAATTGGTTTACAAAACTCTTTTACATGTCACAACATGTTGTTTTTTAAAACTAGGTGGGGCCGGTGTTTCGTACCTGACTACTCTGAGAAGAAACATCCGAAACAAACTCAGAGGTCACAGTCTCTTTTAAAGTCCAGACATTGCTCAAGTCATATGAGGACCATGTAGATTAATGTCCGAGATGGTATTTTGAAGAAATAACCACACAGATTTTAGTGGACCTGTCCAGACAGTGCAAGCATTTGTCAGTGATCGTGTAGCTCGACTCGTAATCCAAGGAGCTCAACGACACGACGAACAATACCAAAGAAAGGACTTTTGGTTAGGCCGCATAAAGTACTCAAACTGCCAGACAATCGTGAAACTAACTTAACTAAAAAATTAAAATAATAATAATAGTATCACCCACGTAGTCCTCATATTCACAGTAATAAACAAAAAAAATATATATATATATATAATACGACACTTGAAAAAGTAAAATAAAGTCAAGAAAAAAATAAAAAATAATAATCATAATACCACAGGTACTTGAAAAAGTAAATAATGTCAACTAAATCGAACAATAATTAATAAAAATAAAAAATGTCAAACAGTAATAAAAATAAAATAAAATGGGTACAATTCAGTTTAATATCGATTTCAATTGGAGCAGTTCAATCCCAAGCCTTTTTGTCCTCGATATAATCCTTAACAGAATAGAAGGCTTTCTGGCAAAGTTTACGTTTTATAAAATTTTTGAATTTATTAAGGCTTAGTTCATGTATGTGGCCTGGAAGTTTATTATAAAAGCGTATACATTGGCATCTAAATGATCCACCTATTTTCTTGAGCCTTGTTGTGGGTACAATAAATTGATGTTTATTCCTTGTATTTATATTGTGAAAACAAAAACGAAAACAAACAAAGCTTTTCAATAATACATAAGATGAACTGCAAGGATTACAGTATCTTAGGACTTATTTTCATTCCGATCAAAAACACTACGCGAGAAGAGCCACAAAATAAACCTAGTCTCAATAAAAAGCAAAGGATTCCTTCGTTCATTTGAGATCAAAGAGAACACGAAGCGCGGTGGTGGAAGAGTAAATTCAGGTGAATGAATTGAAACTACTGAACAAATTATTTCGGTATTTTATGTAACTTTTCACGTTTCCCGACGTTTCAAGCACTTTTTAGCGGCTGCGGCCTTTGCAACGGGAACTGTTGCATCAAAAAATATCTGTGTTTTTTGTAGTTCATTATGAGTTGTGGTTGTATGCAACTTTTCGAGAGTAGGTAAAAAGCAGTAACTCACATAATAGTGCTTTTCGTGCTGCCAACCAAAAAAAAACATTTCTTAGTGAATTTTTTTAAAGACAGTTTTTTTTGCAAAAAAGTTTCTTATTTTACCCTTTTAGCTGTAGTATCCATGTATACATTGTAATTAGAAGTTATTAAGAGACCATCATGTCATTAACAAAGGCCAAGAACAAAAAATACGTATTAAATGGATCTAACTCAAAAACTACTCAAGCAATGTTAGTAAAATTTACATGGAACCAACACGCGGGTTTTCTTTACCAAGTGAATGAATCAGTAATCACGAAGTAATCGTATCATAACATATCACAACTAAAAAACCCGACTACTGAAAAATCACGCTCTAATTAAATTCGGGGTTTACAAGGTAAAATCGACTCCTCCTATTGCTGAAGTCGGTTAAAATGTAGCCGATGTTACTCGAACCATAATAACGAAGCGATTGACACCTTATTCATCAAAATCGTTATGTATCTATTACGTAAATACAAACATACATATATAAATAGACTGCTAAAATCGGAATACATAACCTCCTCCTTTTTTAGAAGTCAGTTAACAATAACTTTCGTAGTTCTTGATTGCAATTTACTAATCACAAGTCTCAGAATTAATATGACCGTGATGTCTGATGGGAGAATGGAAGAAGAAAACACGTTGCTTCGACCAAATTAGAATGGGACAAGGGCAGGACGATGCGATGATGATGATGATGACTCTCTTCCAACTATAAAGCACATAAACCCATCACCGAATAACAATGAGACGTTCTATGTTCTACGTTAAGGATCTTGGTTTCCGCACTTAGTCCTTAAAGTGGACCACGGCTCACGTATACTGGTCCCTCCAGAAGCAGATCAAACTTCCCGGTCTTCTCAGGACATCCGCAAGGGTTCTAGGTGTTCCAGGAGTCTCCTCGCGGATCTGGGTCACGCCGGTGCACCCGAGGAGTACGTGCGCCACCGTTTCATCTGCCTCCATGCACGCTCTGCACAGGGGACTGTCAGTGATATCTAGGGTGTGGAAGTGTTTGTTCAGTGAGCAGTGTCCAGTGATGGTCCTCGTCACTAGTCGCAGGCTATCTCTGTCCAGGCGCAGATGGCGCTTGGTCAGTTTCCAATCCAGGGATGGCATAGCTTCCTTGGATTGCCTACACCCTGGTGTCGAGGTCCACCATTTCACAATGAGACGTTGCAGAAAGCCTAAGACCTAATAGACTTCGAAACTTACCCAATATGTAACGAGACTAAAGAAAACTTATCCTACAGAGCTCCTTAATCGAAAATCACCAACTCCAACCGGAAGGGGATGAAAGTCGACCTTCTAAATTGGGTCACCCAACGAACCGCGGAGCCTTTATCGAGTTTATTTCACATAGCGACCCCTGGCGGCGCGGCGGAGAACATAAAGTTATTCGCAACTACGTGGACTAAACTTTGGCAACGGAACATCGATGAGTAGGTAAATATTTTAAGGGAGATACGTCCCCGTATATTTTTATGCGATTTTTAAGGCTGTGACAAGCGGGGTTACGGTCGTTCGATGTATTGTGAGTCGCCTTTTTGTATTGCTATCTTTTTTCATGGTGTTATCGCAGACGTGAAGGGAGATAAAGTGGAATAGACAAGTCTCTGAAATATTTAGTACAATCTTTGAATCAATAAGACACTGAATTTATTTTAGTACAGAAGTTACTTATTGTATGAAAAGTTAATGAAGCAAATATGGAGATCTTGGAGGTCCTGCGTTTCTCTACAGAAAATCCTTTCAAGTTTATTATCTCTTTACTTACGTATTTTTTAGTTATTTATTGAGTTGTTAATCATAATTTAACTGTAATACATCGTCCTACTAAGCCTACTTACTGTACGCCACACAAGACAACGTGTCAACAAAACCTGGACTTAATACACGAACAACCACGAGCATCAGAGTAGGTATAAATGAACACTGTTCTGCTATTCTACACGTGTGCTAGTTAGTCCCTAGTTTGTTTTGTATTTCCTACAAACTTGCTAAGGTCTCTTTACTAAAGCCGGTACGGCCTAATGTACCCATTAACAATGCCTTATGAAGTTACCCCATTGCCTTTCTCGTTAAGCTCATAGCACACTTATAAGCACTACACCGGAACGGCATCACATCGTATCACTATCAATTTTGGTACCGAACAAAAATAAAATACAGAACCTTTATAATCTCACTTTCTAGTGCATCTAGGCTGTCACAGACATAGATATATCTAGATAACGCAAGAGTACCTACTTCGCGTACCCGGCTTAAGCATTTTATGCTTTACGTGGCTACTGTCGCAGCAAGCTAATTTGTTTAGAACAACAACGTTGGAACTCAAGAACTTAATTCTGGACATTTAAAGAACAAAAACGTAGTGTATTTTGAATGGTAACTTGTTTGTATAAACAGTGCTTCTGTCGTCACAGTAGGTAGTCAAAAAATGGCATAATGGTTCTCATACGGAGCGTGATACTTGCATTATCTAGGTACCTATATCTACATCTGTGATTCTAGTGTACTCGTAAGTGTGCGTTGCAGTATGAAGTTTCATAGTCCCGATCGGCTCAAGCCGAGGTGAGGCTGATTCGTTCTTGTAACTATGCGTGAACCTCTAATCTTGAAAACCAACAATGTTAGGTGAAGAAACAAAACGTAAAGAAAGGTATTTCTTTATAGAATAGAACATGCAATAAACAAGCTTGGTGATCTACGCTCAGTCTGTCTTTTTATGTTTTGCAAAGCAGTCAGTTCTAGAAATATCTACCTAATGTCAACACAATATTATGACTACGACTATGAGAGTGAGGGAAGACAGAGTGCACATGATATTGTGCACCTGTGCACTATAATATCTCCCGCGTCGGCGGCTAGTCTCCGTTGAGATTAGCCGCTGTGGCCGACAACGGTCAGCAGTTTTATATTTAAACCTACTGTTGCCCGCGACCTTCGTTCCCGTGAAATTATTATAAAAAATATTGCTTCCCTTTTTTAATCGGATTTTGTTAACAATTTCAGGGTTTTATTTTTTGCACGGAACCCTAATTATTTTTCTAAAATAAAATTCAGACCTTATAGCATCAGCAATCACAAAAAGCCTCGTCAAAATCGGTCCAGCCGTTTTGGAGATTAGGCGGAGCAAACAGACAGACAAAAATTGAAAAAAGTGTGTTTTTGTTATAAGTGCCGTATACAACATTAGTTTTAGTATATGCGAAACCTGAAACGTGTCTAGTATTTTTATGTAAAAAATCTGTGTACAAAATTTCAAATCTGTATCACGAAAAATCACAAAGTTATAAGCCTGTTCGTTACCTGGTTGTCCACACAAAAACGTGGTCACCACGAAGCGCACCCGCGTACGCGCCTCCAGCGTCGTCTTGAGCTCATTGATAATAATAATAATTTGGCAGTAGGTAGGTACCTAAATTATTGCGATATGTACTTAATGTCGCTCGGTGTCCAACTTGTAACCTTTTTTCAATATTATTGGGACAAAATATAACATGGTTTAAAAATTATTGGAATCGATTCAGTTACTTATTCTGAACAAACTATATTCAGGTTTCGCATATACTAAAAATAATGTTGTATATTTTCATATGCATTCTGTAAAAGGCTGTTATTTTGATATTACAAACAGACACTTCAATTTTATTTATTTGTATAGATAGATAAATAAATAATTAAAGAGGATGTCTGGATCCTCCTGTGTTTATCACACGTTACGTGAGGTCGACACATTTCGTTTTCATCTTTCATCCTCCCTTGTCACACGTCACGCTATCTCACTCCCTTTTCTTTCTCATTATCATTCCTCACAAAATCCATCCATCTTTCCTCACAAAATCCATCCATCTTTTCTTAATAAATAAAGAAAGCAAAACTTTTGTTACACATGTTTGACTGCTACGCTGGTCTATTTGTCGCATCACAAGCGCTACTGTACTGCCCAGCATGAACGTTCGATTCCCAAATCAGGCAGGGTGAATATAGTTTTTTTCATTAAGATTTTCGCAGAATCTCGATGTGTGTTTGATTGATGGCTATTATATATTGGCGAAATACGGGTGGACCACAGGTACACGTCTGCTTAACACTTTTGGGATTACATGCTTTATGTTATGTGACAAAATTAGCTCTAGCTAAACATCAGACCAAAAACAATACTCAATTATTGTTCGACACACGCCGTGGACTGTGTCAAACTCCATGTTCCTACATTCAGGTTGGTTTCGCTACAGACACAACTATTGTCAATTCACAATATAAATATAAGCTGGAGAAGTCGGTGGTGGTGGGAAGTCGGGAGGACTTAAAAATGTGTGTGTTAAACTTCATAGACCTAATAGCGGAGTATTTTAGTAGTGACGACAACAGACTTCAGATACAAAAATGGCCTAAGATAGTCTTTGCAGTATTATGCGTTGCCGTAATAGTTGCAATATTTGCCCTGGCGATGGTGTTTGGAAAACCATCGCAGAATTTGTAGTTGGTTGGACAAGATCATTTGAGGACAAGCCTTGCGACCATTGGGGCTTCCCGTCTAAGATACATCCATCCAGGACACAAACATTCATCCCCGATTTAAACCATTTAGGGGATAGTGCTGAAGTTCATTTGAAAAGAAATATTGTGTAAAATTGTGCGCTCAGTGAATTAATTAATTAAGTGGACGAGCAACATTATTTGAGGATATCCAGGGCGATATGGGTCGATCAATTTATACAGTAAAGATCACAAAACAAGCTATAAATTTGTTTTTAATATTATTTATTTATTGAATCAGTTTGCATAGATATTTATTTAACAGATTATACGCACACTAAATACAGAAAAGAAGACAGAAAAGTAGCTACAATGGTGATGCTTATTTCTGAAGAAATGTCGTCCAGCACATCGGCGAAAGGAGAGTAGATAAAAAAGAGATGAAGACACGGTGTATAAAAGAAGAAGAGAAAATAGAATACAAACATAAAGCAAATAACGAATTTAAATATATAATACAATATAAATCTACTTACATACATACAAGTACAGAGACCAAATCTAAATCATCGTTTTTATTTCATCTTGAGACCCGATCATGACAACAGCGAATAGAATTATCCTCAACTAATACTCAAAGCCACTTTAATAAATGCACAAACTCTGCCTTCAAAATTCAAAGTTGGCGCAACACATTAGAAAATCAATCATACAATTTACAGCGTAAGAGTCAAATTACCATTTTAATCAGACGCTTGAAACTTCTCTATTCTAATACGCGGACTAATTGAAATCGGCACTCGCATTGAGGCATTTACGTGCGAAGTTGGAATTGGCGCGTTACGTATGCAACCCACACCTCGCCTGGAGTACCTCCGAGGCTAAAGTACCTACTCAATGTTTGTGCATAGTCAACATTACTGAGTAACAAACTATGTTGGTGTTTTAGTGTTGTTGTTAACTCATCAATCCACTTACTGTTGATGATGTGAAGTGGTTTGGATGGAATTGGAGAACTTTGTAACAAATACGTTGCAGAAATAGTTTTTATTCGTTGTTTATATCACTTATATCTCCAAACATTTTAATAAGGCTTTATTTGCATCGCTTCATTTCTTCATGTTGGCAAAACTCCTTCCGATCCTTGAGATTCTTTTGCATAAAGCCTCAATATTGACTCTTTAAAAGGGTTGAGTCATTCTACCATACAATTTCTAAGACGAATCTTCCCATTTCCCATTCTTTAGATTGTGCATTGTCTATAGTCAGTCAAGAAACTTTTAATACAGAAACTGCAATAAACCAATGACTTCACCGGACTTCAGAACACAATCACAACACGCAAAGTCCAGCCATTAAATCAAAAAATCGTGCATCATCACTAACTTCAGCACACCATACCAAACTAACTTCATTTGTTATCCAATAAGGAAATCTTTGTAACATTTTTCACTCTATTCCCCTCGACCGGTCGTTTCAGGAGAATCATTAATTCTGCCACCGACAGCGCCGGGCTACCCTCTTCCCTCCATGGCCCTCTTCGGCCGTCCTCGGTACCTCGCTCACATGTCACGGCAATCGGAACTGGACTAAGGAATTATGATGATGAATAGTTTGATGCTGCTTTGTTGCAATCAAACTGGGCTTTTACTTTGCCTTTTGATGGTCATCTATGGAGAATAAAAGAAAATTGACATCTTTGGTACAGTAGAGATTAAACGATTGGTTATCTACGTGGTTTTCTGGGTTTTTGTACAACTTATCATTGATTATTTGGTCGGGAGTAGGTACGTGCGTGTTAAAGTCTGCAGACAAACGAAACATGAGATACAATACTGTAGGATACCGTTTCAAAATGAAACATTGCTTATGGATAAGAGATGTAACCGCATTTTGTATTTTTTACTACGAAAATCCGTTACTCCACTATATTCTGGATTTTACATTTAATGTATGTATGTATTTTGCATTTAATGTATAAATTAGTTAAATTTAATTTAATGTCTTGTATGTTGCTTTTGTAATTTTGTGCTAAATAATACAATAATAGTCTTAGGTTACTTGATCATGAATAAATAATAATAATAATGTGACTCTATCATTAACACTTAAAACAAGACATTTATCATGTTTACCAAATGAAATAATAGACATGGTCAATATCCCGTTTTTAATGTTAATGATAGAGTGACTGACAGTTTAAAAACTCGTTTTTAATGTGTCTGTTTATTTATCATTTTATTTAATGCCATATTATCAAGCATCTCAATAGCGCAATTATCTACTTTAAAATCCTCACAACACAACGCTTGAATCTACAGCACTTTCAACAAAGCGTTTGCGGGGAAAAAACAAAACAGTAGCGGGTTCCGTAACCAATTGTGTTTCTACCTGTACATTATGGTCCTTCGCAGTTAACGAACCAACTTACGGTTGCGATAAGAGGACCAATTTGCGGTATTCGCGATTGCAAATCGACTTTCATTTGAGAAGAACAATAAAAGGGTCTTTGACGATAAATAAAGGACTTATCTTAAATACTTGAGAAGCGTAATTTGGTAAGAACGTAACGGAATTTACTTTTACAAATATTATGACTGTACCGTCTGTTAATATTTTTTGGGATCATGAGTTTTAAACAGGTACCGCCTCAAAAATATAAAAAGATGGTGCCTGATCAAGAACCTATTTATTAATTTATGTATTATAAGCCTGTTGTGTCCCACTGCAGGGAAAAGGCTCCTTTTTGTTTTTATTTATTCATAAACAATTTACATTGTGTTCAATAAATACACATACAATTTACATACAAACAATTTCACTTCATTTTTTCCATTCTTCTCTCTCTACAGTTATTTCAGTCCAGTCCTTTAATTAGGAGTCCATCTCATCACGCTACCTCCTTCTGGGCCTAGCCTATCAAGAACAAAAGTAAAGAAACACATCGAACGTAAACCTCCTGCTTTGAACTGCTTTGAGCTAAAATAACAAGTAAATTATCATTAGCCCAACTAATACACAATCATAAGTACATAAACTTACCCCTTTTCCTTAAGAGGTAGGCAGTAACTACAGAACGCCACCCTCTACAATCCAGACACTCCTTTGGCTCTTGTTTTTGCTCGTTCAGTTAACATTAATTAAAAATCATGTATCGAGTGAAATTATCCAGAAAATACTCAAAGGTGGAACGAATTTTATAGTGGTCGGATTTTCATGTGACTTTTTTTATTGAGTTCCGAAAGGTGTGGAGAAGATTTTTTTTAAATTCCTGCTGCATTTTTTTTCGTTCATGATTACTTGAAATTTTACAATTTTATATTTTGAGGACATAATAGTGTTACCTGTGTGCATCCATTAAACGCCAATTTGGTCAATTTAATTGTTCATTGTTGTCAATGAAATACGTATTTCAAGTATTTTTGAAAATTTTCTCTTTTCTCCAATTATTTCTAAAATACCGAATTTTAGGGCTAAGATCTCTTTTGTCGTTAGTAACTGATATTTCTTCACAGATAATTGGACATAAAATATTTAAGTTCTTCTATGACGTACTTATGTCTCATCATAACAGTACTCAAATATACATATAAACCCCTCACTGCAAGTGATCACGTAAGTCCTTGCGACAAGCACAAAGCCTTGTAAGCCGTACAAAAGTATCATAATGCGGGCCCATCAATATCATAATAGGACCCGTTTCCTCTCCCTCCCTCTTTGAGATGATAAGGAAGAGGAACTGATTAAACGGGCTTCGTTTTTAATATCAGAATCGCTCGTGCGGTTTCCTTAAGCCCCGTTAACCATCTCAAGCGAAGCGACTCTGTTCAGTAAAATGGGGTCCACTAAGTAAACCCAAGTAACTGGGAACTATTTTTTTTTTTTTTTAATCTTTTTCAAAGTCAATTCTGGCATATTGGCTTTTCTCTCTTGCCATGTTTTCTTAGTTTTTTCGAAATATATGTCGGAAATCGCCAATCTACCTTGAGCAAGCCTTTAAGCAGTAATTGGCTATCATGATTATATTTTATTTTCCGATTATGTCATAAGCTTATCATGTACATGATAAGCCCGATAATAAACTTGAAGTGCTACGCGCCTACGGGTCTACGACAACCGGCGTAGCTCGTTGCGGTCGTAGCGAATTTACTACGGCGTAGCTCTACGGCGTAGCTCTAAAACCATCCGTTTTCAAACGTCGAATTAGGTAGCTAATTTTTGATCATCGATAATATTTCCACTCAAATCTGAGTAGTTCTTCCTCAAATGACTGTCTCAGATTAATGTAATTTTTTAAACTATTTAATAATTTACCTCAGGGTTTGTTTCGGTGTTTCTCCTCAGGACCGTCAGATGGGAAGTCACCTTGTTTAAAAAAATATATATTGAGAGGAAAAAATGTGTGTGTACCTAACCCGACTTAGAAATATAATATAAACATTCTATAAACCGTAAACAACTAGTCAAATCTAACTCTTGTTCTCGCAAAATATCACAAACTACTTTCATAACATAGGATAAGAGACATAAATTTTACTACTTTCTTCTTTGAATTTATTGATATTTAGGCACGTGTCAGTAGTATTGTCTGCCCGGTATCCACATAAAAACCTTTATTTTCTTTTACCTGAATTTGTCAACTAAAGAATATATCCTATAAATTTTGCACTACCTCCGCTAAGAACCGCACAAGCATTGAGGTGCCCTGAATTATTGACGGCGTCGGAAGACCGTCATAAATCAAAAGTTGCGAAGTTTGGCTGTTCCACCAACGCATCCATTGATGTCCTCACAGTATTGAAGAGTTCACGGTCATATTACGAACTTCTTGAAGAGTAATCTTGAAGTTTACAGATTTAAGTGAAAAGGACGATCTCTTTGAGAATGTTATTTGCAAAAGTGAAATTATTGTAGTGTCATGTTACCAACCCGCATTAGACCCGCGTCGTGGTTTGTGACAGACTTCCTCTGACAGAAAAAGGGGCCATTGGCTATTTCTCAACAGTTGGGACATTACAAACGGATTCTGTTTTGGTTTTCATGTCATTTGAAAATACTTTTTGGATCTTAAGCTGTCACACAAGCCAGTACAGTTCCGAAGTCAGTAACTATAGCCTCGTTCTGGCGATATTTTAGTCTTCATTATTTACAAATTGGACGCTCTGGATACTCCGAATTAAATATAGAAGAATCACTGCAATGGCGAAAATTATATGGAATAAAACACATACAAACGATAGCGTCTCTAAAATCTGAATAAATAACATGCACTGGCGGCTTGCAGCAAACATCGAACCTCTATTTAGTTCAATTACCTTTCCAGCCTCATTTTAGGTTCAAGCCACAGAATACAAGAACTGCTTATCTATGGTAAAAACAAGTGTTTATTTTGGAGCCTATAATTCGTTTCTAAGTCTTAATATTATTTAGAACCGTGAAGATATTATTTACAATGCTGTGTAAAGCGGCATATTTAACTATGAAACATGGCCTGCCTAATTTCCGCCATTTTATTTTACAAAAATCATCAAAATAGCAGACACGCATAAAACTTGTACCAATAAATACAAACAAGTATTGTTTAAGACCAAAGCGTTTGATCACGACACTTTTTCTGCTGTAGTATCTAATATATACACAATAATATAAGAGGTTTGTTATAAAAAATATAAAAGTTAGTTTGTATTTGAATCTACATTGATTTTTATTCCTACTAACCAAATCAATCTTAATATTTCAGCTCCGTCCGGACTCTTTAACTTTTCAGCACACCGCAGACCCACTACCGCATTAAACAACCTACATACACAAACTATAATCCTTTTCTCCGTTTTACGAGACTCATGGGAAGCCATGGGGTGATCCTCTATCTGCGCAGACACGACCCACTAAGTGTGATCGTGGTTTATCTATGTTACAACGTGTGCAACCCGACTTGATATATGGGGCAATTCGCAGTTCGTTTCCTTGCAATATTTTGCTTCGTCGCTTATACTTTGCTGGAGGATATTTTTACGAGATGTTGCTGTATTTTCTAGTTAATAATCTTAGAGTATAACGTTAGACTGGTTATGGTCATTTATTCTGTATTAAAGTAAACATCTTTGTTTAGGTTTTGATACATTATTATTTATAATCGTAGTTTTTGCCTTAATTGAACGGGTTTAATACGATACATAATTTACAATAAATACACAGCGTTCGATAAGATGCACAAAAGCCTGAACTATAGCTATTATAATACGCCAAAAATTTGCCAAATAGGTTTAACAACTTAAAAAAAAACACAGATCAATAAACTAATAAAAGCGATCCGATTCCAAATATCTATGTCGATAACGCACACTACCACATGTACCTATCCAGTTCGAATATCTGCGGGACTGCGCCAAAAACGCTACGTTAGTCAGTCCTCATTACACCTTGTAAACTCAAGGCCTTTCGGATACAATTTACAGCTGCAATTTCCCCGGGTATCTAATCTTCGTGTTGTGTTTAAAATTTTAGCTTGCACTCCCCGTCGGTTACGCTCCAAAATGTCCGAGCGACGCGAACGCCATGTTATTAAAATTTCAAATAATTCTTTGCAATTTATGGGAGTAAACAAACGCGTTTGCATATAGACGTATGTGTTAGCATGTATTTTATAAAACTTGTCTTTACAATCTCCCCAGTTTCTGTGTAAATAATCTTGAGGGAAATTGTTGTCTTTCTTTAATCGTCAATAGAAACAGCTAAATAAAAAATACTCGATGTTATTGCTCTTTGAAACATTTTAACTGAAAATTCTTCGAATGGTATGTGAATGTTATTGCGTACATTCTGAGTTTTTCTGGAAAACGTTATGGTAGTTTAAAAGGAAAAAAATACAACTGTTTCGAATCTGTAGTAGAAAGATTATAGGCAGAATACCGTGAAATAAGAGACGTGTGTCATGTCTTACTTGTGCAAGTTCTATGGCGGACACGCTATCGTAGTGAAATCACGTTGCGCTTGTAATTCACGAGCCCCGTGAAATGTGGCTCCCCTTATCTCTGCTTCATGGGCGGTATACACCGTACGAAACGCTATAAACATACCCATACCCATAGGGGCATGTACGACTTTAATCGTAGTACGGTAGCACAGTCATATTATCTAGTTAAGTTCCTGTAGAGGAACGTTCTGCAACAATAGATAGTATGACAGCAGTGGACAGCTTAAGACTAATAAATGACCATCATCATCATTGGTTCAATACGCTGTTAGGTTTGTTGACTGGCAAACTAATCGTCTTATTTGAGAACGAGTGTAGAAACGAGAGAAAAAGCTTTTCAGAAAATGCCAATAAACATAAATAAGGAACCATTTGTTATTAACAAACAGACGACATTCCTTAGACCTCTGATAATCGACATGGCAAACTGAGATGGTGTGAAGAGCTTGTATTTTTCAGTTTCAGGAAAAAAACCTGAAGGTTTTCCATTCAGTTTTTTCCTGAAGATTTTCCAGATATTCATTAGTTTGAATAACGAGTTTGTAATATTTGGAAATGTCGTAAAGATTAATCTAAAAGTAATATGAAAGGGTGTCTTTGAGTTTCTTTCCGATCCGGTGACGGTTGACGGAACGTTAGGGAAGCAATTATGAAGGAAAGCTTTCGATTTCCCGTTAACTTTTAGAAGATTTACTGAGTTCATATTAATGGAACAGCCCTTTGAGTTTTTTGGGAATTGTTCCGTAGTTCTACACAGTCCTCTTTATATATATTTGAAGCTCGAGATCGCCTCGTGCTAAGATTTTAATGCTGTGGTTTGTTTCTCATTTGAAGTGCATCAGTTAGATTCATTATTTCTTTCATTTACTTTTTTGTAATTGTAATCGTCAACAAATAGTTCTCTAGCACTTTACCTACTGATATGACTTGACCAATGTCTGGACTTTAAAAGAGACAGTGACCTCTGAGGTTGTTTCGGATGTTTCTTCTCAGAGTAGTCAGGTACGAAACACCGGCCTCATCTAGTTTTAAAACAGAACATGAAGTGCCGTGTAAAGTGTTTTGTAAAACCAATTTACAGAAATAAATATGATTGACTGCTTTCCATTATTTATCAGCCACTTTTCGACCACCAAAAAAAAGAGCCTACCAAAGAGGAAGCAAAAAATTCGATTCATATCACCGCATTCGACTCTCATAAACAATACTATAAGAAGGTACCGATAGCATTCCAGAGATATCTCAGCCAATGCCGTTTGTTCGAGCCCCAGTCCACTTAATATCCGGAGACAAGGCCTGTGCCCCGGCGTTGGCCACGAATTATCATATAAATGGAGAAGAAATCGCCGCCTAGTGTCCTCGCGGGACCGGCCTTGATAACATGGCCACATTGTGGGCACACAGAGCCACGGATATCTATTCAGTGATTAACCTTTGGGGATATTGGGCTATATATTGAACAGGACGCTATTTTTTGTTACGCTTTTTCTCTTGGGGTTCGAAAAATTGTGATGGTGGACCATCTTTTTTGAGTTCATTTTTAGCGTGACCTTTTTTACTGTATATTTTTGTATTACTGATATATTGTGATGAATGAAATGTTATGGACTAGTCTTAAATTACAGAATATTGTTTTATAAAATCGTGACGTCGAGTCTAGAATGTAATAAAGTACTTGTACATGTAATATTATCACATCGCTCACATAGCTTTGCTTATACGTAGCCTCTTATATGAAGCTCTCTTACAAGAAATACCTATGTATAATACTGATAGTTCAAAATACCGGCATGCCTTTGTGTAGATTATCCAACATTGCACTACACTAGACGTTCCGAATTCCTTCGCCAAGCTTACCTTAAAGCGTGTGCTACCTTCGACATAGCTTGTCGGCATAGCTCTAAAATATAGCTCGACATAGCCCAACGACTCTAGTCAAGTCGTCGCGTTCCGAATATTAGACATAACTTCTAGCAAACAATCTCAAGAATTTCTTTATGAAACCAAAACATTCTCAAATTGTTTTCGAATTTGTATTTACTGGAACTGCTGGGTACTTTCTGAAGTTCAATTTAATGTTATTTTATGAGATTCTTCGTTGGTTAAAAAAGTTTGGTTTTTTTTTAAATTAATTGCTTTGTAATGAAAGGAAAAGGAAAAATTAAGCAGCTGCTACTTGGAAGACAAAATTACGAACAATCAACTTATAGTCGGTACATGATTTAAGTAGTGGCAGTACTTTCATACAAGTTTAAAAGGTTGGCTTGCCCTTAAAACCTATTACTCTTGATAATTTAAGGTTTTTAAAAGTATGATAATCTGCTTGCCTTATTGGGCTTGCTTTAACTTGCCGTAATATTGACCCAAAGGCACTGGTCATGTAATAAAATACATAAAAAAACCCTTTATTCCATATTTCTACATTCCTTTTCAAATGCGTAGGGTGTTAATAAATTTACTTATTGTATATTGTTAGTATGGGTCGTCTTTTTCCTTTGAAAAATGGGCCCCTTTTTGGGTAAAGGCCTCTTCCAGCTTTTTCCTCGAATCCCTGCCCTTTCCAATATTTGTCCAGTCGTTTCCTGACATCTGGCACCTGGACACTGGTCATGTGTCCACCTAATCTTTTATTTTGGAAACAAATGAGCGGAGCTTCCGAACAGCTAGTACTAGTTGTAAATATACTATCACTTACGGGATATCTTCGTGATTGTTCATTATTTTGTGCTCCCGATATTTCGACGCTGTTGCAAGCGCCATGATCGCGGGTTGAATCACGGAAGATATACCGTAAGTGACAGTATAAGTTTAGTTGTAGACCGTGAAAGCTTAAAACAGTATCAGTAGATAAATTGATTGCATGTTATTAGAAAGACCAGCTTCTAAATCTAATATTGAACAAGCTAAAAGTGACTTAATTGCCAATGGGGTTTATACAGTCTATTTGTTTTAAGGCAAACAATGTAAATACGGACAGTTGTTTGAGATGTTTTATTTTCTATTATTGGCAAAGGTATACAAAAAATCTTAAAAATCTTAGCCTGTATCCCACAACCAAATAAGATGATTCGTAATTCGCTATCAATGATCAACACTTGCATGTTCTGTTATGGAGATTTCAGGGTACTATAAGCCCAAGTTAACTGCTTATATAACCTTGTCTTGATGCTTGAGAAGCAAGGCAACCATGACACATAGTTCATCATCATCTCATCATCTGCCTAGCCTTTTCCCAAATTTGCGTCCAGTCCAACCGGATGTAGATGAATACCAGTATTTTACATGGAGCGAGTATCTGTGTGGTAAATCAGCTACTGATTAAGTACACGATACCTCTTAGGAAGACTAGTTGGACTCGTTTTGTAACCATGACACATGGTTATTATAACTTAAAATTAACTCTACGAACGCTTATGAACCAAAGAGCTGCTGGCTGCTGGAAGTATAAGCCCTATTAAGGTATTATTATCTATTTTGTATTTTATTTGGCAAAACTAGTAGCAAAAAAGAAAGTGTACGTAGTTATTGCTTGTTTAAAATCCGAAACCTCTAATATCTAATTCAAGTTCCAAGAAGAAACCAGCCACCATCAGTACCAGTACCAGTACCAGTCCGCCTCTGTACGTTTGTGCTTGAAGTGTTAAATAAATAAATAAACCATGGTATGAAAGGAAGTTTATAGGGACTGTGTACGCAAGATCAAAGCTTTGGCTAAAAATAAATTAGAAGGAAATAGCTACTATACTAAAATGTACCTTATTATTAGAGTCCAAGGCAGACATCTACATCATCCCGCTTAAGCAAGCTCTAACAATCTACGCTATTCAAATGCCTGTTTACGTGTGTTCAGAATACAGCATTGACCACTAAAGATACATAAGTAGGTTACATTGTAGGTACTTTGCAGCAAATTCGCTCATGAAGGAATGAAGCAAGGTCTAACCGCAAAGATTACCACATGTCAACAAGAGTAATTGTCGAGTACAGAGTGTATCTGTACAGGCAGTACAAGAACCCATGATTCCAACTCGTTGAGCGACAGTTCCGCAGCTGAATGTTAAAGAGGCTGCGACAATATATCTAATTGTGTCTCAGGCAACAGCCGCAGAGTCTCCGGAACGCGAAGCGAAAATCAATAGATACACGTCTTCGAGATGACTCTCCGCTACCACTCGTTTTTACGCTCATTTATAAGTGTCCAATGTTTTATATAATGTAAGGGTTTGTTGACAGTGGGAGGGCTGCAACCTTATCAGGCGGCGCGCTATCGCCAGCACGCCGACTCCGTGCCCCCCTCCCCAGTCGATGCCCTACCACGCCCTCGGAGATCCTCGCGGATGCTGCGTCATGGACCACTTGTCATCTCAAGGACGAATATTAATTTTATATTAAAATAATGTGATTATGTAACGGACTTACCCGCGTTAGCGAGGTCCCGGTTTGGGCGCCATTTAGCGCGTGGTGGGAGCGCGGCAGACAGGGTTCGCACGTGCGGGCGCGGCGACGGGCGGCGCGCGACTGCCGCGCGGCGCGGAGGCGCGTGCGTGCGTCGCCGCGCGCATGTGCACAGCTACCAGCTATTTGTTTTGCTCTGCGACTCCGTATCGGGCTTTCGTTAAAAGCCGCAGAAAACGAGATTATTCTCTCGTATAGATACGGTACGCGTTGCGGAGCATTCCAATGAACGTCGGCTAAAGTTCTCTGAGATATTGTCAGCTTTTATTCACGTCGCTTGACATGAATTGCAATCGACATCGTGCGGATTTAAAAGCCGGGTAAATGTAAACAACCACTTTACTTACAGAGAACAGAGAAAAATGTTTAACTGGATTTGTGCAAGTTTAGGGGATATCTTTTTAATGAATTCGTAAGTCGCTTTATGTTATTTTTACGAAAAACTGGTGTCTAAAGGAAAACCAGCTTTATTGAAAATGAGATAAATAATATATTCCTTTAGCTTACAATCAAGAAAGATTTGTCACACTGCCGGATGAAAAAAGCAGAGTCTACTGTAATTTAAACACTATAATATTATTCTTTTTGTGTGCAATAATAATAGAGTAGGTTCTTAAACAGTTAAACGATATTCGAGACATGTGTGAACTACGTAATGTGAAAGTTCAGGTCAAAGGCCCGTTAAGGACCGGGACTTGATAAACGACAGCGAGGACCTAGGTTCAATACCCATGTTGGACAAACTTATTATGCTACCAATACCAAGCTGGTAGTTATTTATTTGTACTTCAGTGACTTTATTAAATGAAAAAGAATTGTGCAGTAGACCGACATGAAAAACAATTTTGTTTTATACTGAGTCATGTGTAATTGTGTATATGTCTCATATACATAGGTTTAGCCGCATAAATGAAGAATAGTCACGGCGCCTTGAAAATATGATTGTTACTGGCGATTTAATGCAATCAACTTGGATGTAGCGCTCGCCGGCCGTTGCCAGGGCACCGCGTACTACGCTCATTCGGCTCGCGCGCTTTAGGACACAGTTCTAACATAACCTATTACCTAGCTTAGTTAATGCGCCCATCTCGGCTCGATCATGGTTCTAACCTGCCTACCCCTAACAAAAAAATACTTAAGTTTATATTATATTGAATAATGATGATTAGAACGAAAACTTTTTAGACAAGGGGCTGCGACGAAACCTAAGTTTAGCTTGCTAATCTTTAGTTTATTTTTACATCCACCCTTAGCCGTAACATTTACCTAGTTATATTATACGAGTACAAAAAAGAGTAACATAAAAGTGAAAAAGCATAACCCTACGTATAATACACTTGAAGTGCTACGCGCCTACGGGTCTACGACAACCGGCGTAGCTCGCAGCAGTCGTAGCGAATTTACTACGGCGTAGCTGTACGGGGATGGTTTTCAAACGTCGAATTAGGTAGCTAATTTTTGATCACCGATGATATTATATTAACATGGTTCCATTGTACAAGGCAGGCAGGAATATAAAGTTCAGAAATACAATTTCTTTTTTCGTCTCGTTTCTATCTTTAAAAACAGCTTCGGTTAGATATATATTCCATACCTAATCTGTAGTTTCATATTAATAAGTCGTATAATGAAACTTAGCAATTACTAATTCAAATGATGAAATTTGTGTATTAGTTTGAAACTAAGATAATTACTAAAAAAAATTTTTAGAAATACATGCAAGGTTGCCAAAGCCCTGCACATTAGCAACAAGATCAAAACAGCAGAAAACAAAATAAAGACAGTTTGGAAAGTCATAAATAACGAGACTAACAGGAAGAAAATACGTAACACTAGCTACACATTAGATACAGCATGTGGTCCTAAAAGCTCTAATCAGGAAGTAGGTCATGAATTTGTAAATTTCTTTACCGATATACTTTTAAACCCTTTGAATTAACACCATTTATTTGAACTTGTTGTTGTCTATCATTCAAATAAGATTTATTGTACCGTTAAAAACTACGGAGGCTCTAAATTCCTCTCCTGAACTCTCAATTGATTTATTAAAGGCGAATGTGCCTGGCTGCCCGGCTGAATTTAAATTTAAACACATAAGCCCAATGATAGTTATTAAAGCTTTCCGGCAAATAAAAGTCAAACTGACCGAAGATCTTTGGGGAATGTCTATCAAAGTTTGTACATCCATAGTTGAGACTATAGCACCATACCTAGCTTTAATTTGTAATTTCTGTGTAGACCAAGGAGTTTTCCCTGATTTAATGAAATACAGTAAAGTCATACCTCTGTTCGAATCTAGAGATAGTAAAGATACAAATAATTATAGACCTGTATCCGTATTGCCAATTTTTAGCAAGGTGTTTGAAAATGTAATGTTGAATCAAATGCTCAATCATTTTAACACCAACAGAATCTTACACGATCAACAGTATGGTTTCACCAAGGGACGTTGTACAACTGACGCCGGTGTAACCTTATTAAAGCACATTTTTACTGCGTGGGAAGAGTCCCAAGACGCCATAGGAATATTTTGTGAAAGCATTTGATTGCGTAAATCACGACACATTACTTTTGAAACTTGAGCATTACGGACTAGGTAAACTTGCACTTGGTTTGATTAAATCTTATTTGAATGATAGACAACAACAAGTTCAAATAAACGGTGTTAATTCAAAGGGTTTAAAAGTAAAAATGGGGGTTCCACAAGGCTGCATATTGGGTCCTTTCCTCTTTTTAGTATACATTAATGATCTACCCTATTTATTGAAACACCAACCTCAAAATATGGTGTTATTCGCTGATGACACTTCCCTAATTTTTAAGGTAAATAGACGGACCCAAAATCTAGATGACGTGAATAATGCCCTACTTCAGGTCCATAACTGGTTCACAGCAAACAATTTAGTATTAAATGAAAAAAAAAGAAATGCATAAGATTTGCTTTACCGAATGTTAAAAGTAGCGATTGTGATATAGTATTGAATAAAGAGAAGCTTGAATTTGTAGATAAAACAGTTTTCCTGGGGATTACGCTTGATTCAAGGCTACAATGGGGTTCTCATTTAACATCTCTAGAGGGCGGCTAAGTTCAGCAGCATATGCTATTAGAAAAATTCGTCAATATACTGATGTAGATACCGCTAGACTGGTCTATTTTAGTTACTTTCATAGTATAATGTCTTACGGCATTTTGCAATGGGGACGAGCTGCAGACATTAAGTCTATATTTATTCTGCAAAAAAGAGCCATCAGAGCCAAATATAATCTTCGAAGGCGTGATTCTCTAAGGGAACTGTTTAAGGAAATTAACATCATGACGGTACATTGTCAATACATATATGAAAACATAACGTATGTAAGAAAAAATCTACATCTTTTTAATAAAAGAGGCGACAGACACAATTACGGAACTAGAAATAGAGACCAATTAGTTCAGCCAGGCTTCAGACTCGCTAAAGTAGACTCATCTTTCATGGGGTACTGTTTGAGATGCTATAATAAAATTCCACAAAGTATTCTTGAACTGAATGAAACTAAATTTAAAACATGCATTAAACGCACACTATGTAAGCAAGCATATTACAAGTTGGACGATTATATCGCTGATAAAAATGCTTGGCCCAATGCCGGTCCTGCTCCACAAGGACAGGGGCGCATAAATGGATAGCATTAAACAGTATGTTGGAGCTGCTGAAGATTGTACAACTATCTTTGCAATATATAAATTCAATCTCTTTAGTATTATATAACCGCATAGCCCATATTGTGTGAGTACTCTGTACTAGAAAGCTGTCATTCGCTGGAAACCTGCGTATTTTCTTGACTTGAATGTGCCCTGGCGGTTAAGAGTATGTCATGCTCACTCAAATGTCTCGCTGATGGAGGCGCGTGTGTCGGATCATTTAGTTCCCTTCAAAATGGTTGAGTTGAATGGTGCCGATACATGCGTCATGTTCGTGAACGGGCGCTGTCAGTTGTGACTGGTCATCTCTTGGTTGCCACGGTTTATTTGAATTAATTATTTTATTTTTACTATGGACACTTTTAAAGTACACATCTTGCTACATCGTTCTCACATAATGTACCATCTCAACATAAATGATGTAACCAAGTTATTGTAAAAGTATTCTGATTTAAAAGAGTGTCCATGGAGTTTCTTGCCCGTTCTTCTCCATAGAGATCTACGTTAGGGAATGGGCAACTACAGTACTTTCACAATTTTTATGCCTTGTGACTGGGACTGTAGCTATTTTTCATTGTTGTCTTTGTTTCGACAATTCAAAAGTGCCTGTAACTGGCCTATTTGAAATAAATGCTTTGATTGATTGATTCATTGATTGACTACAGAAAAAAAAAAACAAAAAAATCGTACGGCCCGATATCAAACCCAGGATCTCTCTCTGTCTATGCTTGGAATGGCGGCAGTTGAGGTGGAGGAACTATGTAAAAAAAAAATGAGTACTTAGTAGGTACTGATTTCTCATAGGGCCCACCAGACAACGGCACAACTAACAATAACTTTATCACGCCAATAACGAAACATCTCCGAATAAGACACAGATTTACGACGCCAGAAAATATGAGTTAACTTTCATACGTCCGTACGGCGTTGGGCTGACATTTGATACATTTATCACGTACTATTCAGTAAAAGGGTAGGTAGGTAGGGTAGTTACGTGACCAGCGAGACGGCGCGCGGCGCGACCTCCACCAGAATTGGGAAAAGCACTCGTGATAGTACGTGACGAAGTTTTGCGTGCTTAAAATAACTTCCCTGTATCAGTAGGTGGACAGTAAATTAAGGGTCTTCAGAAGGAGACGGGTTAATTAATGGTTTTAGACGTGGTGGTGTTTTTTAAAGTACTTAGTTTTGAACGCCCACATGAGCCAAGCGTTATTTATTCGACAAGGAATAGGTGTGAAGTCATGTTATGTTATTTTAGAAAACCAGTTATCAAAATCAGATTCGTTTTTAAATCAAACATCGTAAAAATTAAAATGCCATAATCAGGAAAGCCGGTGGTCTCGAGAGCACCATGCACTAACTACCCAATTTTTGATCCCAAACTCGTAGTTTACGACAGTGACCGTTGTTGTGTCATTAGTAGCTTTTTATTTACTGGGAATAATCAAACGGTAAACTAAAAAAAAGTACCGCACTCTCACAGAATACGGCGGCATAACCTTGAAGAAACATTGTGTTACTAGTACCATTGGGTTTGAGTTGCTACATTCTAGCACAAAAAAATAAAAGGTCAAGCTACTGCAATTCAGTAGTCAATGAAAAATTATTTTAACGAATTTATATAATCTTTTTTATTCACTTTATTGAATAAGAAGGATTATATAAATTCGTAACAAAAAAACCTCAGCATTTTTATTTTAGTACTGGCAATTTACAATGATTTGTCATTTGTCTGTTTGTCATTAAATTTTGTAGCTTGGCAACATTGAGAGGTTCTTCCAGAATCAAAAAGTGTGACGGGCGATTATTTTATGAATTTTGTGTTAAATTTCTATTAAAAATGTCGACAATCGCTCAAGCTTTATCCGTCGCAGGGACCAGATCATCAGGGGCGTCAGTCAGAAGTCAAAATGGTAATGTTCATATGATAATTCATGCTTATTCACATGAGGTTTTTGTACTCCGGTAGATCACATGCATCGCGACTTATGGTTACATTTTTGTAAATATCTCGAAAAAGAAATGAAAATGTGACGAAAACTGTATTTGAAATGCTTTTTAGCCATAGAAACTTCAATTTCAGCGGAAGTTTGTCTACTTTAGCAATATTTTTGTTGCACTAAAATAACCTATGCATTAATGAGTGGGAGACAATGAAAATTCTGATGATTTTGAAATGATTCACAGTAATGGCAGCAGCAGCCATAGCCAACATAGTGAAGAGTTCACTGGGGCCTGTGGGACTTGATAAAATGTTGGTTGATGACATTGGGGATGTTACAGTCACAAACGATGGTGCCACCATTCTCAAGTAAGTTCTATAACTATTTTCAAAAACGCTTCACCTATTGGACGTGCTAAGGATGATTACTGAAAATGTTCATACCCTTTAAAAACACCAGTAAAAAAGAAAAATTTCCAAACTGATATTTTCACATAAATACAAATTTCTCGGTTCCATCCCCTCTTTACAGGTAAATCCCCAAGTTAATGTCAAATGTTTTTAGGATGTTGGAGGTGGAGCACCCTGCTGCTAAAGTATTGGTAGAATTGGCGCACCTACAAGATGAGGAGGTTGGAGATGGCACCACATCAGTTGTTATCATCGCTGCTGAACTTTTGAAGGTAACGTGGCCCTATAAAGGGTGTAAATAGACCCTTAACATAGCCGAAAGGCTCTCGCCGTCTTTGTTCTAGACCATACCTGGGAACCTTCTAGTTACGGAGATATTGGGAGTCAAAGTTCCAACTTTTTCACAAGTTTTTTTTTAAATACATGTTTTTAATGTAAGATTTTCAGTTTACACACCTCCACAACCCCTACTAACAATCCATACTATACAATATACATATATCCGTACTATTCAATCCATCAGCACAATGCTTTGAGTGCTTTCCATCGAGTCCTACCGTAAAATGTGATTTTTCACCCCAAAAAAAAAAAGGTCGATTCCCAACAATAATTTTTGCGTAAAGTTACTAGTTTGATGTACAGAATGCTTGGTTGACGGCTGTGTGAAGGGTCTGGTTACACTCTGTATGTTACCCTGACAACATGTAAACGCCTAAAAATCAATTTTATTCAAAACTGTAGTAAAATGATCTTTAAATGAGAATTGTCTTGCTATTTTAATCAAATTGTGTTTTAGAGCAATAGAAATGTTTCAAGTAATAAATGTCTGTTATATTTTTTTCTTTTAGAATGCAGATGAGCTAGTGAAGAACAAGATCCACCCTACAAGTATTATCTCTGGTTACCGTCTAGCGTGCAAAGAGGCTGTCAAGTATGTGCAGGACAACCTCACAGTCACTGTGGAGTCTCTCGGCAGAGCATCCATTGTCAACGCCGCCAAGACTACCATGTCATCCAAACTTATTGGAGCGTATCCTTTCAAAAAGATATTTATTATTGTTGATAAGATTTTGTGATTTTTAACGGCCCCTATATAGCCCCTAATAATGTGTAGAATCCCTGATGGGTAAGATAGATGTCAGGTGCATGCATTGCAAATTCAAATTCTTTATTGACATAATAGGTTACAGAAACTTTCTAGGTGTACCTGTAAGTGGTAGGTAAGTAGCAGGAAGCGGTTTCATTATGTTCCTATTCAATTAAAATGATTATAAGAAACTATCAACTGTAGAAGAACAAAGTTACTCTTTGTTCTAGCAGTTCAAATGAATCTACTATGTCATTACAACATTACTGAATGATTCATCAATGTAATTGACTGATACTGATGATTATAAAATGCATAATCATGATGTGACTGTCCTATTTTATAAACAATAATATAACCTTAACATCAACCACAGTGATGCAGATTTCTTCTCTGAGATGGTAGTAGATGCTGTACAGGCTATCAAAGTGACAGACTACAAAGGAAATGCGCAATACCCTATTAAGGCTGTCAACATCTTGAAGGCCCATGGTCGTAGTGCCAGGGAGAGTGTGTTGGTGAAGGGTTATGCCCTCAACTGCACCGTGGCTTCCCAAGCCATGCCCAAGAAGATCCTGAACGCGAAGATTGCGTGTCTCGATTTCTCGCTACAGAAGACTAAGATGAAGCTTGGTGTTCAGGTAAACAAGAATATTTTCTTTTAGTGAAACTACTAAAACTAACTCTTTTATACTCAAAATATGGAAATAGCAACACACATGTAGAATCTTCTGGATGCTGCTAATCCCATCAAATATTTAAGCAACAAGTCAATAAACAACAACAAGAACATATATTTATTTCCAGACAACTTTGGCCCATAGATATACAGACTAACATACATATGATAAAATACAAACTGTGATCGTAAAAAATACCTTAAAACTATGTTAAGTAACAAATAAAAAAATAAAAGTTAATAAAGCTAGGGAAACTATCCTTTTTTACAAAGATTTACTAGTTGATACTAAATGCTGATTATCAATTCCAGGTCTTGGTAAGCGACCCCGAAAAGCTAGAAGCCATTCGCGCCCGTGAATTGGACATCACCAAGGAGCGTCTCCAAAAGATTCTGTCTACCGGCGTCAACGTCATCCTATGCTCAGGCGGTATCGACGACCTGTGTCTGAAGTACTTCGTCGAAAACGGAGCTATGGGTGTGCGACGATGCAAGAAAGCAGACCTGAAGAGGATTGCCAAGGCTACCGGAGCAGCATTCTTGACTTCTCTGACTAACATGGAGGGAGAAGAAGTTTTTGAACCCAGCATGATCGGAGAGGCAGCTGAAGTTGTACAAGAACAGATTTGTGATGACCAGCTCATTCTTATCAAGGGGTGAGTTTTTTTTTGTAATTTACGTAATTTTTCAGACCCAACTGTTTTGAATCTTTTTATTTTTTTGACTGAAACAAATAAACCGCGCTTTTGGAGCACACCTGCAGTCGAAAATTCATTAGCTAGTAGACAAATATCTCCTTATGTAATAATCCTTATCACCCACAGCCCAGTAGCCCGCACCGCGGCTTCAATAATCCTGCGCGGTCCCACCGACGCGTACTGTGATGAGATGGAACGCTCCGCTCACGACGCGCTGTGTGCCGTGCGACGAGTACTGGAGTCTGGTCGCCTCGCGCCCGGTGGTGGCGCCGTGGAGGCTGCGCTGTCGATATATTTGGAGAACTTCGCTACTACACTGGTAATTAGTTTTAGATATCATAAGATTAGCTTTTCCCGCGGTTTCGTCCTCCTGATGGTCGGAAATTATCGCGCGGGAACTTACTACTGAAATAAAAAGTATTGTGTCAGCCACGGCATGGTCTATCTGTATGCCGAATGGCGACCAAATCTGTTCAGATGCGAATATGGATACTTATCTAGTACAAGGCGTGCTGGGCAGAAGGATGATAATCTTATCTTGTAGGTAATCTTATCTCTCATTATATCTCATCTTATTCACCACCTACACTTGCGTCATGTTACAGAGTTCTCGCGAGCAGCTGGCTATCGCCGCATTCGCACAGTCACTGCTGATCATCCCAAAGACGCTGGCCGTCAATGCCGCGCGGGACGCCACTGATCTAGTCGCCAAGCTCCGAGCTTACCACAACTCATCACAGACCAAGGTAATGCTCCTGATTTTCCGCCTGCTGATTATCTGCTGCATCTTCTGCTTGTGTATTTTATATCCAAACCTAGATCTATGTTTTATAGAATTAATCTTTTTAGTGTTGTAGACATCTGCCTCAAAATTTCTTCTTTTTTCTCAGGTTGAACACGCGAACTTGAAGTGGGTAGGTCTAGACCTGACAGAAGGCGTCTTACGCGATAACTTAGCAGCCGGAGTCCTGGAGCCGGCCATTTCCAAGGTGAAGTCTCTCAAGTTCGCCACAGAAGCCGCCATCACCATCCTCCGCATTGACGACATGATCAAGCTGGACCCAGAGCAGAAGGGCAAGAGTTATGAGGACGCCTGCCACGCCGGAGAACTATAATAAACTTATAATATACGCTGCTCTTGCGACTAACGTAACATTTACAAACAAATTCCTGTATCATGATGTTATGTTAGGTGTAAGCTCTAAGGCGATCTCAGTACTGCACTCGACTGAATTTTAATACACTAAAACATGGCATCACGTTTGGGGCCGGTCTGTGTGCGTACCCGCCTTCAGCCGCTAAATTCCCGTCTTGTGTAACATTAGCACTGCCTTTAACCGATATCACTGGTGTTGATCCATCGTGGTGCTAATTATATTGTTCGAATTTGCAGTTAAAATCACAAAAAGATATTTTTATTATATTAATATTACAATTACAACTAGCTAAAACGTGCTGAGATCAATAGTATAGAATGCTTGAGGTGCCTGTATGTCTCGATGTACTATTGTTTTGTATGTCTATGAACATGTAGACACTTCACAAAAGTAAACACAATATCTCCAATGCCTTTATTATTCAATCGTTTTACTTGTAAGCTATAAAATAGTATTATGTTAATTTGTATATGCATCTTCACTGCAAATAATTATAGCCGGGAGCTATTTTGATTTGACGCTTCGCTGTGTCAATTTTCGTCAAGGCATTTTGGTTTAATGGGTCAGTGAAAAGTAACCAAAGCTTGGTTGTATAAGTATTCCTTTAGAGAAGTGATCCTCGTATTGTAAGTCAGTTGAGACATATATATGGTCAGGTAAATAATTTGTCATCTGTGTCTGTGCAGGGTTATCCACCGTCACAATATTTTGCATCAATGGAAGATTAATTTATTTTAAGAAACCGTCTTTGCTTTTAACATTTAATGCTAGTTTATTTGCTAGGGCGTGTCGTGCGTCACACTGATAATAAAATTTTAATACTAATGTTTTGTATTATTTCTATTACTCCTGACTAACATTAAAGGGTTTAATCACATCCATTCACCACACGTATCAGCACATTCAGCACGGAATACCATTTTTACATGCTCTTTCCTTTTCGGTCGCTCAGAACCGTCATTTTCTAGAATGAGAAACAAAGTGTGCGATGTCACTACACCATAACGATGTGGTTAAACCTTATTAAGGGCCAGTTCAGACAAAACTGAAAAATCCTGAAAAACATCGTAATAGAAAATACGGCGGATACAACCCAGACCTTATCTTTGCCAGCTCATCTATTAGCTCACAGTGCTCTAAAAGCGTATGTTCACCTATTCCTCGCACTCAGCACAGACCTATAATGTGCTGCATCAAACCCGTAGTCCAGCCTGTCAGTTTCCCCTTCAAGCGCCGATTTAACTACACCAAGGCCGACTGGGAGTCCTTCGCGCGTTCGATTGACGACGCCCTTTTGAATGTCTTGCCAACCCCACTAAACTACGACAAATTTGTTAAGATCGTGTCCACTATTTCCCGAAGACACATCCCAAGGGGTTGCAGGACTTCCTACATTCCAGGGCTGTCGACAGACACCTGTGAACTACTGACCCGCTATGAGTCATTGTTTCAGACCGAACCTTTCTCGGAGGAAACTACACTAGCTGGAGAAATGCTGCTATCGAAATTAGGTGAAAACAGGCAGGAGAGGTGGATCAAAACTGTAACTAGTATCAATTTGACTCATAATAGTAAAAAAGCTTGGAGCACTATTAGAAAGCTGACTAGTGAGTCCCCTCATCCTTCACCACCAAGCCAAGTTACCGCTAACCAGGTAGCTCACCAACTGCTTGCAAATGGCAAACCAACTCGCCGTCCCAGTAAGGTCCCGAAGTCACAAAACCTCGACGGCGCTTGCGACGATATTAGTAAACCGTTCAATCTTATTGATATCGTGTCGTAGCGATTAGGGGCCTTAAGTGCGGTAAAGCCTCCGGAATGGACGACATCTCAGTTGAGCAGATAAAACAACTTAGCCCAGTTGCTGTGTCGTGGTTGCTGCAACTATTCAATAATTGTCTGGAATCAGCTTCAATACCCCGTCTCTGAAGAAAGTCTAAGGTCATAGCAATACCCAAGCCAGGTAAAGCAGCAGACGACCCAAAAAACTTCCGTCCAATCTCTCTACTGTGCCATACATACAAGCTTTTCGAGAGACTGCTGCTGAACCGCTTTACGAGCGTGATTGACCCGAAATTAATCCCAGAGCAAGCTGGTATCAGACCCGTCAAGTCTTGCAGTAAGCAGACCCTCAAACTCGTTCAACACATTGAAGATGGTTTCGAGGAAGGAATGGTCACAGGCGCTGTGTTCGTGGACCTTTCAGCTGCCTACAATACAGTCAACCTCAAGCGGCTGTTGTGGAAGGTAGAGACCTTGATCAGCGATCAAAAGTTTGTTCGAATACTCCGGGAACTTCTCCACAACCGCCGTTTCCAGGTCCACCTTCTCTCAGATAAAAGTCGCTGGAGGGCACAAAAGAACGGTCTGCCCCAAGGTAGTGTCTTGGCACCGCTTCTATTTAATATATACACCAACGACCAACCATCAAGTTGGAACACGTCCCGCTTCCTCTACGCAGACGACCTTGCCCTCACCTCCCAAGCCATCACCTTTGAGGAGGTCGAGGTCCGCCTGTCAGATGCTCTTGGTGAATTAGCCACATACTACCTCGCTAATTCACTCAAACCCAATCCGAGCAAAACGCAGTCTTGCATTTTTCACCTTCGAAACAGAGGCAAGGCGGAGACTTAACATCATTTGGGATGGGGTGTCTATCGAGCACAGTAACTTTATAAAGTATCTTGGGGTTTCTCTGGACAGATCACTGACTCTCAGCAAAAACTGCCATACCATCAAGCAGAAGGTGCACACTCGCAACATTCTTTTACGGCGACTAGTCTCTTCGAAGTGGGGTGCTTCGCCCCACGTCTTGCGGACTACTGCGCTGGCGCTATCTTTTTCAGCTGGTGAATTTGCATGCCCCGTGTGGAGCCGTTCAGCCCACGCAAAGTTAATGGATACAGCTCTGAATGAAACGTGCCGGATCATCACTGGTTGCCTTAAACCGACCCCGGTACAGATGCTGTACCCACTGGCAGGAATAGCGCCACCAGAAGTTCGCAGAACAGTGGCGAGCTCTAGCGAAAGAGCCAAAATGATTTCAGACACACGGCACCCTTTACATCTAAACACCCTCGTGTCGCAAAGGCTGAAAAGCCAAAACAGCTTTCTGAAGTGTGTCGCTCCACTCACTGGCGAGCGGTCTACGGAAAGACTAAAGCTGTGGCGAGGTAGTGCATCCTTACCTAACCCATTCGTTCCACCTGCTGAAAATCTCCCACCTGGACATGAGTGGCCATGGCTGACCTGGAAGTCTTTAAATAGACTCCGGACTCAGGTTGGTCGCAGCAAGGAAAACCTGCTCAGGTGGAGATTCATTAATGACTCTGCCCTGCAGTGTAAATGTGGTGCTGTTCTACAAACGATGGGGCACTTAATATCGTGTCCTGCGTGTCCTGTTGTTTGTTCACTACAGGAACTACCGACGCTACCGAAAGCGCCAAACTAGTAGCTCAGTTTTGGGCTGATACAATTTAAATTGCCATCGACACGCTAAGAAGAAGATATAAAATTGTATGAATATCGACGCGGACATCGAGCGTAGCGTAGCGTGTTTATGCTTTTGGTGTGAAATGCGACCAGAAGGGCTCGAGCTTGCGCGAGGATTTTTCCGTTCTGTCTAAACTAAACATAATTGTCAACAAGAACCTGTCTCAGTTTTCGGTCTGACCATTGATTTTGAAGTTCTCGTGACCGTCATACCCGTTTTCTTCTGGTTTTTAACTAAATAATTACCAAATCAAACAAAATATTCTGAAATTAAACGAGACTACGAATTTCATGAAACTGCCCAATGCATAGAATTCTAAGATACTTAAAGATAAAAGTAAAATAATATTTAACTTTTTAAGCGCTTGGCTAAATATCAATTGCCGTGCCCCTAGCGCGCGGCTACAAATCGATAAAATAATACCTACAATAAATAAGGAGGACCACGCAGTTAATAGGACGAAAATAGAACGAAAAAATCATGCATGTTCTCTGTCGCAGAAATACGACACAAGCGGTAGGGACACGGAACTATTTGTCGCATATATGCGACACAAGCGATCAAAAGGTTAATCACCAAGTGCCCCAGACTGGCTGATACTGCTGTCGAAACCTACCCACATCAATTTTATAACCGTTTTTGTTTTTGTAATTGGCTCTATAAAAAGTGGCTAACCAAGATGTTCTTCTTAAAATGCTAGGGTCAAATAAAGCTTATAGCAGTTAGTAAATCCAGTCCTAGTATCGGGGTTCAGTCTAGCCACCCCAATGTACCAATCCATAGTCACTCTAATTATGTAACAGTTAGTGGATACGACAAAACATTGTCTCCTCCTGAAAGTCAATGTTACAAAATATAAATCTCATAAAAATATTAAAATAGTACAGACAGTGCACATAAAGCTACCCGAAACTGTTAATTTTCCCAATCAACCTTGAACCTAATGCTGCAACTTTATCGCTAGATAAAGTTGAAAATTTTACAGATTGGTAGTAGCTTGATGTGCTGGTGTCTGTACCTACCATATACATGAATATAATAAAATTTCAAAAATCTGATTTGAATTATTTTGCTTGGAACGGAATAAAAATAGAGCGAATCTGTAGAAAATGCTTTCTAGAGTAGCATTATGCATCATGTTCTCTACCTTTGTCTGTATTTATTGAAAAACCTATTGCTATCTTGCTCTGATAACATTCCGTTTGTTCCAGGTTCCTCGGTGACAAAAGCTCAATATTTTCACCTCCAATTTGAACTGATAAGACTACAATAAAATGTAATTGTGTTTTTATTCATTGTAAATAACAACCAGATAACAATAGATTATGCGTATCACCCAGTGCTGTTAATGAAATACAGTTAAAGTTGCTTTTAATCGTAATTTACTGCCAAAGAAAACATGTTGCTGAGAAAAATAACAGCACCGATTTTTTATAATATAAGTAAAAATATTTGTCGCGCTCTCTCTTCGGCGGCAGTTCCTAAGGTAATTTTTAATTTTTATACAAATTTTCAGTTAGGTAACTAGTAGTTTCTGTCATACATTTTGTGTGGTGAGCTATGGTGCTTGATTGTTATAATATTAATGTTTACATGTTGGTATTGAGTCTTGATACTGTCTTTTATTTAGCTATTCCTTGAATTGGAATACGTCTGTCTATCGTAATTATTGTTATGAAGGTTAACACTTGGTCTTTTATTAGTGTCAAAGTACTCATTTTTTTAATTCTATTTGTATAATGTTGCAGGAAGAGAAAATAAAAGTCAGAAACTATGATATAAACTATGTTAAAGTTGGTAATGGAGACCACCATGCCCTATTCTTGACTGGTGCCTTAGGCACATGGACTGAAGGAAAACCTCAAGTAGAGGGATTCAACCGGGAGAAATTCACTTTAGTAGCTTGGGATCCCCCAGGCTATGGCAAGAGCAGACCACCAGATAAGGAGTTTACTACAGATTTCTATGAAAAAGATGCAGACATGGCTTATGAGTTCATGAAGGTAGATTTAATAAAATTAGTTTCTGAAATGGTTATATCAGTCAGACAAATTATTCAATATATTTATTTCATATATATTTGAGATATTGACAATGTCTACAAAAACTGATCTAATATCTGAGCAGCAACAGCAGAGGGATGATGATGGATGCAGGCTGACAGGAACCAGTCATAGTTTACAAAATTGAGTGTCTTTTATAATATCCTCAATAATTTATTTTCTAGGCTTTGAAAATACCCAAGTACTCTTTATTGGGATACAGTGATGGTGGAATCACAAGTTTGATCCACGCTGCCAAGTATCCAGATGCAGTCAACAAATTAGTGGTATGGGGAACAAACTCTTTTATCTTGCCAAATGAACTGGAAATGTATAAGAGTAAGTTCCCTTTCCTTAAAAAAATTAGTTTGTTTTTTTTTTCAACATCGCATTTGCCAAGACTGTATGTTGGGCCATACTAAGCTCTACTGATATAGACTAGAAATTAGTGTTGCATTACTTAAATCCTTCATTTTGTTTATTTACAGAAATTAGAGATGTAAATTTATGGTCGAAAAGGATGAGGGAGCCTGCAATTGAGATCTATGGAGAACAACTATTTGCCAGGTACTGGGCTGCCTGGGTAGATGGAATGGAAGCACTTTTCAAAACTAAGGATGGCAACATCTGTTCAGAGCTTCTAAAAAATATCAAAAGCCCTACATACATTCTGTATGGGCAAAAGGATCCTTTAGTGGATAGTGTTCATGCCTCCCATTTACACACTCATATTGGTGGTTCAAGGTAAGCCTAAACAGAGCTTTCATCTCTCTTTTTCATTCTGAAAATCCCTTTAAGATTTTTTTATATTTTTTTTCCTTTTCTTCCAGGATACATCTGTATCCAGAAGGCAAACATAACCTTCATTTAAAGTATGCTGAAGATTTCAACCAAAGGGTGCAAGAGTTTTTATTGAAGCCTTAAAAAACATAGAATATTTCTGTGGTCCTGCAATGTAAATTGACCCCTATGCATATTGTTACGAACTTTACAATGTGGTAATTTATGTTACTAAATCAAAATACTCATTTTATATTTTTTGAGTATGACTCATTTCAGAATAAAACTGATTTTACCAGGCAGTGCAAGATATAGTGTGTTTTTCTTAATAACCACGAGCAACCAGTTATAGCATAACATTACTGTATCTCATAAAAAAAATATAGTTTTTGAAGATCTTTATTGACAGCAATTGTCTCAAGAAAATATTTGATTTCTTTTACATAACTTGGAAAACTAAAGTTAGTATGTTTAGCAACAATGTCTCTGTCTTTGTCTCTCTCATGTGATGCAGTATGCAGCTATCCTGCTGTCATTTTGATCTGTCGTTATCATTCTAATCATTATGTTCCGTAATAATTGGTGATAAAGTTCGATTTACACATCTGCTACTAACACTGATAGACAGAGTGCATTACCTACTGCATGATAATCAATTTTTATAAAAAAATAACTAACAGCTATCAGTAGATAAATAACAGTGTCGTATAGAATTCACGCGGTTATGAAACATATAAAACTCTGCGATAAAACTTGGCTTGTTATCATAATTTACTAGTAAATAAACCATGTTGTTAAGAAAAATAACTTCACCAATAACTAATTTTAGTAAAAACGTTTGTCGCGCTGTTTCTACGGCGGTGGTTCCTAAGGTAAAACTCATATATTATTTTTACCATTATAATTAAAATCAGTTATTTAGTTCATAGGTAGGTAGGTAGGTACTTACAGTACCTACTTATCTTTTTTTTATGTGCAGTGTTTATAAATTCCTTGTAAGTTATATAATACACTGAGCATCCGGTAGTCTAATATTTTATTCATGATTTTAACCCTTGCTTGATCTTATGCCAGAATGGGACCTTTAGTGAACTTTGTTTTTCATATAAAAATATATAGTTACACTTTCAGGAAGAGAAAATAAAAATCAATGACTATAATATTAACTATGTAAAAGTTGGTGATGGACCCCACCATATCTTGTTCTTGCTTGGTGCTTTGGGCACAATATGGACAGAAGCAAAACCTCAAGTAGAACAGTTCAACCGTGAAAAGTTCACTCTGGTAGTTTGGGATCCCCCAGGCTATGGCAAGAGCAGACCACCAGAAAAAAAGTTTACTACTGACTTCTATGAAAGGGATGCAGACACTGCTTATGAGTTAATGAAGGTAGATTTATTAAGTATTTAATCTTTGATTTTTTGCATCTATCAGAAATGGTGCTGCCAATAATTAAGTCTAATATCATTTGTTTATTTAAAAGGCCTTGAAAATTCCGAAGTACTCTGTTTTGGGATTTAGTGATGGTGGCTCCACAAGTCTGATCCATGCTGCTAAGTACCAAGATGCTGTCAAGAAGCTAGTAGTTGTGAGCGCCAACGCTTTCATCTTGCCCAGTGAACTGGAGTTAATGTATAAGAGTAAGTTTTCTTTCTGTACTCAAGTAAAGCTGGTGAAAATAGTATGAATTAGGCAATGCAAATCTAGAAATGCTTCTATCTTGCATTTTACTAGGATTTATTTCATTACAGAAGTAAAGGATATAAAAACTTGGTCAAAAAGAATGAGGGAACCTCTCGTTGAGGTATATGGAGAAGAACTATTATCGAAATACTGGGCTGAATGGGTAGATGGTCAAGAAGCCTTGGTCAAAATGAAGAATGGCAACATCTGTGCTCATCTTCTTAAAGATATTATATGCCCTACATATATAATGTATGGTCAGAAGGATCGTATGGTGGACTGTAGTCATATTTCCTATTTACACACTCACATTGATGGTTCAAGGTAACTGACAAACAATTTTTTATACTTTGCATCTTTCTGTAATAATGTCAATGAAATATGAGGAAGGTTTTTATAAAATATGTATATCATTAACACTAGAAACGGGATATTTACCATATTGTGTTGTCCAAGGAAGGGCGCGTTCCCACTATGTCGTGGCGATAAATTCTCGTGTCGTTTAAAACGTCGTGGCTTTTGTATTGAAATTGAGGTGTTCACATATAGGACGACACGATTAACTGTCATCCACGACTTTTGCCAACGATAAATTAATCGTCACGACAGAGTGGGAACGCGCCCGAACTCAAAACAAACAGTAAACATGGTAAATATCCCTTTTCTAGTGTCAATGATAATGTTAGTGACCATGAGTTTAAAATATGTTTGTTTTCATCTTCCAGGATACATCTGTACCCAGAAGGCACACATCATATTCATTTGAAGTATGCTGAAGATTTTAACCACAGAGTGCAAAACTTTTTATTAGAGCCATAAAAAGATTTTTTCATACATAGATAGGCGGTATTCTTGGCATATGGTGCTACATTTGTATACAAGGATTTGAAAGAAAATATTAAACAAAAATTCCCATATTTTATTTTCATTCACTTATAAGCATGATTCATTTCAGAATAAAACAATTTACATTCAATAACACATAATTTAAAATTGAACTGACTCATATTTTACTGTACAAGTGAAAAAATGGCGTGTTTCTTATAACGACCACAAACAAGTAGTTTGTTATTGTATGGCGGCTAAAACGCCTTTTGTTCTCATTACTTTATGTTATTTACTTTGCGACTATATTGGATATTGTTAGTTAAATGGTAGTTACAAAATCTTGCATCTTTTAAACACAAAAATTCGACTCGAAAATGTGCTCAACTAAAATAAAAATCGAAGTAAAACTTCAACGACAGCAAATTAAGTATGTATCGACTTTTGTTTTGTTAATAAATATGTATTGCACTCGGTACATACGTCGAGTTATAAAACTTTATCTACTATGTTGTAGCATACAATCGATCGACCCTTTAATATACACTTGTAAAATGTTAATATTGAAATTCTAAGGCACACATTATGAGCTAGTGTCCTGTAGACAACATGGAAGCACAGTATGTTTTACTAGTTATGCCAATGTTTGTATGACGTTAATGAATCGTAAGTAAACGTTTTACACGTATATAAACAAACACACATAAGCGACCTACCTCGATAAATACATAAGAAAATATAGTGACAATCATTCGCTAATTCCAGGAAGCTTGTTCTTATCTCATAAATAATTTCTCTAGTTACAAAAAATAGTATACACTGAATGGACATTAGATATCGCGACGTGGGCGCGTCCCTCCGCGCCCGCCACCGCTACAGCACCATAGTTAGGCTATGCACTACTGTGATCCATCCGTTACATATATTACAGTGAAATAAGATTACTCTTACAAATACATAACGATACAATATTACAACATTATCACCGGGATTATTAACAATACGGCTTTTTAATTAATTTTAAATACGTTATATTCGTTACGTTTACAAAAACTAATGTTTTAATAGAGAGAGTCAAAGGCACACACTTTGTAAAAAAATCCTACAAGTTAGTCTCAGTGTCTCTTTTATCACTGTCAGTGTCGTTCTATACGTACACGGGTCCCTGGTTGTCGTTGTCGTCGAGGTTTATTTTGTTCGTGTAGCCGTCGTCGAAGAACCTCCGGAACGTGAACTCGAAGAAGCCGTGGAACGTCTTGCCGTTGTCGAGCAGCTCGCTGTCCGACTTGTTGGAGTCGGAACTGCCCGAGTTGCGCAACTTGTCGGGGTCCACCGGATCGAAGTTGGACGTGTCGGTGGCGTAGTCGATCCGGGGGATGTAGGGCGCCACCTGCCGCCGCAGGCCCTTGTCGAAGTCGATGCCGTGCAGGAACGGGTGGTTCTTCACCTCGTTAGCATCCTTGCCAAGCCTCGTCTCCTGACCAGAGCATAGCTGTAGGATTAGATCCTTGCTCTCGGGAGATAATTTGGCAGCTTCCGGAATATGAAGTGTGCTTTCCCAATTTATAACCTGTGAATGAAACAATTATTGGTAAAAATGATCAGTGAAATACTATATGACTGAAAGTGAAATAGCCAACCTTAAGTTGCGTTTCGGCGGGTGTGGAGGCTAGAAAGGGCGGCGATCCGACGAGCATCTCGTACAGTATCACTCCGACGGACCACCAGTCGCAAAGCTGCGTGTAGCCGGTGCGCGTCAGCACCTCGGGCGCGATGTAGTTGGGAGTGCCCACCAGCGAGTGCGCTAGGCAACGCTGGTGCTCCCGCTTGCGTCGCCTTTCTAGAGGCTTCAGCTGGTGACACCTACACTCGCCCATGGCGCCCCACTCACCGTCCACCGGATCCATTGAGTCTTGTCGTCCGTGATCTGAAAAAGTTATGAGAGTATAACTGAAGATGGCGAAATCAGAGATTCATCATTGTCAAGTTGCACTACTAATTTTACTTGAAGAAGGAGGTGCTCTCAGTAGCACACAGTATCAGTGTTTGATGTAGAATTTACGTTTTAATTTAATCAATCAAGTACAATTGATGAAAACTATACTCACCATTTCTCTGATAGTATTTCGAGTTATGCGTCCATCTGAATCCCGTACATAAACCGAAATCAGTCAACTTAATATGGCCATCACGATCTATTAGTATATTGTCGGGCTTGATGTCCCTGTGGATGAAGCCCATCTTATGGACGCTCTCCACAGCGCACGTCAGCTCCGCGATGTAGAACCTGGCGAGGCTCTCCTCGAAGATACCCAGCTTTATTAACAAAGACATCAGATCACCACCAGGTATGTAGTCCATCACAAAATATAAATTGTCTTTGTCTTGGAAGCTATAGTAAAGCTTGACAACCCACTCGTTGTCGGCCTCCGCTAAAATATCCCGCTCAGCCTTCACGTGCGCCACTTGGTTGCGCTTCAGTACGTCAGCCTTGCGAAGTGTCTTCATGGCATATAGATGACTAGTATCAATCTTCCTTACTAACGTCACTTCCCCAAAGGCACCGACACCTATCGGCTTGATCTTCGTGAACATAGACTTGTCCATTTTCGCTCTCTTTAGCCTAATGTAGTTGGATTCTTTCTGAGATAACATCTTCCTCATTTGACATTGTGCTTCCGCACTGAGACCTATTTTAGTCATTTCTTTCTCCAACTGCATTCGTCTAAAGGTTCGCTGTTTATACGACTTCAAAATGTTCTCGACATGCTGCTCCATGAAGAATTTAAAAGCTTGAGGCGAATAATTTCTGACTTTACAATCTCTTCGTTCGTCTTCTTTTTCTTTGCTTATATTCTTTCTCTCCGGTATAGGTGACTGATGCCTTATCTTTTCTACACCTTTAGGTCGGCGCTCAGATGAACCATTCGAACTTTTATCCGAACTAGATGCCGCAACACTGTCTTTTAGAAGATTGTTCGTGCAGTTTTGGTTCGGACACTTAACTTCTACCTGTGAAGCTTCACCCGTGTTGGAGAACTTCTTATGTAAAGGAGAGTGGTGGGAGTTGACAGTAGTGGTGTTGTCGTTTTGATTGCCATATGGCGGCGGTGGAATGGGATGCATTCCTCTCTGCACAGCTAGAGCTTGCATGGTGATCGCATAGCTTGGCGGTTCTGTGGTGGGGACGGTGGGAGTTGTCGCAGTCGGGATAACTGGCGGCGTGGACCCGGGCGAGGATGGCTTCGGGGCCAGCGGGTAGCTCGGCGGCGTCTGCGCCTGTTGCTTTTGCTGAATAGAACTAGCGTATGAAGGTGGAGGTGGCTGCGCGGCCGAGCTCGCGACAGGCGGGGGGGCAACAGGCGCTATGGCAGTCTGCAGGACCGGTTTCTGTACTTGTGTACTCTTCACGGACTGCATGATAATGGGAGGTTGCACCGCTTGTCTCGCAGTCCACGCCTGAATAGGCGTAGGGCGAGTCATCCCCGAGGACGATCCGGTCGATTGCGTTACCGTAATCGGACTTGGCGACCCGGCGGAGGTGCCTCCCGAGTAGATCCCCGACGACGGACTTTTCCTATAGTCCTGCGACTGCGTAGGACTCTGGCGATTCTGCATCGAGACCGAATACGACGGGGGAGGTGGCACGCCCGATAGAGGATACGGAGGCGGGAGTTCCGCGCCGCCGCCAGACGATTGATAAATGCTCAGGGCCTGGATCTGCTGCGTTAACTGCTGCTGCACTTGTGGACCGTTCTGCACTATCATGGGTTGGCGCGCAGGCGGCGTGGGCGCGCCGGCCGCTACGGGACTGGTGCCGCGCGCGGGCGGCAGCGGCGGCGCGGGCGACATGCGCTTCATGAGCTGCTGCACGGACGGCATCACGGGCGGCGTGGACGGACATCGCGGCGGAGGAGGGGGAGGCGGCTCCGAGAAACCGGACGGCGAGTACTGCCTGCTCAATTTCTCGTGAGGAAGGGGAGGTGCGTCTGACTGTCGCGGACTATCAGACCGAGAGCTGCCTGCACCAGAATCGAGTGCAGGACTACCTCTATGGAGGTTAATTTCACGCTCTAGACTAGGTTTTCTTATAAGCTTGGAGTTTAGGGCATTTAAATTACTTGACTTGAGGACTCCATTGATAGATTCCTGTTGCTTTGACAGGTAATCTAATGCTGCATCAAATCGGCCTCCAGCATATTTTAATGCTCTTACAGCTGGATCCTGTAAAGATAAAATTATTACTAAAAATTATACCTATTCTAGGAAAAACAGATTAATGATTAGCAAACATGTAAGTAGTAACTTAAATTGAAATTCTAAAAATTATACTTAATCTCTTTCTACTTAAACTCTTAACCCACTTATATTTTCATCATCCGCAAAATGAACCCAGGCCAATGAGTGATTCTCAATTGTAAATTGTAAAATCAAAATGTTCTTAGTAATCTATACAGGGCTTGCACAAAAACATTTTGTCATAATAATCATAATCTGCCTAGTGTTTTCCCAAATATGTAAGGGATGGCTCCCAGTTTAATTGGATGCAGCTGAACACCAGAATTTTACATGGAGCAACTGCTTATCTGACCTCCACAACCCAGTTACTGGATAGTATGACCTGACCAGCCCTTAATAAGACTAGTTGTCATTGTAACAGTGCTAGCTATCATAATTGTAAGCATCATTAAAGAACATAAACTTATATCATCATCATCATCTGTCTAGCTTTTTCCCAACTATGTTGGAGTTGGCTTCCAGTCGAACCAGATGCAGCTGAATACCAATATTTTACATGGCAACTGATCTGACCTCCACAACCCTAACTGGGTAATGGGTAATACAATACCCGTTAGCAAGACTGGTTGTCAGACTTTCGGGCTACTGATTACCTGTAACAACTGTCAAAGATCTACAAATGACAGCCAGGACCAATGGCTTAATGTGATTGAACTTCAACTTATATAACTTCAATAAGTTTTGTAGAAATTCCATTATTATTTGTTGTGTCTTTTATTATTTTGTTCTATAATGTGGGTAAAGAAAATACATTTATTTGGCACATGTAACATTGACAGTTGGTATGTCTTTCTTCTTTGGATAATATCAATATTGCATGGTAAATTCCCATTTTGGTTGCAGTATCATTTCACTGGTACTTGAAATATGTGAAGGGAATTTAGTTGTTCGCTTAAAGAGGACTCTGATATTGGAACATTCGCTAACCATACTGTTATTGTTGAAAAATTCTATAATATTGCAATTTTCATTACTAACCAAAAATAAAGAGCTGTGTGAATCGCAACAGAACTCAAATAAATTTATTATTATTTCGTAAAATCCATCAGCCATATGTTGTAGGATAGTGGAAGCAAAAAATATTGTCATATTTTCAACATGTTGCCTATTGATATCTACTCTGCTATAAGCGCTAAGCTAGCATTATAATACCATTAAACGTAAAGCAGAGGTTTCGAGAGTACACTTTTATTTATTTAAACTTCATGTACAAGTGTGGTACATAGGCGGACTTAATGCCACAAGGCATTCTCTACCACTCAACCTTTGGGTCAATAGGATAGAACATTGGGACTTTTCTATTTGCCTAGCCACACATAAAAACATTTACAGCCTTAATATTCAAATATTAAGTGTTTCAGTAATCAATAATACCAGTACTTACCTCATCAAATCCCAAAGCAATCAGTTGATTTAAGGTCTGCGGTAGGGCAGTTAAATCTTTATCAAGACCATTTCCTGAAGATGAGCTGAAGCCAGAGCTAACACCGGAGCTGACGGTGCTGGCTGCTGACGAGCCGGGGGGCTCTGAGTTGCCATTGTTAGCAAATGGTAATAGTGAGTTGCGGATCTGGGCTAGCGCCTTTTGATGATAGCCGGAGCGAGCGGCCGCCTGGCGGGGCGCCGGCGGGTTCATGGCGCCCGCGCCCGCGCCCGTGCGCCTCACCTCTCACCCGACCCCTCCCATCACACGAGCACACACCACCTTCTGATCACACTCATGTTCACTGCTCACGATTGCATTTATTATACACCAAAATATTGTCTTTCAACTTGTAGTCCAGATGTGTTCAAATTCGTTTGTTTAGCTTCTTTTCAATTACTGGTTTTTGTCAACATAATATGAACATCCAATGCGTTGAGAACTTGTGCTATGGACTGAAACAAAAACAATATTACTTGTAGCACAATAAATAAACACTTGTATAGTTCTTATAAGTTGTTATCACATACAAAACTGAACTCTTACCGGATTGTTATGTGCCATTTGACATGGACAAAATTTTATCAACATGAATAACAATCCCTTACAAATACACTAGATTTCTTAACAAAAAATTACGTGTGGTATGAATAAAATGTAACAAAATAACATTGTGAATTAATATTCCTCCAGTCAAAGCTGTTGGTTCATTACAAGCCAAAAGAATGTTCAACACGAATCAATCATGACATAGTACTGTGGAATGCCAAAATTAGAGTCAGCTTTGTTTCTTATGTTTAGCTCATTACAGATACTAATTTGAAATATATAATAGAATAAGAATTTACCAGGATATTTTTCACTTTTTGAAAATCTGATTCGGAATCACAAACGTCATAATCTCATAAAATAAAAATTCTATCGGAGAGCTCTCACATTACCGATGACATCTTTCTCGTACACCACAAATTATGATAACAATGTCAATGTTCATATCCGAACTAAACAACTGAGAATTTGCATACACTTTTCCATAAATGTAATAATATCCAATGAATTACGAAAACAAAGAACTCTGAAACACAGACATGCAAGTTGGCAAACCATACAAAGCGACCATTTTGAAGAATTACCACATTCTTTTGTATGTTCATAAAAGCTACGGCATAGTGACGTTTGTCGATGCTCTGTATTTTATTGTGATTATAACTTAATTCCTTAAAATTAATTTAATTCATATTCAAATATTGTCTATTGTTTAATTTAACTCAGTTAAAGTTTTTAAACTAATTTAGTATACAAGTAAAATTGCTTTTCACTAAATGAAATAAAATCATTTGAAATTGTAACCGTGACATGAATGGGTACCTTTATTAAAAAGTCGTCATTGAATAGTCAACTTCTTCTTAGTATAGTCTATGGAGTTATCACAGAGAGTGAATGGAATAGTGTTGAACATATCGATTTCATGATAAAATTATCTGTGGACTGTGGAGAAAAAAAATCAATCAATCCATTTGATTTGTTGTGTGAAGTAGTGATTGGTGTTCGTGTTTCGTAGTTTTATAATAATTTACATCAATTTCTTCAATGAACACATTTTATACTCTAGTAAACTATAAAAACCTTGAATATTAATATTATTTGTAGTGATATCTTTCAAAATGCTGAGAAGACTTGTGTTGTGTTATTTTCTATTTTTACCCTACTTTGTTGCACTTGAAGAAAGCTCAGTGTATGAATACAATGCAAATAATTTTAAATTTCAAATAGAAGAGATGGATGGGAATTTCGTTATGTTTTATGCACCGTGGTGAGGATCTAGTTTATTAGAAGATAACCAATAAAAACCATATTGAGTATCTGAACACTCCAGTTTTCACTTATATTTTGTAAAGCTTTTACCCTCGAGCCTAATCGGCCGGTAAGCAGTATCGTAGTAACTTTAAACTACTTTCAGGTGCCGCCACTGCACAGAGTTCCATCCAATCTGGTCTGAGTTAGCAGAGTTGGTCAACACAAAAGACTCAAAGTTTGCTATTGCCCAGGTAGACTGTACAATACACTACAAATTATGTAACGACAACGACATTACAGGTACTTGATGTTATTTAATTAGATTACAGTTACATATGAAACATCTACAGCAGTAGAGTCTTTAATATAATATTATATTATTTTAATGTTCATTCATTTTCAGGATATCCAACACTACTGTACTTCCATAAGAATACTTTTTCACCCGTAGAATATAAGGGAACCAGGGACTTGCCGTCCCTGACATTATTTTTAAGTGAAGTTTTTACTATGAAATCAGAGGTAAGAAATAATCATTTTTCAAGAGAATCCAATTTGGTGGATCAACATTTTTCTGAAATTTCTTGCCAGTTGCCACTAACATAGTTCTACTAACCTTAGATTTACTAACCCAAATGGACCTTCTTGTTTGTAATACATAAGTATTGGATTTTTTCCTCTATAAAATAATAATCTTTTCTTGTTCAGGGTCTGGATTATGAAAAGGAATCCAGAGAGGTGAAAACTTACAGTGGTATGGCCTATTTGAATGATCAAAATATAGAGAAGTTTGTGTCAAGAGGACAGCATTTTATCATGTTTTATGCACCATGGTGTAAGGCATCACAGGTAAACAATAAAATATTATCAGTTTCATGGTTTTGTTTTCCTCAACTCTTTTCAAAGTTCAATTATCATATACATATATCATGAAATCGCAATTATTTACAGTAACATTAATACAACCATAAATATCAGTACAAATATTTATGGCTAGATAACCATAAATATTAGAAATAATGCAGCCATAAATAATTGTAATGATAAATTCTTTCACAATATTGTTTTGTTTAGTAATTTCAATAAATGGAAAATGTATAACATACAGTCAAAGATTTCCACTTTTCCCATGCATTTAGGCAGAACCTAGGGAATGCCATGGGAAGCCTAGTTGTGATATAGTGTACCTGATGTCTAGGTCCAATACACTTACAAGCCTTACCTAGACTCTGCGCAAGTGAGGCACTGCAGATTGTTGATAGTTTTTATCCCTTTCTCCCTTGGAACTAAATGAAAATGTATCAGTGTGAATTTTAAACATTTACAGAAATTGGCACCAATTTGGGCAGATTTAGCTGTACAGTATGCACACAATGAGTACATCCAGATTGGCAAAGTTAACTGCTTGGACAATGAGATGACCTGCAAGACTTTCGACATCAAACAGTATCCATATTTAATGTGGATTGTCAATGGCAGAATTGTAAGTTACTTTCATATAAGTAGCAATAAAAAGAAAGAGAAATTAAGAGCGGTGTCAGATTGGTGTACTTTCGGTGCATTGAAGCTCGTTTTTAGAACCACGTATACGCGCGCCTTTTGCCACACGCGCAACTAGTACGAGCGTTAATGCTTATTTATACACTCGTACTCGCTATAAGCGAGGCTATAAGCGAGAGACGCCTCCCCGCGCGAACACGCTGGAATTAGCGATACGAGCTTATACGCGCAGAAAAATATACTAGTCTGAAACCGCTCTTAGTAAAATATTATCAAACTATTTTCATGACATTGCAAAATATGCTTTTAGATTTTTGATACACAGGTGAGAATATATCAAGATATACACTCCACCATGTAAAACTAGTGTGGAACAATAACAAGCAAATAATAAATAAAATATTCTTCATTGTGGCTGACAGTTGTGCAAACATAATTAAAATTATTATGTACAGTTTTTATATACAGACTTGATAATTAATTTACAGATGGGCGTAGCTGAAGCAGAAACAATAGACGATCTAAAAGGATATGTAGAAAAAATGTTACTGACTGAAAATCATGACCCTGGCAAATTCTTGAAGAAAAAGAAAGCCCTGCCAGTCGCCAGGATATCGGAAGAAACTTTTGAGACCTTCCTGGAGAAGGAATTAGTATTTATAAATTACTTTGCACCATGGTAAATATCCTGTTGCAGTTTCCAAGATTAATTGAAACATCTGAATTTGATTCTTCAATGTCTGTTACAAGTTAACATACAAAATGTTTGCACCTCATGTTGACCTACTGATAAATGATTTCAGACAAGATAATGTTGTAGGTACTTTATATGACTTTATATAACGGTGGAGATAAGGGTATGTTAAAATCCATAGTTATACTAAAAAGTATGCTGTTCCAGCACGATTTTCTGGGTTCTTACACCCAGTTTACCAGTACCCCACTTTAAAAAAAAAATTGGTCTGTAAATTACCTAAGGCTGAGATAGTTCAAAACTAAAGTTCAAATCTAAAACAAATATTTATGACTAGCTGCCACTCGCGTGAATTCATTATTTTTACTCAATATCTAAATAATATGTACTATTCTGATGTATAAGCTAATTACTGTAAAGTTTTATCTAAATCCGTTCAGTAATGTTTGCATGAAAGAGCAACAAACATCCATCCCCACAAACTTATACTATTAGTAAGATAATCTAGCTTTTTTGTCTCGTTTCCCAGGTGTGCACATTGTATGCAATTAAGCCCACTCTGGCTGAAATTAGGTGAGCGGTTTCAAAATGAAACTCGCGTTATAATCGCCGATGTTGACTGCGTGCAATCAAAGCCAATATGCGAAACGGAAAAGGTGAGATATGCATAATTGCATGAAGTAGTAAATATCTCTTATCGCCAAAATGTAAAGCAAATAAAGACGTAGGTAATAATCTAATCTAATCATGGTTGTTTTGTCTATTGGGGGCAAGATCCGCCATTTGGTAACTTGGAAATACATTAGGATAATAATGTAGGCCTAGTATGTGTGCTGTAAATTCGAACAATTTTAAAATTTTGTAATTAAAAGTAACAATTACGATTGTTGCGTTTAATTGCATTGTTGCTAGGCTCTTTTGCATTTAGGAATCGCATTTACATCTGCTAGACTTGAATTTAGTCGTAAAGAATCTAAGAGACAACATGCTAATAAACAATCCCTATTTTTAGATAAATGGCCTCCCAACACTAATTTTATACAAGGAAAAGAAGATAGTGAATGTAGATCACGGTGGGCGGCCGCTTGAAAGCTTAATAACTCTAGTCACAGAGCACCTTGAGGATACGAACACAAACGCGGCCTCGCAAGATGCTGCGTCCATTGAGGAGGACATCATGAAAACCAAAGATGAACTATAAGTTATGTTAATAGGTAGATCAATAAACAAATTTGATAAGACATTTGTTTATATTTTCCTGTTTTTTTTTTCAAATTAGGAGGCTGCTGAATTCTGCATAATTATGATTTTAATTAAGTGCATGATCATGGATTTTATCATTGAAGTTTTAAGCATGCATAACATTGGTGATGATATTACATGATAATCTTATGTAGCCAATGATATTCATACAAAGTAAGCAACATTGATAGAAAGGGTGAAGAGCTCAGTAAATACTAAAAAGTTCTTGGGTCTTTTTTTACAAACAAATTCTTTGGGCAACTGGCACTCTCAAGGTAATAAAAGGATCAGGTAACATAATAAAGAAAAAACATTTTTAAGCAGAACTTTCAACTCTTAACAAGGTACTTTAATTTTATTAATTTGAACTTACAAGGATAGGTAGGTACATATGTAAGCAGATATCAATATTTCTTGGTGCATAGTGGGTGCATTTTTTTGAAATGCATAAATTATTAATAAGTCAGCAATGTCATGGTGATATGGATGTTAATCCAAATTTTTGTCTATCACAGCTTTTTCTCGACAGTTTGGGACTGAAAGAATGCTCCATCAGCATGTGTGGCCTGTCTATTTATCTGCTTGTGCCTGTCACGAGACACAATCTCTTCTAACACCTCTCCATCACCTTTTATTAACCTGAAAACAAGACTCAACTGAGGGATGGTAATAATGTTCAATTAAATCTGTATAATCTATAAAATCTGTATTGACAGGGTGGAAGGGACACTGATGCTGAAACGGTTACCACATATTCAGTACCTCATTCTGAACCTCCCCACATAGAAATATCTCATCAGTTATTTAAAAAAAAAACACCTACAAAACTGTAATATCAACATGAAAGAGCTACTTTAAAAAAAAATTACTGATTTAATATTCCTGTGTGGGGGGTTCCAGAATAATGTACTGAATAAGTGGTATCCATTTTAGCATCATTGTCCCTTCCACCCTGTATAAATAATCTGTGGATTTTGAACATGATTAAAAGATTATCTATTTTAAAAAGTAATAAACATAGGATATTAGAGGGATAGGATAACCTGTATCTGCCTGACTCTTCATCTAGAACTTTTCTAACTACACTCTGTCGCTTCTCCCACTCTTCTTTGGTCATTGGGGCCATCGCTTTGGACTTCTCCATCAGTTCTGAAATCAAAACAATTGAAATGTTTTTAAACAGGAACACAGAAGTCACAAACGTAATAATAATCTCATAATCATGTCTAATCTATAAACTGTACAATGAGGTTAATCAAAGCTAGCAGAAAATGTATGATCAATAGTAAAATAATGTAGCATTCTAATCTATTTTCTTTTCGAATACTGTCAGTCTAAAACCAACAACGCGTTCCGATCGATACATAACTACAATCAAGTAGGTTCACTTTAGATTACAGACATACCGAGGGGTATGTCTGCCGAGGCGGCCCCTTCCTTCGCATTACTTCCATCACGACTACGGCTTGTACTGTTGCTTCTCTGCTTCTTCTTAAGTCTCTTCTTCTCTTCCTTCAACTTCTTTTTCAATGCCTTTTCAGTCTTCTTTTGTTCCTTTTTGAGCTTTTTCTTTAATTTGCGGAGTTTCTTCTTTTCCCGGGACGCTTCAGAGCTACTGGTGCTCGAACAACTTGTTCTTCTACGTTTCTTAGATTTTTCCTTGCCCATATTATAGTTTTTCTTCTACATTTATTAGCAAAATCTAGAATTTATTTACATTTCATCCGCAAGTTCCGCAACGCGCCGCAAAACGACATGACATTTATACGTTTTAACGTTTGACATTGACAACTCTGTGACCAGCAGTGACACTGACATTAGAGAAACTTTTTTGGTGACATTTTTTTCTTTTCCTAACATAGGAATTTATGAAAATGTCTCGAATATCATGTAAGTTCATTTTGTTTAATTTTACAAAGTACACAGTAGGCTAAAAAGTCTTAGATTTTACCGACTCGGCCCTGCTTTATTGTAGGTTTAAAATCAATGTGTAATACGCAAAACCGAAACTACGAATAAATTCGATCCCGCAAAATTCAAACAAATTCGATCCCGCAAAATTCAAACGTACAATTTTTTCTGTACAGGTACTGTATTAGGTTGTATTATAACCAAAATATAATTTACAACCGTAAAAGAGATTGATATTTGTGTTATAATCATTTAAATCATCGAGACAATTCTCTACCCAATAAGTATAATGATATTTCTTTAACGGTTTCAAATTATATTTTGGCCTTTTGCGTGCACAAGGGTTTTCAAATAATCTTCTAGTACCTTATAGTCGTTTTCGAGGACGTGATTGCAATATATAAATACAAATATTGCCCAGGTTAAAAGATGCAAGGACGCAGGCCATAAAGAAAATACACACTTAAATATCCATTTTTTTTTAATATTCAAATTACTTAAGTACCAAGTAATTTTTTACCCGACTACGGCGAAACCCAAGTGTGATGTTTTTAGAGTTCCGTATGTAGTCACACTATATACACACTCACATAGTTTCGCCACCATCCATTTGTTTGTTCGTAATTCTGATGATTCTAATTTTCTGTCCCAACAATAGTTTCAGATAAACTCATTAGATAAGAATCCAAACATAACTGATCCTGAAATCCCCAAAAGGTTGTGGCCATGTGTGACAGACTAACTGATAAATCCCTGAACAGCTTTATGTTTACCAGCCACTATTACCTACTAGAAAAAACAAGCAATATATGCATAGGTTGGATTGAACGGTGGGTGACACGATATGGGAGTCCCGATGAATAATTGAGGTACTCGTAGATACACGCATGCGCGAGACGCCGGCTAAGCGAGACGTAGCCCCAGGCGTATCTATTCGAGCTCAGTGCACCGATACGAGCACCCCGTATGAAGTAATATTTTTTGCTGCGCTCGAATGTTTCGCGTCGCTTTTATACGCGACGAGTGTTCTAAACACAGAGATGTGCGCAGTCACCTCGTTATAGGTAGTTAAAGATAGTATTTGTCGCAGAGTTGTTGTAGAGAGTACAATCGCATAATGCAAGCCGGGGGGCCGGACAGCGCGGCGGTCTCGGAGGCCCCCAGCAGTGGCAGCGAGGACTCCGATTGTGAACCCGGCCCGGAGGCTGACGCGGATGCCGCTCTCACCGAGGAGTGGGCCCGGGAGCTGCTGGCTGGCTCGGGCGTGGTCGCACCTCACGAGGTTCGTCTCTGTCATACTCATTAGTTCGTCATTATTTACTGTTAGTTCCTAATTGAAGTATTCATTAAATTTAAGATCTAGATTATCCATTTAGATTTTAATCTATTAAAACTGTAGTAAGACGCGACTTACGAATGCGTGGAATTTATTTGTTCTCAGTCGAGCATGATATCGTGAAAAAAATATTGGAGCCGGTAAATCACGAAAATGAATCATAAGTTTAACTTTTTATGTTTGTAATGTAATCATAGCCGGTCACTTATTGTCCACTTCTAGTTATTTGTTTGTTATATTTGTCGATATTATAAAAGAACTAAGTGTTCTTTAATAAATATTATTAATTTCAACAGTAATCTTACTTATTGAAATGAATGTCCTAGGTGCATGTGGAATCACGCGCAGGAGTTGCTGGCGCCCTAAGCCGTGTTCTAGCTGTGACAGTCTGCTACGAAAGTAATGGAGACCGCAGAGCTCTGCCACTCGTCGTTAAACTGCCTCCACGAGACCCCTTCGGACGGCTCTTTGTGGCGGAAGCACAGTTCGACACCAGGGAGATCCTGTTCTACACAGAGCTCGCACCAGCTCTCAACAAACTGGCGGAGGAAGCACTTGGCCCAGGATCGGGCTTGCCTATTCCTAGATGTGTGAAGGCCAGACTACCAGGTCAGTAAACTAACTTGCGAACCTTTATACATTTTCCTATGCATAAAACGTGACTCAAAAGTGTGAGTTCTTCAGTCATTTGTATGCATCTCACGTATCGAATCTCTACTCATTGACTCAGGCAATTTATTTTTATCTTGTCAAGGCCTTGGTGGACTGGTGGAATGTCTCATATACCTACATCACAGTAAATTCTCACATGTGCTTTACTTTATGTATATTGGTAGGTACCTACAGTAAAACTACATCAGTACGTATTAATGGAGTGACTAACCAATCTAAACAATTTATCAAGCTACATTTTTAATGTTCTTGTGTAGTCCCACTTGACTTTTCACCTTTGCGCGTCACATGCGACATTCCCGCCCCTTTCCTCCCTGCCCCATTCTCGCCGGTGTGACCTGTTTCTAGGTTCCATTTTTCATAGGTTCGAAAATTAGGTCAGGCTATTCAACTGTAACAGACTGTAGTTTAATGGCTTCATTGAAAATTAATAGAGAACTGTTATATATATGTCTGCTGTCATAGGTCTATGTAAATTATTGGTACCATTACGTTCATAAGGTCTGATTAAAATAAAACACTTAACTGACTCCATCGAAGATGTTACTATTATTTGTCAATATTTTAATTCTCCTTGCAGACGAGATTGGAGGAGATAGCGAGCTTGTCTTAGAAGACGTCACGTCAGTCGGCTACGAAGCGGCTGATTTCGCTGAAGGTCTGACTGAAGAGCGCGCGAGATCAGCACTCCATGCTGCTGCAAGACTTCATGCGCTGTCCCTGGCTCTGCGCGACAGAGAAGGACCTCTGGACCAGAGATTTGATTTTCTGTTCCCGTGCGAAAGAGCTGCGGCAGGATACCTTCGCCTTGTGCGACGAGGACTACCACAACTTGAAGCATTCCTAAGAGGTCGCCCTGACTGTGTTGAGGAAGCGGCCGCCGTGTCTGCTTTAAGTGCTCGGGCACCTTCCTTACTCGAAACTTTGTTGAGACCTGCTGAGCCAGCACCGCTCGCACACGCCGATTTTTGGAGTGGAAATCTCTTGTTCCGTGAAAGAGAAGGTGTCTGTGAGTGTATAGCACTAGATTGGCAAATGGTTTCTCTAGGCAGGCCGATGGATGACGTCGCGCTGCTACTTCTGTCGTCTTTGACACCAGAGCTGAGGAGATCAGTGGGAGATTCTTTAATAGAGGAGTACGGAGATCGATTAGAAGCTGAGTGTGCAAGATTAGGCGCTGCACCTGCTGGATTAACGGTTAGACGGGGTTTAAGGCCGGACTGGCCCCGAGCAGCGCTGAGAGCACTACTGCTCTGTGCGGGAAGCGTCGATGTCGCATTAGGAGAACCTAGGGCTGAGAGACGACTATTGGAAGCGGTACGAGATCTACATTCGCAAGGTGTTCTCGCCTTACGACCCGACAACGAAGCGTGAAGCTCTCAATAACCTGTGCCAAGAGCGTGCCGAGTATTTGAAATCAACCGTTCATTATTTAACTATGCAGTCCAATTACATAGTGTATCTATAATTATTATTTGGGCATAATTTGAGCACAAATTAAAATTTATTCGTGTGTGTATAATGTGACATTATTACTACTCGTCTTAGTTAGAAACGATCGGATTCGACGGAAACGCCCGTGACCTGAGCCATGTGCGGCAGCGGTGTGAAGCCTAATCAAAGACTGAATTTACGTATATCTACATCGTGCGTACATGACGTATCGTATCTACAGTAGGTGTTAATTGCTCATCGTATCTAAAGCTAGAAATTGCATTGCGGTCTATTGACTATTATTTAAAAACAAAAATAAATTATTGACAGTAAAATCGAAGTTTCATTTCTTTGTAATCCTTTTAAATCCAGCAAATGTAACAGCGCGGCGGACGGACTACAAAGTGTAGGTTCCAAAATACATAGGATCAAATTAAATTAGCTGGCGAAACTTCAATAATGGGCATTAGATTTAAAAGCAACCGAGAGATTGCCGAGACCCGTAGCTTGAGGATTGTGGAGCATCAACAGTTTCATCGTGTTTAGATAAATTGTATGTAACTAAACTGATTTTCTAAACTCGTTCTTCAAGAAACTACGGGATTGTAAGTAACGAAACCTTGAGGCTGTAGCCAACCTACACAGAGGAATATGCTCAAGAGTTGGCATGGACGTACACCTCTGCCAAAGTATTCACGGTGACACATCAAGCTATACAATTCCAGTATAACATGGCCTCGATTTGTATAAATCAACTCAAAAAACAAAGGAAGTTGAGGCCAGACTACGGAATAAAAACTCGAAGAGTTTTGATGCTAATAATTCCGAGGTACACCTGTGGTTAACAGATCGAGTAAAGAACTTAGTGAGACTGCACTAAGCGCACTGAAGAAAGGGTTGAACTTTGCGCCCACTCCGTTGCGTGTGTCTTTCGAAGATGTCATTGGCAGCATAGAGGAAACTATAAGCAAAAATAAATTACCACCATATGACGCAGACGCCCTAAGACAAGATGTTGCCGTTGTGTTACGGCATGCAACATCACGCCTGATGAACGCTCTGCATTACGTGAACTCCGTGGATATTTGGACAGTCTCGTTTTGAAGGCGGAAAAAGGTAATGCGACGGTTTTGTTGAATGTTTCTGAGTATGACGAGAAGATGAGATCTCTGCTCAGTGACAACAAAAACCTGTAAATTACAACCCAACGGCGAGGGTCTCACGACGTACTATCCAGGTTATTAAAGAGTGCCACGATGTCTTCTCTGATGAAGTTCTAAACAAGCTCCTTGGGCCCAAAATCGATACCTTACCAGCCACCAAAGATTTATGGATTATCTAAAATTCATAAGAAGGATGTCCCATTGCGCCCAATAGTTAGTCAGATTGATTTTCCGTCTAGTGATTTAGCGAGACAAGTTTCAGACACGCTACAGGAACTGGTGGGTCACACTACATCGTTTGTCAAGGACTCCTGTCATTTTGTGAGTTTTTTTTAAACAGGGTCGAGGATGATCAGATTATGGTCAGTTTTGACGTCGAATCCCTTTTCACCAATGTTCCCGTGGTGGACTGGAATGTATGAAGTTATAAGAAGAAAGTTTCCAGAAAACGATATCCCGACGGATTATGCTAAATTGCTGGAGCACTGTTTGTCCACCAATTTCTTCTTATACAAAGGCCAGTTTTATCAATATGGTGTTAGAAGGCTAGACGGTAGTCCAGTGGCACCTGTGGTTGCTAACTTGTGGATGGAACACACCGAAGACCTGGTTATTTCAATATTTCCTATACCTATCAAGGTTTAGAAGCGGTATGTGGACGACGTATTCTGCATCCTCAGAGGTGGAATACCAGAAGTTGAGAGATGTTTGAACCCTCTGAACAATATATCCACACGGCCATGCGTTTCACAGTCGAAGTAGAGAAAGATAGGGCGTTGGCATTTCTTGACGTGAAAGTCATGCAGGAAGCGTCAGGCGAGGAGCGATGGAACCCTTAGCCATTCAGTATACAGGAAGCCGACTCATACAGACCTACTTGAACGCCACCTCACATCATCACCCCTGTCACCTTAAGTCCTTAGTCACCTCACTTACAAATCACGCAATTTATCTGTGTGATTCTGAACATCTTGCTGGTGATTTATCTCACATACAAAAAGTTTTACATAAGAATGGCTACAAAACCAATATTGGAGCAGTAAGACCAAAAAAGATGCGAGCCGCCCGACCTCAATCAATTTGCTTGCCATATCTTAGAAGTTAGAGGAATAACGGACAAGATAGGTCGTTTACTGAGTAAATACTCATTAAAGACTGTGTTTACTCCTCATAAGAAAATTGCACAAAGTCGGCGTTCCGCGAAGTATAAGATCCCGTATGAATATCCTGTGATGTATAAAATTGACTGCAGTTGCGTCAGATCAAACTTCGGTCAAACGAAGCGGTGAAAAACAATGATGAGCAAAAATCTGCCACAGCTGAACATCTATTGCAGTCAGGGCCCAATCACTGGATCGAATTTCACAAGCCACGTATTAACAACAACACAACACAACAACAAAACAACAACAACATCACCACTCATCATCATCATCATCATCATCATCATCAACAACATTACTTACCAACGCTTTGCTGACAAGAGAAGCAATTGAATATAAGAAAACAAAAAAATTTCAATCGACAGGATGGCTTCAAATTGTCAAGTAACGTGGAATCCAGTTTTGAGTATGCTCAAAAGTAACAGCCGGCATCGTAATAAGGACTACACAAAACCTGGTGATTCTGTGAGTGTGTTTTGCCGTGACTTATAAGTGAGTGCCAGTAGTGCGCGTAGCAAAAGACAAAGAAAGAGGGTAGACAGATTTGTCTACTCCTAACAATTTATTTTCCATCCACCGGCATCCTCCAGTCAACCCGCGATCATGGCGCTTGCAACAGCGTTGAAATATCGGGAGCTCAAAATAATGAAGAATCACGGAAGATATCCCGTAAGTGATAGTATAAGTTTGGTTTTTATAGCTTGATTGGTCGTCGTGTGTACATTGGCAATAGAAGTTTTATGTCGCCGACAGAAGCCATTTGTGTACATCGTTTTATGTCGTAACCAAGTGCTCTTTAAAAATAATCAATTGTGCAGTATCCTGTTGCAAAAAACCGAGCTGCCAATTAGAATCTGCAAAACCAGGGTGGTTCGTACTTATATCTATGGTTTCGTATCACATGTAAGTAGGTACTAATATAATATTAATGTCGAAATACTTTTTACGTCATGATGATAGAAGAATTTCGTGGTACGTTTGTAGATCAAACGTAGTACATAAAAGGGTTAACAGGTAGCTAGGTGATTTGGTATAGAGCAACGGAAACGAAAGTAAAATAAAAGACATGTTTTTCAATTCAGTTACCATTAAATTTTATTATGTTCAGTAGGTTATATAGTTTGCTTGTGTCTGAACAAAAAGATAGAAGATATGTTGAAATAAAAAAACTAATTATTATTATAAAAGTCTGTCAGTCAAACTGCCAAAGTTCTCCAAATGATTTGATACCATAAAATGTTACGGTTATGTTCAAATTGAATGAGAACATTTGACAGTTTGTAGTCACAGTTGATGCGCTGGCGACTATACATTGAGCACGTGTAGTGTCATTCTTAAAAGAAAAAAAAAAAGGAAAAAAAAGAAAGGTACAGGCCCAGCTATGGCACATGTATGGGCGCTTACAGAATTATTTCCAGGTGGGCGCATTTTCAGTTCCGAGAAACAGCACATTTTTTTTACATTCCACCTCGGACTTGGATATGTTAGATTTTCTACAGAAAAGACCATCAATAAAAAAAGAAAAATCAAGAGCGAGCTAGAAAATTTTAGCACCTACCTCGAATTTTTGTGGTTTTTTGTCCTTTATTGTAGAAATAGGGCTAATTCTACCTACTTATTAAGGAAAGCTTATGAACACAAAGAACATATGATCTCTCAACGAGCGACGCGAGCTCAAATATTTTAGGATATTCTCAGATAAATTAAGATCTTTTTGTTCATACATACAGAAACAAGAATAGGAGTACGAACGAGTGGAACGAGCGAAGCGAGCTTGAAAATTTTTGCTTTCCGTCTCGGTTACTCTTTACTTTCCTGAGATTTCTCACGATGGGAAACGCGATCCCTAATCGGCCTGTGCATGCTGCGTTCACAGGAAAAAAGTAGGAGGTAAGGGTACACTAAAATTAACAAGATGATGAACAAGTTTGAACGGCAACCCAGACGTCTTAAGTTTTTATTCCCACTGTTTCTTTTTCCTAACCTGCTCTGTCCCACTCCTAGGCGAAGGCCATCTACTTCTTCCACTTCTCCCGAATCCACGCGTTTTTTTTTTTACTGAGCAAAAGTCTCCCCAGATTTAGATTATTTTTTATTAAGTAACCCGCGTGTTACTTAATAAAAATAATCTCAATCTTTCTATGTATTCTCTTTCCCAGCAAGCAAGATGGGCAGGGTGTAAGTGCACCCCCTTGCACCTTGCTGCCAGCGCCCACGGGGACATGTTTTAGTTATGATAATAATGTTAATTTTGTAAAGTAAATCAATCAATCATTTTCGTACAGCCAGCACATAAAGTTACCACAAAATGTTGATGTAACCATCAGTTCAAAATCGAATGAGAAAATTTCACAGTTTACAGTAATTTTATGCGCTGTCTACTATACATATTCTCGTTAAATTACTGACCTACGAAGTTTTTCTGGTCACTTAACACATTACGTATGTATTTATTTTTAAAATTAGTTAAGTATAAGTACAGATCCCAGCACATCAAGCTACTACAACCCGTCAAATTTCTTTAAAAGATTTCCAACTTTATCAAGTTCAAGGTTGATTGAAATTTTTTTACAGTTTTGGGTAGCTTGATGTGCTAGCGTCTGTACAAAAAAACAAAATTATAATTTTGTTCATTCATTCATTCATGCATGGATGACGAATGAAATACCAGTGACCATTGGTTGTGGCACATTGTCAATGTGTGGGTATTTCTTTATTGTACTGGTTGTTTTTTTTCTTCGTGTGTCTGTAGCAATAGGATTCATGTCTCTATGGCTAGAAAAGAGGTGATTGCTGAGATGAGTTATAGAGAAGTATAGAAGAAAAAGACATGCTTCGCCGACCCCGAAAAATTTAGGATAAGGGCAGGAGAATGACGATGATGGATGCATATCTCTGTGTGTGATTGAAAAATTGCCCGTAGTGTGCTGTATGTGTTGACCTCGCCTCCCGCAAAAAGTGTCAGAAAATTTTGATTGCTGCTTCCATAGCTTATTACTCTATGCCAAGCTAACACCGGCTATACAACAAAACATGATGCTTCACAACTCTCAAGTTAAACGTCCCTTCAATCTGTCCACCATAGAACACAAAACTGCTGGTCATAAAAATATATAAGGGGAAATAATAAAGCTTCCGAAAAAAAAACTTCCAATTATCTGTTTTATCTATTCATAATTATCGGTTCATTGTAATACTAATACTGTAAAGTTTGCCAAAAAAATACTAAGTTTCCGAATAAATAATACTTTTCTTCAGCTCTATAACTTAGGATGCAAGAGCGAGCGAAGGGAGCTAGGGACTTTGGGCACCCCGACTCCGCACAGGTTAGGTTCGAAAGAGATGGCGGGGTCTTGAGAGCGAGCGAACTAAGACCCCGCCATCCCCTTCGTGTTAGGTTACTTTAAACCCTGCAGGCAGAAATAGGAGCTACGGGGCTACGTCGACTACGCCTTATTACATTTTGATATTGATTTTGTGCCTGTTTTATTTATTTTATAGGTCAAAACGCAGTTTAAGCTAGTGGAAAAATATAACATCAGCAAATGCTGTATTGATTTTCAGTATTTTATTCGGTCGTTTCTTTGGTCCTTTCACTTGTCGCAAGATTATGCTCATTTTTTGAGTATGCTCATTTTTTTTCGGAGCTTTTATTACGACCCAAATAATAAAAGTACCTAAGTATTGAATATCAAAACGAGACGTATTTTTGGACCACATACCGCATTCACACACAACTCGCAATGACATTATTACTCCAATAACTCATGATATCAAGATCCCAGAAAGTCTTGGATCAGCGCCTGTTGCCGATGGGGCTGTAAAACTTTGGAGTGGCGACCATGTACCCGAAAACGCAGCTATCTTTGCTGTAGAGATGAAACGCATAGTAATTTGGCTAATAATCGGATACCGAATACCGGATCCGACTGCCGAATATTCGGCCCTATGTCACGTTACACGCGCCATAAGATTGTTAAACATTATCACTAGTACAGGGTTTTATTCATAAACGCTGCTTGAAGTTATGAAACGTTAAAACATCAGGAAATGCCTGAATCAACAGACGTTAATCATCATTACTTAACTTTTTGCAATGGTGTTCCTGAAACAGTTTTGTGCAAAAGTTCGAACTCTGGGTAGTTCGAACTTTTGCACAAAACTGTTTCTGAACTGAATCTTCGTGTAATTTTGCCAGTCAGTTTGCCTTTCTGAACGAATTTCAAACTAAACGTCAGTCAAGAAATGTCAATAGGTTGACCTTCGTACGGCTCATAAATATTTGGAAATGATAATTTTTGCTTCAACATTTTATTAAAAGCCATTTTTGTAGTGATATAGTTTACAGCGATGGCTCAACCAAATCAAGTGACAGTTGATATAGAAGACGACGAGCCTGCGGAGGCGGTGCCGCGTCACAATCCACTTCATCGACTCGATTCTGTTTCTAGGCCCCCACCTGCAAATCGGAACAACCTAGGTCTTGGAGATCGTCTCAACAGTGTTATTAGAGAAATTCGACCGCTTGTGGAACAGGCGCGCATGGTACGTAGCACTCAATGAGTAATTGTTGTGATGCAATAGATAGCAACAAAAACTGATAGCCTTGATGATGTTCTGTTGATGAATACTCCACACTTGATAATAATCATAGTAAAGAGTGATTGCTATATTTTTGTGTATTCATTTCTTCACAGCAAAGCAATAATGCTCGACTGTCGCTCCCAATATGGATGCCGAGAACTATGCCGGCGGCCACGCATCTTTCAGAGATCAATCAACGACCACAGAGCTCCATAGCGCACGTGAACCTTGGACCAAATGCTCAAACTTATATAGTGAATGATCGAGGAACCCCACCAACACAGCGCTCACAGTCCACACAGTCTCATGGGATGAGTAACAGTGCGTCAAATGACTCAAACTTGTCAGAACAAGAGCAGGAGCACCCTGAGATCAATGTGTCAGTGAATCCCGCCAATAACAACAACATTAATGACAATGCAGATAATGACAGCCAGAGCGATGATGGACAGCAGGTCAGTCCCGAATATTTTTATTAATTCTATCATCATTGTCCTGCACTCCTGCCCTTATCCTAATTAATTTGGAGTTGGTGCAGCATGTATTAATTTATTACACATAATTCTTTGTTGCTTCATAAATATTTTTGTAGTAATCTCCTCATATTTGCCTCACAATCCACTTTATTATCATTGATTATAAAGTGGAATTACATTGATTAAAACCTATTTTGAGGTTCAAAAAATATACTTGAAAATAGAACTGAATGTTGTCACACTGACATGATAAACAATAATATCAGTGTAACCTTAAAAGATAATTATTTCCTACATACAAGTGATTATCAAATTAAAGTACTGTATGATATGCAAGCTTTTTATCCTGTTCTTAACAATCCATTTGTGGGTAAGATATTGTGTTTGTTATTAAATTATTTTGTTTAAATTGGCAAAATTGTGATGACTTCTGTGTAAAAGCAACAAATCAATACTGTCTGTTAAAATCATAACCCTTCCTTTTAGCTTTGCCGCGGTTGGTTAAAAAAGTATAATATTTATTCTTTTCATAAGAATATTTTTTAATAGAAGACATTCATGATTTCCTTACAGTTATGGTGTTGCTATTAATAGCTTGGTGTTTATAATATCATATTAGCCCATTATGCAATTTATTTTTTGGGTGTTTGCATCAGGAATTTCTCAGGAGTAGCCCGAGGTCTTTCGTGCTGGGTCATTGGCTCAACCTCTATTATGTCATAACAGTAGTAGTACACCTAAATTTCATTTTGTCTTCAGGGAAATACAGGTGTGACGTTTATGCAAACTTATAACAATAGCCAAGAATAACACACAAGCTATGTTAGTGTATTTTAAACCCTGAAAACCGTTGACGTCCATAAAAAAACTAGTGTTTCGTAGCATCTTTACATTGCCAGTGTAACAGTTAGCCCTGGTTCGACCAACCATTTTTTTTTGAGCACTGGATTTCAACTCTCAGTATTGAGCATCCTACAAAGCGCATCCCAGTCTGCTGTTGTCAACCCTCGATGCTAAGCTGTGTGCTGAAAATCCAGAGCCAGTTCAAAAATCGCCCATGAGTACTTCTCTCTCGTTTCGAAAACAAAGCTCTTAGATGTTTTGAAAACCATACAATTTAAAGTGTTGTTCAAGTTTAACTATTTCAAATAACGACGCACAAAAATCAGTAATTAGGTCAATAGTTTATAGCTTATAGTCTTTTTGATAAAATCAGCCAAATGATGGTTACTGGGTCCTTCATACTTGAAGTACAGTCCACTTACTGGTAATATAAACAGCATACCATAACTTGGCCTTGTTAGTTCAAGTGTGTCCTCTGTTTATGCTCAGGCGCCTTTGTTATTTCAGCCAATAGAAAGAATGTTTTAAAATGTTATTATTACAGAAAGCATGTTATAGGAATGTGAGCATACATACCTTCTACTGTACGCAAATGCAATGTTCATTGTGATGTGGTAAAGAATGGTCTCAATCTGAGTGCAAACTGTGTGTGTTTGTGAAAGTTGCTGAACTGGAGTACCTAGTTGCTTAAGTGCCTAGTAATGTTGGATAAAACTGAAGTATGATCTTATTATACTCGCTTCCACATTTTAGCACTTTCAGCCCTTTTAGGGATACCTGACCATAGTGACCATGCGATCAGTGCGCAATGTCGTGGGTCTAGGTAGTCAAAGCGCTCTGGCTGTGTTGTTTTTTTCCAAAATTTTCACGCTGTGACTGATAATTTGTCTATACTTCGCGAGCATTAGCGTGTGCTAAATAGCGTGTGATAGTCGTGGCGCCGAGCATTTCGGTGACGGCAGTGAATGGAAACAAATAGTAAAATAACAAATGATCACGCGTGTATTCCCCTTTGGGTTAAGAAGAGGCTCGAAAAATAAGGGATTTAAAATAAAACAGTACCTAACTAAGTACTTCGTGTAGAAACTAACTAGGATGCATCATCGTACACCCGAAACCTATATTTACCGGCTCGACTTGGAACTCTTCGAAGCGGATAAAACGTTGAAAACCTAATTATTGTGCCCGGATCATCTTGCCTGGTTGAAGGTATAAAATTACGCGTAGAAACTAACCAAGAAATACTTTATTTTTGTAGCGTTAGGGCGTTTGTGCACTACCAGGAATTTTGCTGTACGATTTTTTACGTTCCGATATGGCACGCCATAAATGTATATGCTAATTTGTGCATTATACGTAACTTTACCGTCCGACATTTTTATTATTGCCATTCCGGGAGGTTTAAAAAAAAAAAAACATAAGTTTTCAGACATCCAATAGTAGTTAAAATGAATACTTTCGTTCGCCTCAATTTATTGTGGTTTATTTAAAATGACGCTGACACCTTTCACTTAAGTATAAGGGGACGACCCCAATTTTTTTTTTGTCTTCTCCGTCTTCACACGTAAAAGTAATAAAGCAAGTAACTGCCGACATTCCAAGAAACTCATCGTTTCTACCGTAATTACGCGTGCGTGGCGTGTAGTTTCAAAGAGAGCTATCCTAAACTGCACCGCACCGATCCGAGTGACGACGGACAAGTGCACAAGCCAATCATGTCTTTTTCATGCCACATCGGACCGTAAAAAATCGGACTGCCGGGCCGGACAGTAAAATTCCTTTTAGTGCAGAAACGCCCTTAAACTTATAAGTTTTACTCTTCACTACTGTATCCGAATCTGGTAAAGGCGTAGGTACCTACCGTATAATTTCCATGACGGCATCGAGAAAATTACGACAAGAAATACCTGCATAATTTTAATGACGGCATGTAGTTCAACGTGTTTTTAAATCATTACAAACCGGGTTGATCGTTGTTTCCTCTAGTATTAAAAAAAAATCTGACCGCCAAGTGTCTGGATATGGAATGAGGCCTCAGAGTGAGGGATATCCATAGGGGCTTTACAAAACGCAGTGCCGAAGAAGCTGGCAATGTGCCGATGCCGCGGTAGAATCAATAAAAGTCCCTATTGTGGAGATGAAGTGGTGAATTAACAATAAAAAAATATTCTTACTTATCCAAATGTTATTTTAAGTTAGTTGTCTATCACTCAATCGCACAATAACTACTGAGCGGATCTGGATAAAATTTGGCAGAGGCATTTGCCATGTCCTGGATTATACCAGTGATATTTATAAACTCGACTCATGAAAGTTTACCCAAGACGCGAGTGAAACTGAGCAATATTTATTGTTATTCTTCTTCCCATTAACACAGAAATGATTGTTGGTTTCAGGTAGTAGATGTCAGAGCTACATTAAACCTGCTCATACGATACGCGCCGTTCTACTTCTTACTCTTCATCAAATTAATGTACGACAGTCGGGAAGGCATCTTCACATTCTTCATATTGTTCTGCACATTCACACACTGTAATAGTCTTGTGAGGCGGTAAGTTGTACTTCTGTTTCAGCACTGAACAGACGATGGACCATTTGTTCGCGAATAATTTGCACCAACCAAGAAAAAACAATGCGATAATGAACAATGATAAGGACAATTAGACCGTCGTCTGTGTGCAGCGCTTTATTTTCTCTTGTGATGCAGGTCATGCAGGTGTCCATAGATGTGGATAACCTTTTCTTCTTCTACGGATTTATTGGTTCATTGATGACCCATGTAAACGGTTTGCATTGAGAATGAGGCGACTTGAACAGTTGGTCGACGGTTTTGGTGTATTCATTTATGTCAATATTTGCGTCCATGATACTTTGCAGTTGTATTGTAATCCAAATACAGGCCGCGTCTGCATTGGACTTTAGAGTTTATATTTCCAAAATTATATCGAATTGACACTTTAATATCTAAGTCGGGTCTCGGGATAGTTTGATTATCCACCTGATGACCTGAAGAACATTATTCGCCCGAAGACTACTACAACGGCTCTGCGGATGGTTGGCGAAAGCTCTAAAAACGGAAATACCTTCGTAATACAGAAATACTCTTTATTATTACTAGCTCTTCCCTAAAACTACTTCCCAGACCTTTTAACGAGAACTACATTCCTCTTTCATTCGGTGGTTAAAAGATTCTTTATTTGACCTAAATCACCTTTTCCAGGGAACATGGCAAGCAGATGAACCGCAGCATACTAGCGCTGTTCAGCGAGCTAGCCTTCACAACATGTTGCATCATCATGGTGCAGTACTTCCTCGGCCACGGCAAGCTGCTGCCCAACGTGGTGATGTTCCCAGGCTATACGGAGCTAGACGTGTGGGAGCTACTGTGGCTTGTCGTGCTGACAGATCTCATCGTCAAGATCATTACCGTGGAGATCAAGATATTGGTCACAATGATGCCTGCTTTTATATTGCCGTTCCAGAAGAGGGTGAGAATTTTGGCTTTATGTATTTTATAATACGTATACAACGTGTAAACGGACCCTTCACGAAGCCGTTAACAAAGCATTCTGTACATCAAACTAAGTTACTCTACGCAAAAATTGTTGCTGGGAAACGACATTATTTTTGTGCGTTTAAAATTTTTACGGTAGGACTCAATGTGACGCACTCAAAACATTGTGCTGATGAATGCATTGAATAGTAAGAGGGTCATGGAGGAATTTAAAGTAAAGTTATAAGTTTATAACATTAAACACTTGTATTAAAAAAAAACTTGTGTCAAAGTTGCAACTTTGACCCCCAATATCTCCGTAAGTAGAAGGTTCCCAAGTATGGTCTAGAACAAAAAAATATCGCAATGGGGAGAACAAGTGCCTTTCGGCTTCGTTAAGGCTTCAGTTTTTAATAAGTGGTTTACTACCGTCACTTATTATGCGAAAGCGCGTATATCAAGATGTCTCACTATTGATCGAGTTTAGCAGCAGTTCTTTGTTTAGCTTCTATATGCTGACTGAAAGCTTGCCTTTAAAGTCTCTAAATGTTATACCCAGAATACACCGAATATTAACAAAGGCACTAAGGGCGATGGCACTTGTAAAGCCTCTTTTCACCTCCCAACACGATGTATGATTGCAGGGTAAAGTATACCTATTCACGGAGGCGGTCTCCCAGCTGTACCGCTCACTGCTCACGATCCAGCCGTGGATCTTCTTCCTCATGCAGTCGTACACGGGTTCAGAGAAGATGGTCGGCATGTTCCTGACGTCCATCTACGTCATCGCGAAGGTCATTGAGGTGCTAGTCCGACTGAGGCTGTTCAAGAACGCCACCTGGACTCTGCTGCAAAGTGTGGTGAGTATTTTTGTTGATATAAGGTCTAAAATTGATGAGTTTTATTAAATTTGCAGTACAGTAAGAGTGTTTAAACTTGCTTACAAAAGTAGTAGTATAAAAATCAGGGATCTACACGGTAATGTCGATTGTGAATAAATGCCTTACCGTAGTTTGGTTATCTCTTTCAGAATGAGTGCAATTTAAAATTGTCAAATGGTAGGTAGCGCGACTTAAAAATATCGTCTCAATAGCGTTAAGTTCACCTTATGTAAATACCAGCTTATTTATTTATTTTAGTACATGTTGGACTTACAGCTCATAAAAACAAACAAACATGGAAACCATAGTAACCAGAAAGCCAATTACAAATCCTCACACTTTGAATAAAAAATTTATGGTGTGAGCTCAAAAACAGAAAATACACAGTTTTAATAAAAGTAAGAATAATATAAATACTTTGCTTGCAATTATATGACTAAAATAATAGGGAAAAAAGTAAAATAATAAAAACAATAATATATAACCTACCGCTACCTACCTACTTGAAAAATATGAGGCTTAAGCTCCTTTGGCCGAATTCACATTATGCCCGCGGCTTCGCCCTTTTGAGTTTGCTAATGTCCCACGGGCTCGTACCCTATGATATGTTAATCCAGGTTATAAACTCTGTGTACCAAATTTCATCCAAATTCGGTTAGTAGTATAAACATGTATCCTCACAAACTTTCGCAATTGTAATTCTAGTAGGATGAACATTTCCAACAGAATCTCGGGACAAAACCGACGTGCGAACAACTGCTATCAGCGGGCGACTCTTGCCCCATCTGCCACGATGACTACACGACACCGGTGCGGTTAGGGTGCAGCCACATCTTCTGCGAGCTGTGCATCTCCGCCTGGCTCGACCGCGAGCACACCTGCCCCCTTTGCCGAGCCAAGGTCGCAGACGAACCCACCTGGCGCGACGGATCCACCACGTACGACTTTCAACTGTATTAAAGACTAGGCTCTTTGCGACTGTTGACAATACAGCAAGAGATGTTTGAAGTTCGGTAATCGTCTTGATTTTCTGTACAAATGACGACTTTTGTAGGACTTACTTACGGGGTCATGGAGCATATTTTGGTTGACGAAATATCGGCTGCCGATTTTCGGTCCTTTGCGTATTAATTTAGTTCGGGATCTCTTTTCATGTCAAACGAAGGTCTCCATACCCTTCCCGGTATGTGCTAACCCTAATATTTTAAGCTTATTTATATATGTATTCTTGTGTGTATGTAATATTGGGTAATGAATAGAATATTTGTCTGAAACAAGAGTCATTGTTGAGAGTAACACGTGCTGTGAGATATTGTTGTCGTAAGTATATAACAGATCTTAGGCATCGTTCACACCAAACGTATTGTCCGCCGCCGACTATGAGTATGCTCACTGGTTACTGGTTCGGTGTGAACGAGAAGTTAAATATGTATGGAAACGCGTAACGCGCGCTCACAGTCAGCGTCCGAGAAAACGTTTGGTCTGAACATTGCCTTATTCCTAATACCTGTTCTATTCCATGCTAAGTTACCAATTGGTGTGATTTCGCGTCTGTTTAACGATCAATGTTACTTTCTTATACTAAGCGATTAAATTCTTCTTCAAAAAGTAGATCTAAATATGTTTTGGTGTAAATATCTGCAGTCTCATTGCATTCAAGTTCTTGACTTAAGTTTAAAATGAGTTATTTAGTAACTTATGAGATATTAAGGATGATTTCCACCAAATGGCTCGCATCGCTTCGGAACGGAACGGATTGTACAATCTTTAAACGATAATAAATCGTGTACACAGTATTTAAAGTCTATATTACCAAGCCGCGCACAGCAGCTTGAACGCAGGCGTCTTCCGCGACACGCGATCGTAGCCGAAAGTATGCTGCTTATCGCGCGATCGGCTCCGTTCGCCTGTAGTCGTGTCCGATCGAATCCTTTCGGCTGTCGGCACGGTAGAAATGAAACTATTTGACTAGGCGCAGTAACGGATACGTTCGCAAGCGATGTTACAGAGCGATCGTATGCGTCCACATCCTGTCGGACGCGATCGGCTGTCGCCCCATCCGTTCGTGTCCTTTCCGATCCGGTGCGATGCGAGCCGTTTGGGGGAAATCATCCTTAATTCAGGCCTAAATATTAGACTTGCTCGTCACTTCCTTGAAAGAGGAATTATGTACATAGTGTAAGTACATGTAATAATCAGTAGCACGGCCGCCGAATTATTCATGTTTATTTTTATTATTAATATATGTATTAAAGAAAATGTAAATAGGGAAATATAAAAACATTAAATCATGATATTATATTAAATGTATTATTAATGTTTGTACAAGACATTATATTTTAAGCATACATAATTATTAAATACTAGTTACTGATACTGTTCAATCGTCCACTAAGCATTGACGATTCAACTTGGTTGAGTTAACATAAAGACATAAAAAATATTTAATGTTCAATTTAATTGTTGTCTATAAAATAACATGCTTTTAGCCAAGATTAAATGCTTTTAATATATGTGTAAGTATAAAATAAGCCAAATAGTGAAGCAAACGGAAAATGATTACAACATGACTATTCCATTTTGTAAATAAAAATAACTTTAAGTTATATTCATAAGAGTAATGTGATTATTTAGATCAGCGGCAAAATCGTGTGTGTGACATGATTTTTTGGAAACTCTTTGCTTAAGGCAAAACCAGAAAAGCAAAGAGCTTAAAGCAAAAATTCTAATAGTATAAACAAATCTTTTTACTACAAAAATCCTAGTATATTCAAAAGCTGGGTAAATATTATACGTCAGGATTCAGATATAAAAAGAAAGCTTCGTTCACCTAATCCCGATTTTAAGTGAATTGACAATATTTGTGAAATAAATGAAAACTACGTAAAAATTAGGTGTAAATGTTTCGCTCTGTTTCGCCACTAATAATGTACATTGGTTGAATACAATGTTATTGTCAGTGCCGGGCAATTTGTCTCTGCCTTTAGGACAATCCAAACGAAGATAAAAGGTGGTAAAGAGATGGCTCCTCGGGCCAGCCCTGGGCATCCTACAGATATTGCTCGATGCACAAAAGCATTAGGGTCTGCGCGAACGAGAGACTTTTGTCCGTAAATCTCATTGTCAAGGAAATGGGAAATAGAAAAATATGTAATTTTTGGCGTGGTCTACGAACAAAAGTCCGTCGTCGACGCAAGCCCTTATCCACAATACCGAATGAGTAAATTAACCAAAATTAGGGGGAATAAAATGGTACTAATAACTTGGCTTGGTAACGATTTTGCACAAAAAACTTAGGGATAGCTATTGGAACACCATTTACTGAACATTAGATTAGATAGAAATGGCGAAACAGATGTTCAGCGTCTCGACTCTTTAGGCATTATTCAGTAAATAAATATAAAGAAAATATTAACTATTCACATGCTATAATTGCGTCCTAGATCATTTCACCTTTTGAGAAAACTACGTATTGACATTCCACACCTTGTTATTGCATTGTTTTAAATAATAAATTGTAATGTATTTTATAATATTATGATAGTAATGTATTCTATTGAATCTACGAAAGAAATCTTGAATAAAAATATTCTTATACCTATGTTGCCAGTACAAGTTGACTGCTCTTGAGTTGAGTGTTTTAGTCAATTCTGTGGTGTTGTAAAGATGTCTAATTACCGTAAACCTCAGATTTATGACCTACTCTCTGTGTAAAAGATCGCGCGGTAGACTGCGTTCAAGCGTTCTTAGTTCCTGGTCGCGATCAAGCTTTGGAAAAACACATGTACAGATTTTCAATGGAACATAGAATGCTTGCTCACATTCTATCTGTATGCGTCCTATGCACTACCACCTACAATAATTGTCTGGGGACTATACAATGTATCGTACTACTTCAATAAGTAATGTACAGAATATATAACCATTTGTAACTGTAATAAAATAAATATTTCGATGGCACTCTTCAGAACATTTTCTCTCCATCATCTTGGAATGTGTTTAAATTCGTTGTGATGAGTAGTGAAATTGTATACTGGTTTGTGAAATGTTTTTCTTTAAATGCGAGTGCCTACTGATGACGGTAGGCAGGACATTACGTTACAGTAGTTGATGAGTTAATAAAATATTATGCAAATCAATTATCATTGTGTTTTAATTTTAATCAATCGAGGAATGAGTAGAACTGGGAGAAGGTACGTATATCTTCACTGATACCAAATCTACTCTCAAATATGTTTCCTGAACTGAACACTCCGCGTCAGTTTCTTTGTTAACATGACGCAGGCGTTTGCCATCCTTGGTTTACGTGCAGTCACTTCTCACCAGTTAGCTGCGGTGTAATGTCGTGTTAGCGGACTATGTGATGAATTGGGCGAGTATGTCATATTGGAACTTTACTTTGCGTATTTGGCTAAAACAAATCTTTTTTGCTAGTTAAATACGCCAAATTTAGTCCCATCAGCATTAAATATAAACAACAAATAAATTTAAATCACATTTTAATCATAGTTTACACTTTATAGATTCACATAACATAATTATTATCGCTTATGATTACTTTTCGCCTACAAACGTGAAAAATTAAATAATTTAGATCATTAATAGTAATTATTATTCAAAGTATCACAAATATTGGATAGAGTAACACTGCTCTGAAAGCGCGAAGCATCTATCGTATATCTAGGACTGCCACCCTCCCAGGATCGCTATCATGGACTCGGTTATTATTTAACTTCGAAACTCGCTATATTTATCAAATAATTAAATCACAGAGTCGCTTCAAAGTACTAGATAATCACACGCGATTGGCACAAATCGTTGAATCAAAGTCGGGATGGGGACTCACGCCGGACGGACAAGTGCGACTACATACCATGGCGCGCCACGTCATTGTACATACGGACATCATAGATTAAACAAATCGAAAAGATATAGTAGGGTCAGTTAA